>OX276369.1:15507948-16005448 GCA_946251885.1 Cosmia pyralina | reverse complement strand
ACGCGGCAAATTCCTAGACTAATATTTTTTTGTCAAAAAAGCAAAGGCATCAATCTCATACGGCCTCGTCGGTTTTCGTAATTTTATTTAATAATCATAACTGCATAATAAATGCGTATTCCTTTTTCAAAAAGATGTATAATGCTTCATATACAAACACAGATGTAGTTCAGTATAAATTTCGGTAAGTATTCCAAATTTAAATCACATTCTCCCCCTAGAGGATGAGTGAAATTCAGTACAATTTTCTTTCCCTGTTTTTAACAGATTAAAAATTACTATTGTTATGTTCGCTTTTTGTGGCATCGAATGTCACTTTTTTGAGCAAGTGGTACGAAAAAGTATCTAGATGGTATTGTTCAGGGACCGAAAACCTTTATGAATTATGGTACAGGTATCGAAGAATTTTGGTTACCTCTACGGTTAAGGTAACCGCTATCTGGGTAACCCAAGAAGAAGAAACATGTTACCTTTATTTAAGTTACCGTTTTAATACCGATTACCTAAAAATGACCTTGATTACGAGAAAGAAACAGAATATCGCAATGCCGGCAATTTGTTGGCATTAGAAAATACATTAGCAGGGAGACCGTCATGCGTGCTGTACCTGTGGCGGCATCTACATCACCACATACGAACTACGTTACTACGCGTCACACTAACGTCACGCAATCCTGCATCGCGCAATTAGAGTTTACCGCGCAACTAGCATATATACAACGTCCCGACATCAACTGTCGGGCAGTTGCCCACCAGACACGACACCCGTCTGGTCGAAGGATCCTCCCTTTTCAATGGAGGATGAGTGAACTTTACACCCTGTTCCTCATGCCTCTAAACTGGTGACCCCGAACATGAACGTCAGCGCAGCCTTCGTGCAACTCCTTCAGCGTGACGTCATCAGCATCACTTCCTCAAGCTTTCGAGCGGCGAGTCACACAGCCAGCCAGCATCCACGGCTTCAACGGGTATCCTGATCACCAGCATGCAGCGAACGCGCATTCCTGGTCATCACCCTCAGCCTCATCAGCAACCTTGGCACAGCACACTGCACTCTCGGCCGGTCCACAAGAAGAGCCCTACCTCTCCTGGTCGACACCAGCAGTCAGCCTCAACCCAGCGCTGTACACTCCGACTCACTGGAGCATACCGCAGCGCCATCACCCCGACTCACTGGGGAATCACCGCAGACAGTTCCGACTCACCGTGAACTATGCGGCACCCGGTTCCGACTCACTGGAACGACAACTGGCACTGGCAAGCATTGCAAGATACTCGACTCAGCCCACTATCGACCTCCGGTCTCAGGAGGGGAGTGATGTGGCGGCATCTACATCACCACATACGAACTACGTTACTACGCGTCACACTGACGTCACGCAATCCTGCATCGCGCAATTAGTTTACCGCGCAACTAGCATTTATATACAACGTCCCGACATCAACCGTCGGGTAGTTGCCCACCAGACACGACACCCGTCTGGTCGGAGGATCCTCCCTTTTCAATGGAGGATGAGTGAACTTTACACCCTGTTCCTCATGCCTCTAAATATAATACCTACCAGTACTGTTTACGTGTTTTTAGTGCACCTTTTTGCGGAGTAGATATTTGAGCTGAAGTAAAAAAAAAGGAAATGAACAACTTAAGTAAGATAATATTAAGTACCTACATTGTAAATTGGTAAAATACCATTTGTTTATCTTTTTCCCTCATCATAGAAATTAACTCGGTAGTTTACGTACACGCCCTTTTTTTGTAATAGAGGGCACTACTCGTAAACAAAGCACATAACTTTTTTGCTTGCAATTTGTATGAGCGCGTTACCCACCTACACTTTTTTAAGTATATTAAAACACTGTCATGAAGTGTTCGACCATTTCATGAAGTGGTTGTATCATGCTGTGGTCAGCAGTCAGCACAGGCACCCTAATTGTTTTGTTGTGCATCATGGCGGCGGTATAAAACGTAAATCAAACAAAGTAGGGTGACCACGCAAAAATGTCGATGGACTTTTATTGGATTTCGACCAACTTGGAAGTAGCACACGCTCGACTCGCCCGCGGGTGGTCACACTTCTAACATAACCCTTTTGGTCGGGGTGCCACAAGGGGCGTGATTTTTTTTTTTTTTATTTTTTTAGTAAGTGTTACGTTGCATAATTGCATTTCACGGCGCCACCATGCTGACAGCATTGTTTTTACTGTCGCCAGAGCCATTGGTCGTCGTTGGCCGACGCGCGCGCGGGTAGACTCGACTCTGACACACACAGGCGATGCGCGCCCTTTGACTAATGCCGACGGCACGTGTACCTAAGATAGAGGTAATTTTTATTTCGATAACCGGTATAATACAGGTTGTATTCAGTATTTAAGAATTAAGGTAACCTTTGAAAATACCTGTAAAAAAAATAAAGGTTGTAACCAAAAAATATTGGTATTGATCGTACCGGTTTCGGTCCCTGGGGTCTAACAATACTATTGTTGCATCCCTACACCAATAGTCCTGCTGACTGACACTGTCATTGTCACGTCATTTGCCACAGGGTTGCCAACCCTAAAATGTAAATAATAAAGTATGTCTAAGCATTTTATTTATCAACACTTAATTTAAAAAAGAACTGGCTGCTTTCAAAAATAATTAAATGCTCAAAAACATCAAAATAATTACCCTCTTTCAGGCTATAAAGCTCGGAAGGCTGCTTAAATTTTCAATTATTTGTGTGACTGAGACTGGCATGGCGATGATCTGTTTTCTCCCAAAAAGTCAGTCAGAATTAGTCGGGTCTTAGTTCAGAAGATATAATGAGTTCAATTTATAAGTACAGTCCAAGAGCTAGAACAAAGATTTTATAGAATACTCTTTATTATACACACCATTTAAATTTTATTTATTTATTTATTTAAAACACATACAACCATCATTACAGGGTTACCCAATACAACAGTTATAGTTGTGATAACACAGAGTTTACAAAGTTAGACTTACAATTTTACAATATGCGGCCCTTGTGAATTCACTCAGAGTACAATTGAAGCAGTCAATCTGTTGCGACACCATATTGAGTGCACGTAGCGCGCGCGTCAGTGGCGCGTGCTGCAGAAGGTTGGTGCGAGCGGGCGGCACCCACAGCAGCGGCGGCCGCCTCCGTCGCCCCACGTGCCCATCAGGTACACACAATCCAACCGTGCGTAGAACGCCTGGGTTGTGTATTTTGCCACGCATAATCTCAAATAAGTGGCGAGAGCTACTTCCCTTCTCACTTCCAGTTTATAATAGCCTAACATGCCCAGCACAAATAGAGCAGGATACAATAGTGGATACCCTGGATACACACTATACTGCTTTAAGTACAGGAATCTCACAAAGTTCTGGATACGTTCTAGCATCAGTTTGTACTTGGCTTCATGCGGCGACCAGACGACAGCATTGCATTCCAAATGACTTTTTACAATCGCTTCGTACAACGATCTCAGAGCACTGATATTCGTAAACTGGTTTCCCAGCCGTAAGCCGTAAGTAAATTACAGGTATGAATGTTGAAATTTTACATAGGGTGACACAATGGGCGATCTTATCGCTAAAAGCTTTGTAAACTCTTCGATCTCTTGGACTATACTCAAAACTGAACTCATTGTACCCGTCTTCTAAATGAAGACCCGACCAAATCTGTGACTTGGCGAAAAGTGACTAATTACAAAAATTTTTTGTGTTATCAAAATTTGTACTCACCATCCATCCATTCATGGGGTCGATCCATCAGGTTAAGCTACGCTTGCCGGGGTTGGTCCGTGGATGGGTGACCATCTTTACATACCGAGACTCCTCCGTGCCTCGGAAAGCATGTTAAGCCGTTGGTCCCGGCTGTCATTCGTGGATCTTTGACAGTCGTTACGGGTCGTCAGAAGCCCGAAAGTCTGACAACCAGTCTTACCAAGGGGTATCGTATTACCCAGTTACTGGGTTGTGGAGGTCAGATAGGCAGTCGCTCCATGTAAAATAATGGTATTCAGCTGCATCCGGTTAGACTGGAAGCCGACCCCAACATAGTTGGGAAAAGGCTAGGCAGACTGATTGAAAATTTGTACTCAATCTCATTGGTAGATTAAGGGCTGATTGTTCAATCCTACTAATATTATAAATGTGAGTTTGTATGTTTGTTACTTAATCACGCAAAAAAGGCTGAACGGATTTGGATGAAATTTGGTATACAGATAGTTTATAACCTGGATTAAGACATAGGATACTTCTCATCCCGGTAGAAGGTTCCCGTGGGATAATTTCCGACATCACGCGGGCGAAGCCGCTGGCAAAAGTTAGTAGTCAAATAATTTTTAGTAGAGGAATAAATATGGCGGTTTGACAGCTTTTGTATAGAAAATATGTCAAACTGTCACATTTATTCTTCAGATAAAAGATATCAACCTATTGAAAAATCAGCCTTTTTTTTTTTGTGGATGGGAAATCATCAAATGACTTCTCCCGCTCGGAGGGCGTGTCAGAGTTACTGACTAAAACCCACCCGTGCTCCTTCAGTTGCCTGTGCCAGGGCCACGGTATCTCTTTCGAACAACCCGCGACCCCGGCGGCTGCTTCATCACCCTAAGGTTGCCCTTAGTTTTTTGATTGACGAAAAATAAAAAATCAAAAGTTGTGAATAAATATTTAATTTATACATAATAATGCAGATCTGTTGTACCAACAGCCGGGCCACGAGCCCGCACAAACCGCTCAATGTTTTACGTTTTATAAAAACATTCAACTGTTGTTATCTACAAGTATCACTTTATACAACGTTATTATACAATATAATAGAACCTTGTTATTATACATTAATATTATACACTGTATTGTAACTTTCAAACAACAAATATACATAACTTTGAATTCTCGTCGTTATTTACCTTCGCACTCAGAGACGTCATTTAGGACGCTTTTAATTCAAACGTTTCGTGTTGGACCGCTGCGGTGCCCAAGCGGTGCCTTTGTCGTATTACGCATGGACGGTCGTTTGTTTTCATACACGTGGAGTTTGCGACGTTGCCGTCCTGTTGTTCGTTCGAGGCTGTTGCCGCACTGCGTGCTTTGTATGATAACAAACGAACGTCTGTGCGCAATACGACAAACGCACCACTTCGGTACCGCAGCCCTTAGAGTTCATCCTTTATCTCACAATTTCTTAAGATATATATGTCCGTGTGAGCAAATTCCAACGTAAAACGGAAGGCAACGTTTAGTGACATCCAGAGGCAGATTTGCAGTGTTGGCCGCCCTAGGCCCCAGGCCATGTAGTAAAAATAGGTACCAGCCGCCCCTTTCTCAGCACCCATCTTATAGACTGCATAATGAATTTACTGTATTGCCAACTTTTATCGAAATCGAGTTGCTGATTTATTTTTTCGCGATTTCAGGTTTGGTTTCATAGTAAAAGTTGTTCACAATCGAGTACAGTGACCCCTTAAGAGGATACTGGTCAATAACCAGTAACCCTGTATATACGAGTGATTTAGGAAGATTATTGTTATACGATGCGGTGCAGTGCGGCCCGCCATAATGTGCGCGAGTCTTTAGAATATTTAGGTACTTTCAGTTATTTCTTGTTACATCAGTTTTTTGTCAGATTGGACGCCCTAGGCCCGGGCCTAATGTGCCTTAGGGCAAATCCGCGAGGAGAGTTGTGGAAGAGACATACTAATACAAGAACAACTCTAATTGTGACACGGATCACGTTTTAATCATTTATGAGTTTTAATCATTTTGTTTTTTAATGTAATTCATTTTGAGTTAAACCATTGATTTTCTGTTAAAAAATGGTGAATGAAAACCCTTAAGATCACGTGGACCTTGTAAAAACCAGATCTCCTTCAACAATACTTCAACCTGGCCACCCTCGCGCCGAAATACAGGGTCAAATTAAATTAGTTGGCGAAACTCCGCAGACGGGTGTTTTTTAATGAAATTTGGCACATGGGTAGACCATGACCTGGATTAGAACACATGATACTTTCCCGTGGAATAATTCCCGAACTCCACGCGGGAGAAGCCGCGGACTAAAGCTTGTATGGGCCTAAGTTTTCAATGGATAGAGAAGCCTCCAGCAGTACAAAGGACGATCAATGACAACACAAACGTTTTAACAAAACTCAAATTCAACACAATGCAAGTTTTCATACAGTCTTACAATCTATATATATACATTTACCCACAGTTTCAATCCGGTCACAATGACATGAAAACCTGCTGTCAAATCGCATGCTATAATGTGACCGATACCGCTGTACCGCGCCTTAGGTATGTGCGCGGCGAGACGGGGTGGCAGCACTGCCACCCCGTCTCGCGTAAGCGTTGGCGACTGAGCGGCACCGCTCAGTCGCCAACGCTTACGGCCCCCGCCCCCCGCGGTACAGCGGTATCGGTCACACTTACTTAACATAATCATCCCTCCCTCACCACTAACTTTTTAGTGGTCGGCGCAACATATCTTCTCCCTTAAAATAATATCTCTATCAGTCGTCATCTCGGTAGTCACTCCCAGTCGAGCCATATCGGCCTTCACTCAGTCCATCCTTCGTTTCTTTGGTCTTCCCCTACTCTAATATAGCTGAAATAACCAACAGTTTATTATTTGACAAGAGATCTGACAGCAGATATTAAAACCGAGGCTTCTTAAAATAATACAGCTAGTGTCAGAAATTTGTGCTCATATTTAGACAGATCATCAAACTGAACAACTTTTTCCATGGAACCAACATCGTGATCGCGAATAAATTATGGGAAATTATTAATCGCACACCAGAAAAATATTCTTACATCTAATAATCTACATGTAAACCAAATCAATGATTGCACTACTAATTAACTAACTGAATAGGTATCAAAACTTGTATCATTTATACATAATTTTTTTTCCAGTCACAACAAAAATATTAATTATATATCAAAAATACAAACTGTTCATCAAAAATAATAAATGCGCATCTAATAGGATTATTATTGCACCACTAGTTAACTAATTGAATTCAAAACTTGAACAATTACAATAGGGATGATGACTAAAAATTTTTCTTTTGTCCGTCATGTAATATTATTAGAAAATATTGGACACGTATTTTTTCTTTTTTTACAAAATCAAGAGATTACGGCGATACATTGAGTTAAAACATCGCGTGACGTCACGTGTAGCTAGATTTTATACGTACGGTCAGAAACAGAAGTCTGTTAACACTGCTACTTTTTGACATCCTAAATTAACACAAAATGATACGATAACTTGCTTTTTAACATTTCATTTATTAGATAAGAGTTAATTTTCTGTAAAATTTACATCTGTTCCGATTTTAATTAAGTATTTTACTCAATAATTAAGATTTAGAAAACTCACATGTTAATCGACTTTTGCTGCTGACTGAAGTGACGTAGCGAGCCCCCACTCCCCAACTTTAATGCGTGTTATGTAAGTCATTTTCTATTAATATGATAAAGCAAAAAATACGTGTCTAATATTGTTTTATTATCTGACGGACGTACTAATAGAATTTCTTTTTTTTTACCCAGCCATCATCCTTTTATTAGTGGGCATCCCGAGGTTCGGTTTGGTGAGGTTCCTTTAAATCCTGCAGACGTTAAGTATTTAGACATGCAAATTTTGATGTGCAAACAGTATTTTTGATTTACATATTCTGTTAGGAAAAATTGGTAATTTTTAATGTGCGTTTCAAATACCGTCCATAAAATTATCAGCTGTCCCGTATAAAACTTCAATATCTACAAATCCGATTATATGAGATAGCTGATTATATTTACTCAATCAATATGTTGTCGGGGTACGTAGCAAGGTGTTGGTGTTTTTAACTCTTCAACCCCCGGGGGGAGGGGGGTTAGTTGCGAACCCCATAGGTTCACAACTGCGTAGGATGATTTTTTTTCCATCGGATGGTGTTTGCCTCAGAAGCATTTTTTGCATCGGAAGCCTTTGAGGGGGAGAAACAAATGTTTATGTTGAACAATTTTATTGTCTCACTCTCAGTTTGAGAGTTTCTCGGTAGACAAAAGTGTACTGATCAATCAATCAATCTGCCTAGCCTTTTCCCTACTATGTTGAGGTTGGCTTCCAGTCTAACCAGATGCAGCTGAATACCAGTATTTTACATGGAGCGACTGCCTATCTGACCTCCACAACCCATTAACTGGGTAACAAAATACCCCTTGGTAAGACAGGTTGTCAGACTTTCGGGCTTCTGACGACCCGTAACGACTGTCAAAGATCCACGAATGACAGCCGGGACCAACGGCTTAACGTGCTTTCCGAGGCACGGAGTCTCGGTATGTAAAGATGACCGACCCCGGCAAGCGTAGCTTAACCTGACGGATCGACCCGTGCGGCTGTTATTACTTAGCCACGAGCTCCTCATAAAAGTGTAGTGAATCCTAACTAATATTATAAATGCGAAAGTAAGTTTGTTTGGTACCTTTTCACGCCTAAACCACTGAACCGATCATCGTGAAAATTAGCATACACGTTGTCAGGTGCACAGAAACGGACATAGGGTACCTTTCATCCCAGAAAAAGTACTGTTCTCGAGGAAAACAACAATAACGTTCTTATGATAACAGATGGCGCCACGTGTCTTTCGAATCATGCAACAACCCACAAGCAGAGTACAACCCGAATTTATTCTCAAATTCTAAAGTAACGCGAGCGAAGCCGCTTGCAAATGCTAGTCCAATATAAATTCTAAGTAATAAAATTAGATCAACGCGCTACGCCGATATTGCAAACTAAGGTGTTCGGTGAAAACACCGAATCTTTGACAGTCGTTACGGGTCGTCAGAAGCCCGAAAGTCTGACAACCAGTCTTACCAAGGGGTATCGTATTACACAGTTAATGGGTTGTGGAGGTCAGATAGGCAGTCGCTCCATGCAAAATAATGGTATTCAGTTGCATCCGGTTAGACTGGAAACCGACCCCAACATACTTGGGAAAACGCTAGGCAGATTGATTACGAACTTGGTCACATGGAGAAAGTTGTTCAATTTGATGGTACATACCACACTCTTAAATATGAGCACAGCATTCTATATACACATGCTGTATTAACATTATGTCTATATTATACAGTTATATTATTTTATACAAGGTGTCTTTAATTAAATTAATAAGCAAAACTTCACAGCCGTGATGGGATTCAGTACTTAACGGTATTTCCTAAAATCATAATTTTAAGTAAACAGTTGATCACGGTGTCATTCACCTTTCTCTTTATTGCTATTACTTACTACCGATGCCCATCCCGTCGGCGGAGTTTCGCTAGCTAATTTATTTTGACCTTGTATACTGACAGTGTACATATTACATTCACGCCGATATTTTATAGGATTGAACTTGTGACTTGTAACACAGAAACCAGTCGTTCAGCTACTGAGCTTATGTAGAAATATCAACGTGTTTATAAAAACGTCTTTACTCTATACCGGACTGTACAAAATTAAAAATATTACCAACAAACATAATTTAAAAAGAGGAATGGTTTAAACCCTAACGGTCTTATTACAAAACGAGGTTTTTCTTCGTCATGGTTTAAACCATCGAGCCAGTTTTTGTAATATGAACCTAACTTTGATAGAAATACAGTTCTTTATACAAAACTGACATCTTAACGTGTCAGAATAAAGCTCGAAATTCAAAAAAGGGTCCATGGTTTAAACCTGGGTTTGAAGATGAACCTTGTTTTGTAATAAGACGGTAACGGTCTTATTACAAAACGAGGTTTTTCTTCGTCATGGTTTAAACCATCGAGCCAGTTTTTGTAATATGAACCTAGCTTTGATAGAAATACAGTTCTTTATACAAAACTGACAACATAGTCCGGTACTAATTTGTCAGTTTTGTAAAACTGACATCTTAACGTGTCAGAATAAAGCTCGAAATTCAAAAAAGGGTCCATGGTTTAAACCTGGGTTTGAAGATGAACCTTGTTTTGTAATAAGACGGTAACGGTCTTATTACAAAACGAGGTTTTTCTTCGTCATGGTTTAAACCATCGAGCCAGTTTTTGTAATATGAACCTAGCTTTGATAGAAATACAGTTCTTTATACAAAACTGACAACATAGTCCGGTACTAATTTGTCAGTTTTGTAAAACTGACATCTTAACGTGTCAGAATAAAGCTCGAAATTCAAAAAAGGGTCCATGGTTTAAACCTGGGTTTGAAGATGAACCTTGTTTTGTAATAAGACAGTTGGAGTCATGTTTATCTCTGGTTAACTTATCTAGCAGATAAAATCACACAGCTCCGCGTATTTTTTTAATTCATCTAGTAAATAGCGCGTTAGTATTGTGTATTGTGAAGGCCTGTGTCACTACCTCCAGATAAAGTTCAAATTACATAACTAACAGATAATTTCATATAGCTTCTGAGTATCTTTAGGGTTCCGTAACTCAAAAGGAAAAAAAACGGAACCCTTATAGGATCACTTCGTTCTCCGTCTGTCAAGACCCTTTTTCTCAGGAACGCGTAGAGGTATCAAATTGAAATTAACATCAAATACGTAGGTCTATGGTCCCTTGGAGCTCTAAAAAAAAATCAAACTTCTAAGTCAACTCAATAAAAAAATACGGCCATTTATTTTGATACTCGCAACTCTCGCAAGTACATCAAAACCTACAGGGTACTTCCCGTTGACCTAGAATCATGAAATTAGGCAAGAAGCAAGCTCTCACAGCACAAGTAAAGGAAACGTTCGAAAATTGTTAATTTGTAATTTTATCACATAAAGAAAATGTTGGGATTACATTGATATTGGTGCCGATTCTCTTGTGAACGCACTAAACTAAAATTAGAGAATCGCTATCTTTTACTAACAGGCAGCGCGAGAAAAGGACGGCTATAGCTATGAACTAAGTTGGAGATGTCAAACTAGTTCACGCCTTGCGCTTCACTAAAAGTGTCTAAATGTCTATGGAAAAATTAGTTCTAACTAATTTGACAGCTCTAATTTACTTCCGTCCCTTTCTTGTCATAATAGAGAGAAAAAGTTAGCAATAGCCTAAATTAAGTTTAGTTTGTGCACAACAGAATCGGCACCAATGTTCGTTTTTGGAATAAATTATTTTCAACTACGGAACCCTTCATTGAGCGTGGTCCGACACGCACTTGACCGGTTGTTTTATTTATCTGGTGGTTAGTAGCTACATTATCATGACTTTAAATCAGATATTCGGAAGCATATTTACCTAAAGTTGAGATGTTGGCTATTATGGAATGCACTTTTGTATCGATTAAATTTCGGGTTTCGTGGATCGACAAATTTAAGTAGTTCTGATTATAGAATCGAATGTATATTTACTTACGTTCAGGTGTTGGCTAATATGCAATGCCCTTTTGTATCGATCGTAAGAATCTCGTGATTCCGGAATTGATAAATTTAGTACTTTTTGACTATAGAATGTATGAATTTCAAGTAAACAAGCATATTAATAGTTAGATCATCCCGGTTTCCCGGTCTTCTATACTTCTTATAAAATAAAGTCGCTTTTCGTGTGTCTGTGTGGCCGCGTCGTTCTTCTAAACTACGCAACGGATTTTTATGCGGTATTCACTATCATTTAGAGAATTTATTCCGGAAGGTATGTATACATACATTCGTGGCTAAGTAATAACAGCCGCACGGGTCGATCCATCAGGTTAAGCTACGCTTGCCGGGGTTGGTCCGTGGATGGGTGACCATCTTTACATACCGAGACTCCTCCGTGCCTCGGAAAGCACGTTAAGCCGTTGCTCCCGGCTGTCATTCGTGGATCTTTGACAGTCGTTACGGGTCGTCAGAAGCCCGAAAGTCTGACAACCAGTCTTACCAAGGGGTATTGTATTACCCAGTTAATGGGTTGTGGAGGTCAGATAGGCAGTCGCTCCATGTAAAATACAGGTATTCAGCTGCATCCGGTTAGACTGGAAGCTGACCCCAACATAGTTGGGAAAAGGCTAGGCAGATTGATTGACATTACTATTAAACTTGCATAATTATAATAAAAAAAAACACGACGTTTCGTCAAGAGGTAAAAGCCGTGCGAAGCAGGGGCGAGTAGGTAGTTAGTTTGTAAATAAATAATACCACATATTAAAGAAGTGTTTTCCAAACCACGTATCCGATTATTTATGTATTCCCGAATTTTCTGGAGTCCCGGGAGAAAAAAAAAATAAGAAGCCGCTTCCATAGCCAACAATTAACGTTAGGTAAGTAGCAACCGATTAACCAACCTCTGAATTCATAACACAGTAATTTAACTTCCATCTCTTTCCAATTACACTTGCTAGAACAAGACAGCAACACTTCTAGTTTAGTACAGTCATTATCGCACAGAGTATCGCCACCAACTTTAAGCGAGTGTGTGAATAACATTTACTACGAGACCGACTTTGACATATTAACTGTTCCGTGCATTTTGACGAGTTCAGCGAATATAAAATTAGACAACACCAGGTTATTTTCCGCGGTATCAAACTTGGTCCCACAGTAAAAGTTATTCAGCTCGATGGTCCAAAGCACTCCTTGAAGTTTTTAGAGTTAATTTTTTATCACCCAAGAAGGTCCGATTAAGGGGGTCCGCTAAGGTAGCTTACGAAATTCAAATTTTCTTACGTTTTTCTGCGATTTGCAGGTCAGTGTCAGGTCGTATGATGATTAAAATGTGATTCGCGCCCGTAACTAATATGGCTTTACAGAATCAGCAATACAACTCCATAAGTTAGAATTGGTCTCAAATTTCGCGGGCTAACCTTAGCGCATCCTCCTTAAAAATAGATGGACAAATTTTAAAACAGCGTCGTAGTACGTCTAACCAAAGATATCCATGCAAAAAAAAAAAAAAACACTGACTAAAGTAATTTTATTTTGATCTAAAATAAAAAATACTGCACATTTGTAGTATCAGAATTATGAGAATACAAAGACATGGATGTGTTTATGCATTGGGTAACCAACATTTTTAGTGTACCTTCGTTAGGCAGATTTTTTTTTTTTAAGTATCTAATACGTTTTTCTTATTATTAATTTTACCATTGTCCTTATTTTGGTGGTCTGAATGCTTTCTAAAAGTTTGTCCATCTATTTCAATGGGACCTTATACAGGGTGTTTGGCAGAACGTTGAACATAGGAAAATGGTGGATAGGTGGGGTCATCTGCTACTTACTCAGCCCTAATTCATTTGGCCCTGGCACCCTGGTTATTTAAAAAAAATTTTTTTTTTGCTTTAAGATTTAAGTATTTTTTACATCTTTCTGTAAGTTTGAGGACTCATAACTTTTTTTCTAGCAAAAATCTGAATAAAGCAATAATTTTATAAGAATCTGCCAACATTAAAGATTAAAAAAAAAACAAAATATCGCCTGTTTTACTCATTTTTAATAAAAATTACACTTTTAAGTTAAGAAAGTGGTGAAACTAGAAGAAAGCAAAAAAAATTTTTTTTTTTAATGTCCAGGGGGCCACGGCCAAATAAATTAGGGCTGAGTAAGTAGCAGATGACCCCACCTATCCACCATTTTCGTATGTTGAACGTTCTGCCAAACATCCTGTATATTATCAACATAATATTTATAATAAAACTTATTCACTGACAGTGTAGCTATATTCTGTATTATACAGTATACATATATATAATATGTATATACTTAAATGATGAGATCATAGGATTGGATGGGACGGGGGGGATGAGGGAGAGGACACTCCCTCTGAACTGGAACACATCAGAAATATGTAGTGGCAGTGTTACCTTTTCTCGTCCCAACTCCGTTGAGGTCAGCTTCCAGTCTAACCGGAAACAGCTGAAGACCAGTATGTTACTTGTAGCGATTGCCAATCTGACCTCCACAATCGAGTTTCTGGGTAATGCGAGACCACGCAGTAACACTGGTTGTCAGACTTAACAAACATATCCCTTCATCTGTGGCACGTATATTGCGCGAAACGCCGCATGTGTCGGTACTTTTTTTTTTTTTTTTTTTGCTGAACTGGGCCTTTTTGGCACAGCCGTGAGGCACACCTTCCTGCACTGTATTTTTTATTTTTTGTTGTTGTTGCATCGCAAATGTAGATTTTTAAATTTTATTATTATTTTTTTACTTTTTTGTTTTGCCTCTTTAGTTTAGTCTGTGCTAAATAAATGTGTTTTCTTTCTTTTTTTCTTTACTTCTGGGTGGTCCCGCGCGATTACGGCGCGTCTGATTAAAACGACGATAACTCTAAAGTTGCGATAGGTAGCTCCCTACAAGTTATGTCGTTGGAATCGTTATTAAATTAGCTAAACGGTGACAATCGAGCCGCTCCGGCTTTTACACAGATGAATATATATTTCACGCGCGCCGCTCGGGTAAGCGCCACAGACGAAAGGATATACAACTTTGCTTGAGATCGCACTAAGTCCATTCTTATCGTATACTATCTGGTGCCTGTTGGCTTCGCCCGCGTAGATATAAATACTTCCCTATTTGAATCGGATTTTGTTCACAATTTCATGGGTTTAAATTTTTTTGAACATATCCCTAATTCTTTTTTAAAATAAATGTAGCTTAAGTTACTCCTTGTAACAACAGCTATCTGCCAGCGAAAGTACCATCAAAATCAGTCTAGCCGTTTCGGAGATTAGCCGGAGCAAACAGACACAGACAATAATTTAAAAAAAAAGTTTTTTTGTTATAAATTTTCATACGCATTTAGTAAAAAAGCTGCTATTTTGACATTACAAACAGACTCTGTCTGACTGTCTGTCTGCTCCTTCTACTTGTAACTCCACTTGTTCGGTTTCCGAGGTTGGTTTTCGTGGATGGGTGACCATTCATTACATATCGAGACTCCTCCGTGCCTCGGAAAGCACGTTAAGCCGTTGGTCCCGGCTGTCATTCGTGGATCTTTGACAGTCGTTACGGGTCGTCAGAAGCCCGAAAGTCTAACAACCAGTCTTACCAAGGGGTATCGTATTACCCAGTTACTGGGTTGTGGAGGTCAGATAGGCAGTCGCTCCATGTAAAATACTGGTATTCAGCTTCCGGTTACACTAAGGACAGGCAGATTGATTGATGAATATTTCTTCCAATATTAAAGTCCTGGAGAGAGGGGATAAGGCGAGGACATCCGCACACTCGCGTGAACGTGGAACATTAATTATTAATTCATCAACGAATAGTCTTTACGAGCACCGCAGCGGCGACTGTTGCCGGCGACTGTGGCGCGACTGTTGCGAGTCGCTAGCAGTCGTAGCGTGAGTCGTGCTCCGACTGGAAGGAAAAACAAAATCATTCATAAATTTTACCGCGGATTTTTTTTTTTTTTTTTTAAGAATATAAGAATATATTTATTTCACTAAAATTACATTCAGGTGAATTGAAATTCCTGGAGCTCACACTAGGATTCCCTGTGTTGTGAGATCCAGGCTCCATCGTTCCGTTAACTTTTTTTTAAAATTACCATTTTAAAACTAAAACTGGGTATAAATAAACTGTACATGTATGATACTGTGATTTGTGTCAGTTGTGTTGGTGTTGTAAGAGTTTCTGTTACAAATGGGTAGTCAAATCATTACTTTTTTATACAAAAGTATGTTTATTAAATAAAATGCTTTGCATAAGTACTTACAATGTTTTTTGGCCGAACTGTTGATAGATGTGCATGGTACGATTCTGAACTATAAATATTTTTTTTTAATAAACAATTTCTCAATAAATGTACCTAGATAAAATTATATTTATAGTTCAGAATCGTACCATGCATATCTATTAAGAATTCGGCCAAAAAACATTTTAAGAATGCAAAGCATTTTATTTAATAAACATACTTTTGTGTAAAAAAGTAATGATTTGACTACACATTTGTAACAGCGTCCTTAGCGAAGAGATTCCAGAATTTCCAGATGACATTGTAAACTTTCAAATTGACTTTTAATTTTTTACTAAAAAAACTGTAATTTTAATGTTTTTAGCCAGTTTTTATTCATTTTTTAACAACACTATTAAATATTGTTTTATTAAATCCACTTAACCATATACGAGTATATTAAAATTATATTAACAATATTAATAGGATAAAGTAAGCCAAAAATACTTTAGCCACTTTTAGTGGAATTTCAAATGTAATTTAGTTACAAAACTAGCAACTTTTTCCTTTGATGTAGCCACAAACTAGACGGTCCTAACGGCAACACTGTGAATGAATACCAATTATATCTTGTGATCAGGAGGGCAATTTGTATAACATAATATTTCAACGTTCGCAACTCATCTCAGTCTCAATCTGTCAAAAATTGTATAACGTTTACCTACATTTTTGACATTTGATTGTCGCTAGCGTGAGATTGCGACTTGACTTTGAAAGATTATTTTCTATTTTGTGAATGTGAGAACGTTGCAGGCCTAGCAGACTGTACATTTGTTGACTATTTTCTATTTTGTTAAGTACCTGGTAGTTGTTGAAAGGCCTACATTGTCCTCCCATACCTATTAACACTGTTATTTGAAAATATTGTAAAAGCCAATTATTTTTAAGAGTAACCATGGAGTTTCTTGCCGGCTCTTCTCCATAGGAAACGACCAATTTGGAACCGTGCACCTAGCTTCTGACGTTTCATAAGTGCCCATGTAGGTTTATGTGAAATAAGATATTTTGATTTTGAACATTTTTAGGTACGAGAATTGCCCTTCAGTACTCAAGTTATGTGTATTACCTGCGGCTTGGCTGCGCCTCACGCGTACGTGTGTCTGCTGCCGGAACTGGAGCCCGAGTACGACGGCTCCAGTCTGGAACAAACCTTGTTATATTGGCGTGTGCTAGGAAAAAAAACCGGTCAAGAGCGAGTCGGACTCGCGCATCGAGGGTTTTTTTTTTTATTGTTTATTAATTAATTAACAAAACAAAATATAAGCAGAAAGATCACAGAAACGTCAATAGCGGGCAGCGGGATGTGTACAGGAAATAAAATCACTGTTTTGTGTCCGTTAATGATTGACAGTTTATTAGTGAAAACTTAAATTATTTAATATGTAAAGTGGTTGGTAATGGTGGGTGCGATAGCATGGTCAGCGGATTACACAAATAATTGACGAATGAGCAAATGCTTGTTCAATGAAAAGCTAAAACAAGACATCATATGACGATGCTCGTACAATAGGTTGGTCCGGTTCCGTTCAGATTTCAGAAAAAGTGTGCTACTTAGAGACATTATTTTATTTTTCCTGTAATCTTTACCTAAACTTCTATCACATAGAATAATTTCAGATTTTTCTCTATGCAAACTTTGGAGCTAAGGGGAGGAACTATATTTTTTGTATATTTTTCATCAAAAGCCGAAAACTATGCGGCCTAAAAAAAATTAAAGCAGTGTTTGAGAATGTGCAAACAGCACTCTTTCATATGATACCCCACAAGCCCTAGTAGCCCCACTTCGAATTTTTAAGACCCCCTTTCAGTCCCTGTTGCAAAAAAAAAAAAATATATTTTTATTTCTTTCTTATTGCAAAATATGCCATGTAAAACTATTCCAAATTTCAAGTTGATAGTTCTTGAGATATCCAGCTGTGACAGACAGATAGACTGATTTACCATTTAAGTACGGTTAAAAATATTAATAGCTTTAATAATTGTAATTTATATCCTTTTTCACTTTTTCTTTATTATGTAAAACCATAAATGGTGCTTGTTGTGCTAGTCTATAAGTAATTGTTGCACTTATAAATGTAAGTATTGTTAGCAAACATTTTTAAATGTTTAGTGTAAACAATTGTTGGCTAGCCTAAACAAATAAATAACCCAAATAATCCCTTTGGGTGACTTTTAGCCTTTTAATAGGGCCCATTGTGAGTAACCACGATTCAGGCCTAGGTCAGCACTGGCAACATGCACTGGTCAAAGACTTTCGTCTTGAGTCACTGCGGTATGTCAGACGAAAAGATATTGCGAAGCTTCCCGAACGCTGCCGAGTCGGATTCGACAATTAACCTCTTTCTCTAATTCTCAGCCTAGTTTGAATAAATGACTACAGTCTGATTTTTAATTCGACGGAATTCTGACAGCTGTAATTTTTTATGTTATTAAGACTTGATTTTTTTTTAAATAAAATAACAAAAAATATGAAAGAGAATGAGATCAAGTAAACTATATGACAATGTAAATATTGTTAATTTTATATGGCTAAATGGAAACAAAAGAGTAAAAGAACATTTTGTTTCAATTTAAATATTTATTTAGGTGTCAATAACACTAATATCATCACCGTTGTCTGTCTGTAGTTACAAGAAGCGAAGATTTTACAAACAAAAAGGTATTCCTAAAAAAGGTTTGTAACCTAAGGATTAGTGGACAGGGATTCCTGTGAAATAAAAATAATTACCTTACCAATTATTGTAACTTCAATAATTTGACAATAAAAATCTGATTTCCATTTTAAAATTATCAGTCAATTTTTAAGTTTTTATTTTTTATAATTGAAACTTTAAAATTCAAGAAGGATTTTTTTTTATTTCGCTTAAATGCGTTCCATTTTTAGTAGGACCGTTTTATTATTGGCAACACTTCTGAAATGTCAGAATTCCGTCGAATTAAAAATCAGACTGTAGTGGTTTTGACTGTAGAATTCTTGCCGCTTCACATACAGAAGGTACGAGTATTCGGCTCTCGGAGACAGAATGGCTCACAGGAGTCAAATTCAAATTCAAATTGTTTATTGGCACAATTAACATATTATAAACTAAGACGTGTTTGCAGCCTCCCTTTAAGCAAAAAATGCCTGTATTAGGAGACTCCGCTCTTCCATAACATTGCAGTATTATACATTATACTAACTGTGTGCTAGTAATAAAATAGTTGGTAAAAAATATAAAAAAATAAATTAAATTGATAAATTAAACTAATTACTAACAATAAATAACACAATTTATTGTTGTTGTATGTGGAGTAATATGTGGTGTGGTGTAGGGTAGTGTGTTGTGTGTGGGGTAGTGTAGTGTGGTGTGTGTGGTGTAGTGTAGTGTAGTGTGGTGCGGTGTGGTGTGCGTGTGTGGTGTGTTAGATTATGGTATATTACATGTGATGAGTCACACGGCAAGAGCCTGGATACCGGGGCTCACAGGACAAACGGAGCTAATGTAGCTTACGGCTCATAAGGTCAGCGCAGTAAAAACTCAAGTCAGGGAAATTAATTGTTAAGCAAATTAACTACCAATTTAAATTGTCCGTACATTCAAATCAATACTGTCATTCTTTTGCAGTTGTATTGCCTAGCCTTTTCCCAATGATGTTGGGGTCAGCTTCCAATCTAACCGGATGCAGCTGAATACCTACTGCCTATCTGACCTCCACAACCCAGCAACTGGGTAATACGATACCTGTTGGTAAGACTGGTTGTCAGACTTTCGGGCTTCTGACGACCCGTAACGACTGTCAAAGATCCACGAATGACAGCCGGGACCAACAGCTTAACGTGCTTTCCGAGGCACGGAGGAGTCTCGGTATGTAAAGATGGTCACCCATCCGCAGACCGACCCCGGCAAGCGTAGCTTAACCCGATGGATCGACCCGTGCGACTGTTATTACTTAGCCACGAGTTGTATGAAATGTCTATAACACGGCAAAATGACGTAGGGAATCAATTTGCTTAACAATTAATTTCGCTGTGTGTATTTACGGTTGTCTATTGTTTGCCCGAAGATTTTATGCCATAATCATCATTTTCCCGAATTTCATTTGCCCGAATGTTTCATTTGCCCTAAAAGACATATGACATACTTTTAATTGCCCGAATTTTAGATACCATAAGATACGAATGCCATAAGTATTGTTTGCCTTATTTTTATGTGCCATAATAATTATTAGGCA
The DNA here is from genome assembly GCA_946251885.1 of Cosmia pyralina. NCBI lineage: Eukaryota > Metazoa > Arthropoda > Insecta > Lepidoptera > Noctuidae > Cosmia > Cosmia pyralina. Next base: position 15,985,587 of record OX276369.1, on the reverse strand, counting down.
TAATATTTAAATGGCATAATATTTAAATGGCATAACAAGTATTAGACAAATATTTAATATAATTATATAGTTTGATTATTAAACTTGTTTCTAATTCTAATACTTACCTACTTATTAGCTTTCTGGCTGTCGATGTCGATGGGTGCGCAATGTTTGGTATAATAAAAATAAACTTATTTATTCTGTGCATGGTTTTTTTTTTCTGTGCATGGTTGATGGTGGGCTAGGTCGACGTAGCCCCGCTTCGCGGGGCTCCTACTTCTGTGTGGTTTATAAAAAAATAACCACGAAGGGGATGGCGGGGTCTATTCGCTCGCTTCGCTCGCTCACACGACCCCGCCATCCCCTTCTAACCTAACCTTGTCCGAGTCGGGGTGCCCTAAAGTCCCAATTGCATCCAATTTCTCTTGATATAAACAACCGTTAACACGCCCGATGTCGATGGCAAATTATGTTATGGCATATCATAATTAAGGCATGTGATAATTAAGGCATGTGATAATTAGGGCTTACAATGATTATGACAAATGATGTAATGGTAAGTGACTTTATGGGAAACAATGATTCTGGCACGTGACTAATATGGCAAATGAGAGTAGGGCAAATGAGTATTATGTCGTATGATAATAGGCTGTTGACTATTATGGCAAATGATATTAGGGCAAATAAAATTCGGGTAAACGGCGGTATACCGTGTATTTACGAGTCTCACATTAATCCGCATTGCAGACTCACAGAGTGAGTGCAGATGAAGTGTTTACTGTGTTTACCTGTAGTGGGGGTGGTTGAGCTGCTGGTGCCTGTAGACGAGGTCGTGCGGGTGCGGGCTCGCGGGGCTGGCGGGGCTCGGGCTGCGGGACGGGCCCGCGCCACCCGCCGATCCACTGCCTAGGCGGCTCACTGGAACACAAGTAAATAGTTCTCTGCTGAGATTATAGAGGCATGAGGAACAGGGTGTAAAGTTCACTCATCCTCCATAGAAAAGGGAGGATCCTCCGACCAGACGGGTGTCGTGTCTGGTGGGCACACCACTGCTCGACGATTGATGTCGGGACGTTGTATACAACATCAGTTTTAGTATATGCGAAACCCGAAACACGTGTCTAGTATTTTTATGTAAAGAATCTATGTACAAAATTTCAAAACTGTATCATGAAAAATTACAGTTATAAAAATTAAAAAAAATATATATATATATCTAATAACATAGGTTTTTAAGTAATTTTTTGTTACTAACATGCTATGGGCCTTTGTGTCTGATATTAATAGATTATTTTTTTTATAAGCTTGTTATGTTACCTGGTTTTCCGTACAAAAACATGATCACCACGCGGCGCCCGCTGTGCGCCCCTGCCTATGACTTGCCGTGACTTGTGTTCGTCGCTCGGTGTCCTATAGTAACTTTTTTTAAAGATTTTTGGGGCAAAATATAACACGGTATAAAAATTATTACAATCGATTCAGTTATTTATTCTGAACAAACTATATTCAGATTTCGTATTTACTAAAAATAATGTTGTATATGCTAGTCGCGCGGTAAACTCTGATTGCGCGTTGCAGGATTTGCGTGACGTCATGTCATTGTGATGCGTAGTTCGCATGTGGCGATGTAGATGCCGCCACATCTGTATGATTCCCCGATTATATCTTACCAAGTGCAAACCACTTTAATATCGTGTCTTGTAGAAACCCCTTTTTTTAACCGACTTCAAAAAGGAGGAGGTTCTCAATTCGTCGCGTCGGAACCTTTTTTTTTTTTTTTTTTTTTTTATGTATGTTCCCCGATTACTCGAAGATGGCTGGACCGATTTGGATTTTTTTTTGTTTTATTCGAGAGGGTATACATCACAGTTGGTCCCATATAAAATTGATTAACTTTGCTTCGGTAGTTTTTGAGTTAGCTTCAATAATACGTAATTTTTCCCCACTTTTATATGGATGATGTTCTAGTTTGTTTTGCAGATAGTGGTATTAGAATTTGTGTGGGGTAGGTACACAACTAAAAAGTGAAAAATAAAAACTTTTTTATAAAAAAATACAACCGACTTCCAAAAACAACACTACAAAGTGAAAAATAACTTTAATTTCGGAAGTCGGTGGCAAAAAACGAAAATACATTTAACACCAACACCGACACCGACTTCCGAAATTAAAGTTATTTTTCACTTTGTAGTGTTGTTTTTGGAAGTCGGTTGTATTTTTTTGTAAAAAAGTTTTTATTAAATAGGCGGTTTCGTTCATCGTGTGATATAAATAATAGTAATACGTCATTAGCAGATGTCGGGATTAGCTGAATTGGCGTGGTTTCGAAACAAAGAACTGTGAGGGATGCGCAGTAGTAGCCACGAAATTCAAATTCTCTTACGTCTTTTTGCAATTTGCAATTTGCAGGTCATTATCAGATTGTATTTTGATAAAAATATGATACGCGGCTATAACTAATAATACTAATATGTATTTACATAATCATCATCTGCTTAGCCTTTTCCCAACTATGTTGGGGTCGGCTTCCAGTCTAACCGGATGCAGCTGAATACCAGTATTTTACATGGAGCGACTGCCTATCTGACCTCCACAACTCATTAACTGGGTAATACGATACCCCTTGGTAAGACTGGTTGTCAGACTTTCGGGCTTCTGACGACCCGTAACGACTGTCAAAGATCCACGAATGACAGCCGGGACCAACGGCTTAACGTGCTTTCCGAGGCACGGAGTAGTCTCGGTATGTAAAGAATGGTCACCCATCCACTGACCAACCCGGCAAGCGTAGCTTAACCTGATGGATCGACCCGTGCGGCTGTTATTACTTAGCCACGAGCTCCTCGTTATATTATGTATTTACATAATATAACCATAAAATCACCAATCTTTCTAAGTTAGCTTTGTTCTTGTGGCGGAATCTACATCGCCACATACGAACTACGTGTCACACTGATGTCACGCAATCCTGCATCGCGCAATCAGTGTTTACCGCGCGATTAGCATATATACAACGTTCCGACATCAACCGTCGGGCAGTTGCCCACCAGACAAACACCCGTCTGGTCGGAGGATCTAATCTATATTCTATCTATTTCTATATTCTCATTAAATTGATTTCGGAAATCATGACATTTTGGAACAAATCTAGGTTAGAAAGATGAATGATGCAGGAACACGAGTCCAACTCGCTCTTGACCGGTTTTTTTATTATATACTAGCTGTGCCCGAGACTTCGTTCGCGTGGATGTCGGAAAACAACTTCCCTATTTAAATCGTCTTTTGTTCACAATTTCACGGGTTTTAATTTTTGCGCGGAACCCTAATTATTAATAAAAGTAGCCCAGGTTACTCTGTACGGTGCAACCGCACATTCAGCAAATTCATCAGTTTACGCCACACATTTAATAATTACTTCAGTTCACATTCGGACCGCGTCATAAAAACATCATTTTATCATTAGTTAAGGTCGTGGACTCAATGCACGTATCAAGTGAAATATAATGGTTTCATTAGGTACCTACCCTATCAATCAGGAAAAGGAGTACGGTGAAAACCGTACATACTCCATATAATATCTGCTATCTCCAGTGAAAGTTCCGTCAAAATCGGTCCAGCCGTTTCGGATATTAGCCGGAACAAGCAAACATACAGACAAACATTTTAAAAATAGTTTTGTTGCCAGCAGCTTCGCCCGCGTGGATGTCAATACTTCCCTATTTGAATCGGATTTTGTTCACAATATCATGAGTTTTAATTTTTTTTTGCGCCGTTTCTTCTTAGGAAACTGTCAAGCCATCTGTCTCACCTGCGTACACACCATCCGTCCGAGTTAATTTGGTGTGACGTGTGTGGAGAAGCCTTTATCGGCACATTCGGACTTAACGCGCACAAGAAGCGGGCACATCGGCATGTATGTATTCATTCATTGTTTGGTCATTCGTTCATTTATTTTGATTTAAAAAAATCATTTTGTAAATCATTCACTCATTGTTGATTCCCGGGTGTATTAATTTAACAGTTCATTCGCTCTTTAGTTCGTCCATTCTCTCGTAAATTCATTCATTAAATCTTGCGTGCACTCCTTAGTTAAGGGGGAAGCGCCAGGAGAGCCCGCGAAATTCAAATTTTCTTACGTTTTTTGCAATTTGATTTGATTTCAGTCTTAGGTTGTATGTTGATTACAGTATGATTCGCTACCGTAACAAATATGTATTTACAGAATTATAATCATTAGAATCAGTAATACAACTCCTTAAGTTAGTACAATCCTCAGATGTCAAGGTTTCATGAAATAGTCATTCAACAGGATTACCTGGTCTTAAAGAGTTGTATTGATGACTTTAATGATTATAATTCTGTAAATACATACTTGTTACGGTCGCGAATCAAATATTGATCAACATAAAACCTAATACTGACTTGCAAATTGCAAAAAACGTAAGAAATTTTGAATTTCGCGAGCTACCCTGGCGCTTTTGCCTTGATACATTATTTATACAAGCAATCGTTCATTCATCGATTCTTTGCTGCTGTATGCATTCAAATCAAGTTAGATTATCCATTACATTCAGTCGTTCATTCACTCCTTAGTTTCTTCTTTCAATAGCTTTAATTATCATACTTATCACACGTCTTCATTCAATTCATCCCAGTTATTTTCCCTTTGACAGTAACCTTATAGGAACGAAAATTACGATAGCTATGATTCAAAATCAAAGATAAAAATAACTGTGGAAGAACTGAACCTATCCATAAGTGTAGTGTGTGTGTAGTGTGTGTGTGTGTGTGTGTGTGTGTGTGTGTGTGTAGTGTAGTGTAGTGTAGTGTAGTGTGTGTGTGTGTGTGTGTGTGTGTGTGTGTGTGTGTGTGTGTGTGTGTAGTGTACACGATATACCACATTCATTCAAAAACACTCCTTCATTAAAGTGAATGCGCAAAAGTAGCCCGCAAAATTTAAATTTTCTTACGTTTTACAGTTTGCGTCAATGTTAGTTTGTATTTTGATCAAAATATGATTCGCGACTATTATAGCCATAAGAATTTTATCAATGTACAATCGGCAAACTTTCCGGTGAACCACTTTACGACCTTATTACTAACGCAATGAGGTTGAAAAGCGATTCACCGGAAAGTTTGCCGATGGTACATCTCTTAAGTTAGATTAGTTCTCTCTAAATTAGATTTCGGAAAACGTGATATTTTAGAACAAAGCTAACTTAGAGAGATGTTTTGATAATTCAATTATAAAAAAAAAACGTAGTTATTTGTTATGATCGCAAATCATGTTTTGTTCAACATACAACTTGACACTGACCTGTAAATTGCAAAAACCGAAGAAAATTTGAATTTCACGGGCTGCCATTGCGCATTCTCCACCATACATTTACCAAAATTAATGCTACCTCACCAAACCAATTCAATTCATTCACTCAACAGCTCCCCCTGCCGTCCGCGTGCCCTTCATGTGACAAACGCTTCGTAGACAACTCGGCGTTAGAACGTCATTCGTCGCGTGACTTTTGTAGCGAGCACACGTGTCTTCATTGTGGTGAGGCGTTCACTGAAGCGTTGGAGTTGCGAGATCATCTGTTGGAGAAACATCGGAGCTGTAAGGTTTATTCTTGTGAGAAGGTTAGTAGATAACATAAGTATAATCATTTACACACACACACACACACACACACACACACATAACATCACACAAGCGTTAGGCAGAGGTGTAGGTACCTATAGTACGCCCACATTTCGCCAGTTATGAAGGAAAAACCCAATAACACTTTGCCTTTGTTGATGAGTCGGTCAGTCAGTTAGGACTTTTTTTTTTTATATATGTCGGATCCGGTCAATATTACGGACGCGTAACGAATCGCAAGCGCGCCACAGGCGACATCACGTGAGGTACCCACACCTACAGCGCGCTTCTACAGAGTCGTGATGTTTTAACCTGATGGGAGGACAACAGTCTAGTGTCGGATCGCATCGGGGCAACATCGGGGTTACTACGCCACGGAACTGTATTCGATTCGTTGTGCTTAGTGATTGTGTTAGATTGTGATTTTAAACACCGTGTATCGCACCCAGTGTGTTTTCTTTGCACGAAACCCATCTTCTGCCCACGTGTCTGTCTAAATCTAACTGAGTAAATCCTGACGTTCCGACATATATATTAAAAAAAGGTATTATGTAATATTTTCTCGAAGCTTTAATTTACCTATGTTACAAATATGAAATACGCCTATATTTTTTTTTATATTTACACTTAACAAAAACTCCAAATAAGTTAAAAATGGTTTTTTTTCATTTAACAACAAAAGTCAATTTTTGAACTCAAATAAAACCAAGGGCAATCAATAGTGTTAAAACTTCGGTGCCATAATAAGAAATGCTTAGGCGGAAAAATTTTTGGCGTTTGGACCAAAATGGGTGATGTCATGACTTTAAAAAAAGGTACCTAGATACATGCAAAACAAACATTTTAATCTCTGGCTGCAAATGATTTAATCAGGCTTTAATAAGAGACTGCGAATGTCTACATTATTACTAAAAATAAATAATTTAAAAAAATTAAAAAAACACGACTGCCCTGCCAAAAATCGAACTAAAAATTAAAAAACAAGTTAAACCCCCTTCCCTGACTAAACTGATAAATAAAATTGTCATTGCAGTCAGGGGACCGTTCTGTGGAACACTTTTTAATCGAAGATAAGTCCCCCGACTGCAATGACAATTTTATTTATCTCTTTTATTTCATTAATATACATATAAATTACATTTTTAAACATTAGAATATAAATATAAAAAATAGTAGCCCACCGGTGTCGGAAACAGGGTCCAAGCTACCGGCGGTCAGAACTCCTGAGGGAGGAACCTCCTAATAATACGCGCCGTGTGCAGAAGTATCGCTTTCTGAATCAGGCCCTTAATCCAGCCGCCCAACGAGAGCCTCCTTAGATGTTGGTCGAGGCTCTTGGCAATTAAGCCATTGGCTGATACGACTATCGGCACAATGATCGCTGAGTCCACATCCTAAATGTCGACAACCTCGTGAGCCAAGTCAAGATACTTGATTTGTTTATCTTTATTATGGCGCTCGTCGCTAATAAAATCGTCGAATCGAATCGGGTAGTCGGTACCCGAAAGTCTGACAAGCAGTTTCACCGCGTAATATCGTGTTACCCAGTAACTGGGATGTGGAGGTCAGATAGGCAGTCGCTTATGGGCGATGTACCGGTAGGCCGTCCATACATTTTTCTTACGGATATTACGCTAAAAGTAGACACTCTTTGTTTAAAACGAATCATTTTATCACTTTCTTACAACGATATGTGGTCGTGGTCGCGATTGGCCTTTTTAGGATATAACTTACATTATTTACTGAGAAAAACTCGTGAAATCTAGGCAAAATTTGACACTTGCGTACTAGTGTGCGTGAGTTTTGACAAGCAAAGTAGAGCGCCATTATTGCGATAGTTTAGAAATTAGAACTCTAGATGGCGTGCAAGCGTTATTATAATTACGAGGAATCAATATGCAGAACGACAACGTTTCGGCAATCTTCGTTCGCTCGATTGACATGATACAAAATACAAAATACTAATAAAAAAAAAAATAATAATAATTTTATTAACTTCAGTTGTACACTAACACTTATCTTAAAACTATGCAACGTTTCAACAATGGAAAAGAGTGTTTTCGATGAACTCTGGCACCCAAAGTAAGATTTAACTTGTGTTTAGGGTGCCAGCGTCCTCGCCTAAGATTTGAACATATAGCAATAGTTGTAAGACGAGCACAGTACCTAATCAAATTACAATATAAAATACTAAACTAACTAGCCAAAGCAGCTATGATGTGGCCTATTTCTGTACCTATGTATGAGTGTTTGTATGAGTGTGAGGGAGAGATAAATATGATGAAAACCCGTGTATATGTAAGTCTGTATAAATATAACTATAAACATATTACTTTATTAACTACATTAGGTTAAGCGATTGATATACGTAGTAAATCTTCAGTCTTACTATAGTTCATTGTCAAGAGCCACTTTGTAACCTCGGTTTTGCATTCATTTAGACACATGGGAGCAATGGAGCAGAGTTTATTTATTTTATTATATAAATGGTTTGAAAATACACCAAAATGACGCTGAGCATGGGCGGGATACTACAAGCTTTTCAGCTTTTATCTGGTTGGAAAAAGTCGATGTGTCATAATTACCTAATATTTTATTTATTTGTTACTAGCTTCCGCCTGCGGCTGCGCAGGTATGTCGATAAAAAGTACCCTATGTCCTTTTCCAGGTCATTGTCTTCCCTTGTTGTCGTTTTTGCGTGAAAACGTTATAAACAAAACTCACTTTCGCATTTATAATATTATTTATAGGGATGGGCCGAAATTCGGTTCACATTCGGTTCAACCGAAATTCGGTAGCTTGAACCAAACTTCGGCATTCGGCCGAAATTCGGTTCAGATGCCGAACATTCGGCACAAGAAAAATAATACCTACTTGCACTATTTTGACTGTAATTCAATAGAATTAGAATAGCATTACTGTAAAATAAAATTATGTCTTTTACTCAGTCATTGTCATTTATTTTAGATATGAAGATTGTAAATGTAAACCTTAAATTAAATTACAGTTTTTCTTATTAGTTTTGAAAATCTTTGCCTAATTAATTAGAGATACTATTACAAAAATGAAATAAACTTAGTATTCTTCTAACAAACATCTGGATTACAATTCGTAAATTGAATAAAAAAATCACGTTTTTGGTTCACAAACTAAACATTCATTAACATCAAATATTTTTTTATTACAAAGGGTACCTATAGGTCAAATTAAACAATCAAATTAAGGTGGATGCTCCAAGGTAGCCCACGAAATTCAAATTTTCTTGCGTTTTTTGCAATTAGCAAGTTAGTGTCAGGTTGTATATTGATTAAAATATGCTTTGCGACCGCAACAACTTACTCCACTTATAACAATTATTTTTGTTCAATGTAAACAATCGCACGCGACACGCCGATGACGTATTTGCTAATGACCGGCCGGCTCCGGGCCACGCGGTGGGAGCGCGGTGTGGGGGCGGGGTACATCTAGCAATAATATTGAAGTAAATGCGTAAGCAAGTCACGACGTGTCGCTCTCGAGAAAACGCTTGAAATTGAACCGAAGTTCGGCCGAAGTTCGGATTCGGTTCAAACCACATTCGGCCCATCTCTAATTATTTAGGATCAGGTCGCAAGCGCTACAGCTGAGCATGAGGTCCTGGGTTCGATTCCCGGGTCGGGCATAGTGTTACTGGGTTTTTACATCTTTAATTCCTCAGTAGCAGCCCGGAGTCTGTATTTATGCTCGGTTGATGGCAATAGGCTCGCCCCCTGTTACATGGGACTTGAACATAACTGGCGAAGTGTAGGTACACTCAAACTCAAAGCATTTATTTCAAATAAACCAATTACAGGCACTTTTGAATTGTCAATGGGTCGGTCAGTCAGAAAGATGAAGCTAGTTGCCCATTCCAAAGCGTAGTAGATCCCTATGGAGAAGAACGGGCAAGAAACTCCACGGACACTCTTTTCAATCAAAATATGTTTTACAAAATATTTGTTACATCGTTCATGTTAAAAATATACATGTGAGAACAATGTAGAAAGACGTGCACGTTAAAAAGCGTCCGTAATAAAAAGATACAAACTAAAACAACTAAATTACTTATTAAAATTAAAAATAAGCCATGGCAGCTAAGAGACGACCAGTCCCAACTGACGGCGCCCGTTCACGAACATGACGCATGGATCAGCACCAATTAGCTCAACCATTTTGAAGGGAACTTAATGATCCAACACACACGCCACCACCAGCGAGACATTTGAGTGAGCATGACATACTCTCAACCGCCAGGGCACACTCAAGTCAGTGAAAGACGTACCCAGTAAAAGGTAGCTTAATAGTAGCTACATAGTGCTCACACATGTGCTATGCAATTATATAATACCTCTGCCTAACCATACATACATAACTACACGCCTTCTTCCCATGGGGGTAGGCAGAAACTACAGAACGCCACCTGCTGCGATCCTTACATACTCCTTTTACCTCGTTTACGTTCATATCTACATCTGGTCACACACACACGCCGGTTGCAGTACTACGCACCTGACCTTTCTGAAGAACATCACCAATAAAGACGCTATATGTCTTCCTAGGGCTACCTACCGGTGATGTTATGATGTTATATTTGTTATTTACAGTGTGACAAGAAGTTTGCTCGCGAGTCTTTGTACAGTGCGCATTACAGGCGAATACACGTTGACTCTAAGGACAAGCCTGGTAGGAAGAATGAGAGGCCGTGGGTGTGTGAAGTTTGTGGGAAGAGTCTGCCGGTGAGTTGAAATGATTCCATACACTTTACTTATTTATATTGCTTTAAAAAAAGCATTTGAAATAAATAAAACAGAATCAATCTGCCTAGCCTTTTCCCAACTATGTTGGGATCAGTATTTTACATGGAGCGAATGCCTATCTGACCTCCACAACCCAGTAACTGGGTAATACGATACCCCTTGGTAAGACTGGTTGTTAGACTTTCGGGCTTCTGACGACCCGTAACGACTGTCAAAGATCCACGAATGACAGCCGGGACCAACGGCTTAACTTCCGAGGCACGGAAAAGATGGTCACCCATCCACGGGCTGACTCCGGCAAGCATAGCTTATCCTGATGGATCGACCCGTGCGGCTGTTATTGCTTAGCCACGAGCTCCATAGTAAGTAAAACAGTATACAGGGTGTAATTTTAATCACCATTGACCAGTAAGTCCTCTTAAGGTCATTGTACTCATCACTATGAACAACTTTTACTATGGGACCAAACCTGAAATCGCGAAAAAAAAATAACTGTTCAACATTTTGACGAGTTATGCGAACATAAATGTAGGGTACAGATGATTTATTTTCGCGATTTCAGGTTTGGTCCCATAGTAAAAGTTGTTCATAATGATGAGTACAATGACCTTTCATTTTTTAACGAAAATAAACGGCGCGGACTCAAACTGCGCCTAATATTTTTTTTTTATTTGACGTGTGGAAGTGATTCCGATATCCTATCCAGGGACCATTTTGGTTAACTATTGAAAGGGTTTTCGATATGATTTTTCGAAACAGTTAAACAAAAATCCATACGATGTGGGATGTGGTGTTCCACATCAGCTCTCTTAAAAACGATCAATCGGAGCAATGTAATACGATCTATCAATGATGCGCATACGTTGCAAATAGCTAATATGGTAACCCGAATGAAACCCTTGTATTATACAAGGTCGATATGAGCGAGAGGCATTAAATTAACCCCACTTAAACTATAGATGATGAACTATACACCACTAATTTTTAATTAGTACAAATACTTAAAGGGCTTATTAGAGAAGGTCTTGTTATTATATATGTAAAATCCCAATAAATAATATTCATAAACAGCAAAGTTATTAGCGTTTGTTTATATCCCAAAATGTCACTCAGTTTATGGAAATATTGTACAGGCTACATAGTAGTATTCATTAATCATGGAAAAGCACTGCGCGTAGTATTTTCTAGTTGCAATTGTTATGAATGATTGATTCAATTATGAAATTTATGAATTTACCAATTATGACAAATTTTCGTGGACAATTTTGGAATTTAATTTTTTGATTTTTGACTACACAAATATGATCAGTAACGGGTACGGATAGAGCCCCATTTTTTTTGTACTAATTAAAAAATAGTAGTGTATATGATTTATTTATTTATTTAGGATCTCCAACAAAAGATGTACACAATACATGAAACATAAATAAAGGGAACATCAGGTATTAAGTAGGTGTACTCCTTCACTTATAGGAGACCACAGCATGCACAAAAATGATAACAACTAAGCTAGCAAAGTTAAAATATTAATAATAAGTAAAATTTGGAGAAAAATTAATACATTTTTAAAAGACAAAAAACATAAGAAATTAAAATATAACATTTAGAGACTGTTCACGACGATAAGGTTGATTATTGCTTGTGGTCACTACTGAATAAAACTTCGTGTGGACTGTTTGACGGTTTATTTCTCACTAACTAATTTAAAGCAATGTGGACTGTAAACACATGCATAGGTAGATATCAATAGCTATGTATAGGCTACTAAACAACATTCACTGTTGCGCTTGGACATACCGCCCGCCAAAGGATCTATCCTTTCAATAAAAAAATCAAAACAATAGAAATAAAATACTACACGATGTTAATAATTGAACAACAACGAAATCAGAAACAAATAAAATTAACTTTCGTCACTATAAGCTACAACTCTCATATTATAAAGATAAAGGATTATGAAAGGTAAGTATCTAACTAAACGTAAGTATGTATTCTAAACGTAAATAGGTAAGTATTAATATGGATAATGTCTTAGGTCTAGGTACATAGGTAGGTACGTCACCGATATGCTACGCAACTAGAAATAGTAGGTATGTAAGTAGGTACAACATAGCTTAGCGTAAACACTTGAGGTATTTTTTTTTTTTTTAACAAATAAGTGGGTAAGTATATAGGTTGTTGCATTCCTAACTTCTGACCGCCCACCGTTCCATTTTAGTTTAAGTAATTATCCGTTTGTAACAAAGTAAGTACCTCTAAACACATACAGGTAGGTAGGTTGTATGAAGTCAGTAATGCTCATCCAAAAGTTTATTCACTACATAAGCAACATAAACAGATAAGTTCTTAAAATACATAGGTATACATAAAGTAAGTGTACATAGGATGAAACAATGGTAAGTATGCAACGCTATATGTTAACAGAGTACGTAATGAATAGGTACAAGAATAGGTTAAAATTAATAATTAGGCTTATGACTAAGATGTTTGTTTAGGTAGGATACATAATTTACTCGTAGGTCGTTTATACACATTGTTTTTACATTTAACTGAGACTACACGAGTAATTCCATCAGGGCCCACATGTTTTTTAATTATTTTGCCCAATATCCATTTACTTGGAGGAATATTGTCTTCCTTTAAAATTACTACGTCATCGATTTCTGGCTCAGTGGTTTTGGTATTCCACTTATATCTTTGGTTCAAACTTACGAGGTACTCTTTGTACCATCTGTTCCAGAAATCGCTGACCATTTTTTGTGTTAGTCGCCATCTATCTAAACTAGAAATATTACAATTTGTATAGTTTTCATCAGTTAAGTTTAACAAAGGCTCGCCAATCAGAAAGTGGCCCGGTGTTAGTGGAAGAGGGTCATTAGGGTCATCACTTAGCACAGTTATGGGTCGGGAATTCAAACACGCTTCGACTTGCGCCAATACTGTGGCTAGTTCCTCGTAAGTGAGGGTAGCATCGCCAATTACTTTTTTAAGGTGAGTTTTTGTGCTGCGCACTCCAGCCTCCCATAAACCCCCGAAATTGGGTGCATGAGGGGGTATGAAGTGCCATGTAGTACGTTCCAGGACTAACAACTCTGCCACTTCACCAGAAAACGAAGATTTGGCACTGTTAAACATGTCTCTGAGTTGCTTGTCTGCTCCAACGAAATTAGTGCCATTGTCACTATAAATATCGCAACAATGACCTCGCCTCGAGGTGAATCGCCGGAATGCTGCGATGAACCCCTTCGCAGTCATGTCAGTGACAGCTTCCAGATGTATGGCACGCGTTATCATGCAGACAAACAAACATATGTAGCCCTTGTACGATTTAGCTCCTCTACCCGGTGAAAAACGAATGTTGATGGGACCTGCGTAGTCCACACCAGCTGATTTAAAGGCTCTGTCCGGTTTTACTCGCACTTCCGGCAGCTGCCCCATTAGTTGTCTGGTATTCTGTTTTGAATACCTAATACACGTAACACATTCTCGATAAGTTTTCTTTGTTAGATCTTTGGCTCGTATAATCCAGTATTTTGTTCTTAAATAATTAAGCATTCCTTGAGGACCACCATGCAATGTCCTATGATGAGCATCCTGAATTATTAGTTTGCTAAGATGGCTCGTAGCAGGCAAAATTATTGGGTGCTGAATATCATAGGCTGTTTCAGATTTTTGGATGCGCCCGCCAACTCTTACAATCCCGTTATTATCAATAATGGGACAAAGATTGCGAAGCTTACTTGATTTAGGTACATAGCCTTGCGAATTTAATTGTTTTATCTCCTCTTTGAAATCATTAGCTTGGACTTGTTTAATACAATTGTTTAAAGTTTCCTTTATTTCTCTTGGCGTAATTAACTTAGAAAAACATTCACGTTTATCTTTAGGTAATTTAAAATTAATAAATCGTCTGCAATATGAAATGACTCTCAACATTTTTGATAAAGTAGAATACCTAGTCCAAATAAATTCATCATTAATATTACTCATAGCAGCCAAAGATCTCACACGTTCTTCTTCTTGTGTATCTTCGATATTAGGAGCACTAATACTTATGTTTAAGTAAGACAACCAAACCGGACCATTCCACCATATTGAATGGTTTAACAACTCTGGACCCTGTAAGCCCCGTGACGCACAGTCAGCTGGGTTCGTATCTGTAGACACGTGCCCCCACTGCTCATAATCTACAATGTTTAGTATGTCTGACACTCGGTTGCTCACGAATGTGCTCCAACGGCTTGGTCCACCTCTCAACCAAGCCAAAACAATAGTTGAATCGGTCCACGCAAATAAGCTATCTTTAGGTACACCCAACACTTGAGATGTCTCCGACATTAGTTTGGCTGCCAATACGGCACCACAAAGTTCCAGTCTAGGGATGGAAACTTGCTTCTCGATTGGAGCCACTTTTGTTTTTGAGGATATTAGGCTTACGTAAACTCGCTCTTTACTAACGACTCGCATGTACACTGCTGCTCCGTATGCGGCTTGTGATGCGTCTGCGAAGACATGCAACTCAACCCTTGATTCATGTGTATAGTACAACCATCGTGGTATACTTAGGCCTTTAATGTGCGTCAAGTTCTCTCGATATCGTAACCACTCTGCTTGTAAAGCACCATCAATAGGCTCATCCCAATATAGACCTGTCTTCCACAATTTCTGCATGATCATCTTAGCTATTACCACAACAGGAGCTATCCATCCCAAAGGATCATATAGTTTAGCTATTTCGGAAAGAATATTGCGTTTAGTTATGGGCAGCTTAGGTTCTGGCAGGTTGACAGTATATTCAAACGTGTCAGCTTCTCTGTTCCAGCTCAAACCTAATACTTTAACAATGCTATTGATCTTAAATGGCAACTCGTTATCATCCCGCTTATTTTATCCAATGTACTGTAACAAAACCTCACTATTACTGCTCCATTTTTGTAGTTGAAATCCTCCTGAGTTCATGAGGTTGTTCATCTCGTTATAGATATTGACAGCTTCTTTCTCTGTCTCACAACCTGTGAGGAGATCGTCCATATAGTAATCAGTTTCAGTAACATTTGCAGCAGTAGGATACTTTAACCTCTCAATGTTGGCAAGCGTCTGAAGTGATTTTACAGCAAGGTACGGTGCACATGCTGTACCGAAGGTCAACCTCAAAAGTTTAAAGTGCTTTATTGGCTCATGAGGTGCAGACCTCCATAATAATCTCTGGTAGTCCGTATCCTCTTCCGCTACACGAACCATTCTGTACATTTTAATGATGTCTGCTGTAATACAGATCTTGTGTGTTCTCCATCTCATTAATGTATGACGTAATTCCTGCTGTAGCTGAGGACCAACACATAAGTCGTCATTTAACGAAATATTATTAGAACCTTTGCACGAAGCGTCGAAGACTACACGAAGCTTTGTGGTAGTCTTATCTTCTCGAACTACGGCGTGGTGAGGAAGATATACAGCCTTTGGGTTATCAATCTCTGAAGAATTAACTTGTACCATATGATTTAGATTTATATATTCCTCCATAACTTTATGGTATTCTTCCCGAAGCTTAGAATCTTTTGACAACTTTTTCTCTAAAAAATTAAATCTTTTAGCTGCTACTTCTCTTGACCCACCATATTGACATTTCGGATCTTCAGTTTGAAACGGTAACCTTACCACGAATCTTCCTTCTTCGTCTCTAACTGTTGTAGCTTCATAATATTCTTCGCACCTTTTTTCTTCCTTGGAAAATATCTTTCGTATGCTATTCGGTTCCTTTTCTATCTCCCAAAATTGTCGTAGTAGCTCGTCTTCCCTAACTTGAGCGTGCAGGGTTGTAACGTGTCTCTTTGCTGAGGTAGATGCTTGTAACATCCTTCCCGATATCACCCACCCTAGGATTGTGTTTTGGGCCAATAGATTTCCCTTGGGGTGCTTAATAACGCCGTCTAAAAAAACGTCACCGTAAACCTCAGCTCCAAGTAGAATATCTATTCTACCTGGTGTTGTAAAACCTGGATCAGCCAACTCCAGTTCCTTAAGCTTGGACCAATCAGGTAATTTAAGATTAATGGTTGGTAGCAGAGTTGTTAGTCTATGCAATACATACGCATATACTCGAACTGACTTTCTGGGATTGTGGCGTGATTCCACGTTGAGTGAAACCATGTGTTTTATCCTCGTTTGCCCCTCTCCCACACCGGACACCCAACCACTCACTGATTCACGTTTAAGGTTTAATAACTGAACGGTCGCCTCCGATATAAATGACGCTTGCGACCCCTGGTCTAACAAGGCCCTAATGATATGTTTGCAACCGTTCTTGCTACTTACTAACACTCTAGCCGTAGCCAATAACACAGAATTTGTTTGTATATGCTCACAATGACAAGAAACAATAGCATCACTTGAAGAAGGAGTGGACTTACCTCTCAACTCTTCACTAACGGTACCTGTAGCCGTGTTTCCTTCTTCCTTTGACTTATCCGTATTTTGCTCTCTCTCGAAGTGGAGAAGGGAGTGATGTCGCCTTCCACACCTTTTGCAGCACGCTGACTGTCGACATTTCTTCACCGAGTGTGATGGCGCAAGGCAGTTGAAACACAGTTTATTCTTCTGAACGTACTCCTGTTTTTCTTTGGTAGACATATCGGCGAATGTTTTGCAGTGGTAGATATAGTGTTCGCTGTTACAAATTGCACACTTAATATCGTATTCTTTTCCATCCTTGTTGACATTAGAATGAAAAGCCTTATGTTTAACTGCTGCTTTCGATGGCGAAGATTTTATTTTATTACTTTCGATCATTTCCAGCGATCTAAACCTTGACTCCAGAAAATCTCTCAAATTTTGCCAAGTGGGTAGGTCGCAATTGTTCGTACTAAGTTGTTGTTCCCACTGCTTCATTGATTCTGGATCCAGCTTGGACACAACTAAGTAGTTGATGATCATGTCCCATTTGTCAGACTCAACACCTAAATTTTTCAAGGCTTTCAAACAGGTTGAAGTTGTATCTACCAGGTGCTTAATCGAACCCGCAGACTCAGTATGTACAGATTTTTGTGTAAAAAGTACTCTCAAAATTGCGTTACAATTAAACCTCTTGTTGTTATAACGTTTCACTAATTCTTCCCAGGCGTCATCATAATTCGCATCTGTTGTCGTAAAGTTGCGCAATATTACTTCTGGTTCTCCTGATAAGCTGCTTTTTAAATAATGTAGCTTCTGTACTGGCGACAATTTCATATTTTTATGAATCAAAGAAGAAAACAGGTCATAAAACGTCTGCCATTCCTCATACTTGCCGCTGAAGGTAGGTATTTTAATTTTTGGTAATTGAATTTCGTTACTGTCTGATGACCTTTGACCTTCAGCAACACTAAGTACTGAAGCTTGAACCGTTGAATCTAGAAACGGCTGAAGAGCTTCCTTTATAGCTGACTTATATAGTACATACAATTCTTGAAATATATCGTATGTCTTGTCTTTAAAGTACGGATTTTTCCTTTCTTCATCTGTAGATAAACTCATAATAATGTCTTTGTGTCCGTCCTTAAAATTCTTCCAAAGCTCTTCTAGCAGTTCTAGCCTCGTTTCCAAGTATGGTTTCCTAATCCTGTCTTTTGGTGACTTTTTAAAGTTCTTTTCTGCATTCTTTAAGTTTTCTAATAGTTCATATTGATAAACCAGAAGTTCTTCCATGGTAATATTCACTATAATATGCTTCACACAACGATAAAACTTGAATAGTCAACAGATTTCGTCAATAGAATAATAATGTTCACAATGTCCTCACGAAGTGGGTATGTTGCACAGTTGCACTTGTTATTAACTAGGCACTTATTTGTCGTTTAAAACACTCGTTGACTCGTATCGTAATCCGATCACTCACAGAATAATATAAGTACTTAGTTATGTTCGTGTTTTTAATACTGCTCATAGAAATCACGAGTTCACAACAGTTTTGCATTCACTAATATTGGCAATAAAAATCTTCTAAAGAATCCTTATCGCTTTCTATTGTTCTCGCGACGCGCCCGTCCACAGCTGGTTAGCGGCAAACATCCGCTCGAATTAGGACCAAATGTTCACGACGATAAGGTTGATTATTGCTTGTGGTCACTACTGAATAAAACTTCGTGTGGACTGTTTGACGGTTTATTTCTCACTAACTAATTTAAAGCAATGTGGACTGTAAACACATGCATAGGTAGATATCAATAGCTATGTATAGGCTACTAAACAACATTCACTGTTGCGCTTGGACAGAGACACCTAAATTATATATATTAAACATTTTTTATATTTAGACAGAGACTCGCAGATGTCTAAATTCGTAGTTTTAGCAAATTCGTTATATTGTCTACAAAGTCTTGGCACAGCGGCGTAATGATGATGGATATAACAGAATTCTAAATAAATACAGTATGTTAAATAACAGAGGGCGTTCCCTTAAACTGGTTAATCTATATCATTAATGGATTAAAATAAAAATATCGGCATACAAAAATAAGCATAAAATTATCCGAATTCAAAAAAATAATTAATTGACAATAAATTCGAAACCTCCTGTTTAAAAGTAGCGCGGAAGTACCTAGCGTAGTAGCATTGCCCAAATCGGCAACGTCGCAATGCGCACGATGCCGAGCGAACTGGCCGCCGCGGGCCACCCGGCCGCCTTTGTCATTGTCTCTTTTAAAAAAGAGACAATGAAATAGAAACTTAGAAAGACGTCCTCGAGTTGTCATCAGTAAAACTAAAGATTTATGTATGTTTTGTTTTAGCAATAACGAACAACCCGTCTCAATTGCCCGGCTGACAAAGGAACGCGTCACTGAGGCATTCTGCCGACACGTGTCGTCGCGGGCTCGTGGCCACAAAATAAACAGATACGAGTACAGAAGGTCCACTCACGGAACAAGTACACGAATTTGTTTTACCTAGCCACTCAGACCGGCGGTGGTACGACAGGCTTACAGCTTTAATATGAAAAATTAATTTTATCAAAAAAATAATGTACCGCTAATTAAGTTTGGGGAATGTTTCATTTATTAAACCACAGTTTAGGCTAGGATTTAAATGATAATGACGGTTTTACATGTTAGCAAGTGAATGTTTTCTCCAATAACAGAAATTTAAAAACTTTTACATTATTTTGTTGCCTTCGTAATACCTAAGTACTTGCGTTTATTCATAGCAATCGTGTAACGTCACTGTAGTAACACGTTCGTTGAACGGGATACACCCTGAGTATAAAAGCAGTTTTAGGAAAGAGAGGGTCTTCTGAACTTATTGATTTTGTGGCACAGTCGTTTAGTGTTATTTTTTATTTTAATGTTTTCGAAATGTTTTAGGTATTATGATACAATTTAAATAATGTTAAAAACTTACCTAGATTTTGAACTGCTCAATATGCTGACCTCCTCTGTCTACACATTGTTGCAATCGCCGACGGTTATTTTGGTGCACTCGTCGCATCAAAAGCGGGTCCTCGCGTATGTGGTTCCTGATTACACGGAATGCTGTGCGGATTCGCATTTCCATCTCCTCCCGCGAGTGGCTTTCTTTTTTATAAACGAGTTGTTTGACCCAACCCCAAAAAAAGTAGTCAAGTGGTGTTAAATCAGGTGACCGTGGTGGCCACGCCTCGGGACCGTACCTCCCGATCCAGCGGCTATCAAACAACTCGTTTAACCGTGACCGCACTTCTGTTGAAATGTGAGGGGGTGCTCCGTCGTGTTGAAACCACACACTTCGGAGCTCGGCTAGCGGCAATCTGTAGAGGTAGCGCGCGACGGTGCCGTTTAGAAGAGCCAGATACCTCACACGGTTTAGAGTTCCTGGGATGAAGACAGGTCCTATTATTTTGTTTCCCTTTATCCCAGCCCACACATTCAGTGACCACCGTATTTGATGTGCTAACGGCCGAGTGGCACGCGGATTATGGCCTCTTTCTGCCCAGTGATGGCATACACGCCGATTCCACATGCCATTGCGCGTAAATAGGCTTTCGTCTGACCATATGACGTTTTCGATGAAGTGGGTGTCCTCCGCGCATCGCTGCAGTGCCCACTGGCAATAAGTTAACCGGCGCTGGAAGTCAGCTGGACCAAGCAGACCTTGCACTTTTTGAAGTGAGTACGGATTCTGCTTGTTTTTCTTTAAAATTTTAAAGACTGCGACGTGACTCATGTTTAACAGGCGGCCGGCTCTTCTAGTGCTCGAACCGGGCTCCTCCTCAAAATGCCTTAGCACGTTCTCTTCCTGCCGCACAGAGATCACGGGTCGGGGGCCACCGGAACGACGCGGTACTGCCGGTTCATTGTTACGAAGACGCACCAGGGCACTCACAATAACACGAGAATTCCGCGGTTGATGTGCATTGGGGTACCTCTCAGCATACATCCTCAAAGCACGTGCACCATCATAATTACACTCAGCATAAATGAGCACCATGTTCACATACTCCTGAGCACTGAACTGATAACGCGGCATTTTTCACACAATAATGACGCAAGATGTTGCAATGCGAAAATAATGCACGTCCGGTCAGCGCGTGAGGCGTGAGATTAGTTCCGAATAAAATTAGGTGGACATTCAGGGGTAGGGGGCGGGGGTAGGCACAACAATCGCCGCACATGCGGCCCGTCATTCATAAATAAATTGCGACGTTGCCGTCCTTCAAGTACGCGTGTACAGAGTGTTTCTTTTACGTACCAATTTAACATTTTTAGTGAATATTTTATAATTTTAAAAAATAAAAACATTTTGTTTTCAATTGGTAATATTTTTTTTAGCATGTATGGATGCTATACTATTGCAGGTTAACGGGATCGCCCTCTGTTAGTTAACATACTGTATATTTGATTTGAGATTTGGTAGACGCATGTTGTAAAATAAGCTATATTAATAGCTAGATAAAAATATGTTAGTGACATCTTCATTTTATTTTCTTTCAATATTACGTAGAACGTATACGAATTTGTTCAATGTAAATAAGAAGCTTAAGGCGTACACTACAGCAAGTATTACAACAATATTATATTATACTATATTTCTGTTAATATAATAATATTCTGTTACAGAATAAATGTGTGTTGCTATACCACCAGAGGAACCATACCGGTGAGAAACCGTACCACTGTGCGCAGTGCCCCAAGAGCTTCACGATGAAGAAGTTATTACAAGTAGGTTCTTATCTATACAACATCAGTTTTAGTATATGCGAAACCCGAAACACGTGTATTTTTATGTAAAGAATCTATGTACAAAATTTCAAAACTGTATCATGAAAAATCACAACGTTATAAGCTTGTTATGTTACCTGGTTGTCCGTACAAAAACATGATCACCACGCGGCGTCCGCTGTGCGCCCGCGCCTAGTGCCGCTATGACCTGCAGTGACTTGTGTTCGTCGCGCGGTGTCCATATTGTAACCTTTTTTAAAGATTTTTGGGGCAAAATATAACACGGTATAAAAATTATTGGAATCGATTCAGTTATTTATTCTGAACAAACTACACTTCTGGACACATCTATTGGCCCACCTTAGAGTTTAGGTTTCGTTGGCCCCTACCGAAATATGATTGCTAGATTGAACAAAAACTGTTGATGCAGTTTTAAACCTGATACATTTTACCATCTTTTTCGATCGTATTGTTTTAAATTTGAATTCAGAATACCATACGACATGGAGCTACGCCTAACAAGTCGGATATGCGCCTTGTTAAAGGCAATTGATTTTTGAATAAAAAACATGTTTTTATCAAATAAAGGTTTAATTTAATAACGCGTGTTGCCTCCATGGGCATCTACCACAGCTCTCATACGATTAGGCATAGAGTTTATCAACCGCTCTATGAAATTTTGAGGGATCATCTCCCATTCCTCTTCTATGGCAGTTTTCAACTCCTGCGTCGTCTGGGCAACTGGCTGACGAGCCCTAACACGTCTTTTTAGCTCGTCCCACATGTGCTTAATGGGGTTCATGTCTGGGCTTCTGGCTGGCCAGTCCATAACTGTGATGTTCACATCCCGAAGATATTCCCTGACGATGCCGGCCGCATGGGCTCTTGCATTATCATGCATAAAAAGGAAATTTGGGCCCACATAGTCCGCGTATGGTATCACGTGAGGTTCTAAGCACTCACGAATGTACCTTTCAGCATTTAATGTTGGCAGCCGTGGTCCTGTAACAACCTCAAGTTGAGTTTTGCCGCTCGCGGATATACCGCCCCAGACAGTCCATGAGCCACCGCCATAAGCAACCCTCTCTTCAAAGCAGCATTGTGCGAAACGCTCTCCCTCACGTCGGTAGACCTTCTTCCTTCCATCATTGCCATGTAACACAATTTTAGACTCATCAGAAAAGAGTACACGGCTCCAATCTTGCTGTGTCCAATTTAAATGACTGCGTGCGAAATGAAGGCGCGCTGTTCGGTGGGCTCGCGTTAGTTTGGGGCCATTAGCTGGCTTGTGTGGTACCATATCGCGTTCTTTTAACCTTCTCCGAACAGTTCGAGCGCTCACAGATACTCCGTGGAAGTCGCGAAGTTAGTTTTGTATCTCAATGGAGGTAAGGTGACGATTTCTCAAGCTGGTCGTCACGATGAATCGATCCTGCCTTTCAGTTGTGACCCGAGATCGTGGCCTTCCTTGGCGACGAACAAAGCCGCCAGTCTCTAGGTACCTCCGATAAACATTACGGACCGCAGATCGACTTAAATTAAGTTGAGCACTCACGTTTCTTTGGCTGTGTCCGGCCTGAATAAGTGCCACAGCTTGGGCGGCGACTTCAGGTGAAGTATCCATAGATTATTGATAGAACCTACCTTAATGTTAAGAATAAGTAATGTTTGTTGCAAAACCAAAGATATCAATCACTTTTTCAAGAATTAAATCCAAGTAAACCAATAAAACCAAGTTTTCTTAGTATTCGATTGTTTGATATCAACAAACAGACTCCAAATTGTCTTTTGTTTCTTTAAATTCTGTGTTCGAAATTCAAAAAAAGACTATTGAATGAAATTGTGAATGTGCCAGGTTCAAAACTGCATAAAAACTTTTTGCTCGACCTAATATAAAATTTTAGCTAGGACCAAACGAAACTGAAAATACAAGGTGGGCCAAAAGATGTGTCCAGAAGTGTATTTTGCCCCAAACATCTTTAAAAAAGGTTACAATATGGACACCGCGCGACGAACACAAGCCACTGCAGGTCATAGCGGCACTAGGCGCGGGCGCACAGCGGGCGCCGCGTGGTGATCATGTTTTTGTACGGACAACCAGGTAACATAACAAGCTTATAACTTTGTGATTTTTCATGATACAGTTTTGAAATTTTGTACATAGATTCTTTACATAAAAATACTAGACACGTGTTTCGGGTTTCCCATATACTAAAACTAATGTTGTATAGATAGATATTATTAAGTATGTATGTGGATAAGATAATTTCTCACCCGATCATGTCTGTTGAGAGCAGCTTTATGTTTAAAAGCCTTCGGGCAGCTCGAGCACTTGAACGGTCTCTCGCCCGTGTGCGTGCGCACGTGTATCTGTGGACGCAATCAATAGCATAATATCACATCTGTGTCCACGAAGGATCAATCAACTCAGTCTATCGCTGGACATATGCCTCGCCCAGGCTGCGTCACAACACCCTGTCCTCCGCCTTCCGCATCCAGTCTGTCCCAGCCATCTTCTTCAGGTCGTCGGTCCATCTAGCTGGGGGCGTCCCACACTACGCTTGTATACAATGTGGACAAGACATCATACATACATAAACTCACACCTTCTTCCCATGGGGGTAGGCAGAAACTACAGAACGCTACTTAATGCGATGATTACATACTTCTTTTGCCTCGTTTAGCTACGTTAAAACGTTAAATAGCCTAAGTATAGCCTTCCTGAAGAGGAGCTCGTGGCTAAGTAATAACAGCCGCATCAGGTTAAGCTACGCTTGCCGGGGTTGCTCAGTGGATGGGTGACCATCTTTACATATCGAGACTCCTCCGTGCCTCGGAAAGCACGTTAAGCCGTTGGTCCCGGCTGTCATTCGTGGATCTTTGACAGTCGTTACGGGTCGTCAGAAGCCCGAAAGTTATTACCCAGTAACTGGGTTGTGGAGGTCAGATAGGCAGTCGCTCCATGTAAAATACTAGTATTCAGCTGCATCCGGTTAGACTGGAAGCCGACCCCAAAATAGTTGGGAAAAGGCTCGGCAGATTGATAGCCTTCCTCAAGAATTTGGCTATTAAAAGAATTTTTCAAATCCGACAGGTAGTTCCAGAGATTAGCGTGTTCAAACAAAAAAATGGCGGTCCTGGGGACTGCCAACAGAAGTGAAAACTTAAATGTAAAACTATGGATGTCGCCGTGACGCGGTGACGCGAACCTTAAGATTTCCCCCTACCAAAAATCGCTCAAAGCGCCTAAAGTTGTCACTTCAACGAACTCTTCAGCATTATATACTGGATGACTTTATTTACTGTCTTGAAAAAAATAGGTGAACGGAGTAGAAGTCTATGGCTTACCTAACTTTTTTTTTAATAAAAAAAAAATCTAAATTCAAATCATAAGCCAGGTTGTGATTTGATTTTTTTTTTCAATATTTCTATTTTTATTGTTCTAAAATGAAAAGTTTACATCGAATTTGTAGTAAGTATTTATTGATACTTAGATTTCTTTTTTCTGAATAAGCTATTAAAAAAAAAAAAACTAGGTATACTCAATACTCAATCATTTATTGCATTAAACAATGTATATGCTTAGGTGGTAAGTAGACATTTGTTGTAACAATCGTGGACCCTGTCGGGCACAGCAAAAGAAAAGTTTGATGGAAGAAGATTATACATGCAAAACTAACTTATTTTAAATAAAGTATGGTAACATTTTATTAATTATTAATTTAATCTAAAAAATGTATTATTCACAACTCAAAAAACTCAAAACTCAATGCATTTATTTCAAATAAACCAATTACAGGCACTTTTGAATTGTCAATGGGTCGGTCAGTCAGAAAGATGAAGCTAGTTGCCCATTCCAAAGCGCAGTAGGTCCCTATGGAGAAGAACGGGCAAGAAACTCCACGGACACTCTTTTAAATCATAATATTTTTACAAATATTGGTTACATCGTTCATGTTGAAAATATACATGTGAGAACAATGTAGAAAGACGTCCGTAATAAAAGGATAAAAACTAAAACAACCAAATTAAAAATTAAAATTAAAAAATAAGCCACGGCAGCTAAGAGACAACCAGTCCCAACTGACGGCGCCCGTTCACGAACATGACGCATGGATCAGCACCAATTAGCTCAACCATTTTGGAGGGAACTTAATGATCCATATTCACTCATATTATTATGTCAGTTCTATGGATTTGTCAACAAAATATTCATTTATACTATAATAGGTCTTTACCTATGAAATTGCTGTTTTGTATGAAAAAATTTAAACGAATTTTTTTCATGCATTTTTTATTTGTATTAATCGAAGTAATCACCCATGCAATCAATGCATCTTTGCCAACGCAGTGGCAGTTTATTGATGCCCTTCTTAAAGAAATCAGCTGGACGGGAGGCAACAAATTCTTCAAAGGCATTTTGTACTGCCTCTCGGGTATTGAATTTTTTTCCCGCCAAGAAGTTATCCAAATTCTCGAAAAAGTAGTAGTCTGTAGGCGCAAGGTCTGGTGAGTAGGGCGGATGACGGAGAGCTTCCAACCCCAGTTCTTGCAACTTGGAGACCGTCTGCTGTGCAGTATGAGGTCGCGCGTTGTCGTGCAGGAGCAGCGGAGACGAGCGATTGACCAATGCTGGTTGGAGATGTGCCAGCTTCTCCATCATTGTGTTCAGTTCTTCACAGTACACATCTGAAGTAATGCTCACCCCGTTTGGTAAGAAGCTGTGATGAATCACACCGGCGCTAGACCACCAAACAGTGACCATCACTTTTCTAGGGGTAAGTTTTCGTTTAGGGCATTGTTTAGGTGCTGAACCAGGATCCAACCAACTTGCTGAGCGCTTGCGGTTATCAAACAGAATCCATTTTTCATCGCAGGTAACAATGCGGTTCAAAATTCCTTCATTTGTGTGTCTGTTGAGCAGTGCAAGGCACGTCTCGACGCGTACTTCGCGCTGGCGATCATTGAGTTCGTGGGGCACCCATTTGTCAAGCTTTTTTACCTTGCCAATTTGACGCAAATGGACCAATATTGTTTTGACGCTAACGTCGAAAGCTGCTGCTAATTCAGCCGTAGATTGTGTATCATCAGCTTCCACAATCGCCTTTAATTCGTCATTGTCGACCAGTCTTCGGACGACCGCGAGGTTCATTTTTCAGGTCGAAATTTCCAGAACGGAAGCGAGCAAACCAATAACAAGTGGTGCGTTGGTTTGTAGTGTTAGCTCCGTAAACGTCGTTGATGTTGCGTGCCGCTTGTGCCGCGTTGCTGCCACGACGGTACTCATATTCCATAATTACTCGAATTTTTAACGTATCCATGATGACGAAAAAGATTGAAATGCGATGAAAATGTAACACTAATCAATAAACAAATGACTACTTTTGGAAAAAAAAATCCATGTTTTTAAAATAAAATTAATTTGAAATTAGAATTCTTAGCCAAACAAAAATTATTTTGATTTGAAATGGCCAGTACTGCAGAACGGCAATTTCATAGGTAAAGACCTAATATAAGGTATGCCATAGGCTTCTACTCCGTTCACCTAATTATACCCTATTTTTTTCAAGACAGTAAAAAAAAACGGCCAAGTGCGAGTTGGACTCGCCCATGAAGGGTTCCGTAGCAGCAAGTAACATAATATTAAAGTTCTTGTAGTTCGTTGTAACGTTGATCGATGTTTTAATAATAGTGTATTTTCTTTAAATTAAGTTATTGATAAGTAAACATTATAATTAGGTACCTAAATGATGGGATTAAGGTAAATTGCGGTTTACGATTTATGACGTCTTAAAAAAAATCTACTTACTAGACCTCGTTCAAGCCAATTTTCGGTGGAAGTTTACATGGTAATGTAAAAAAAAAAAATATATTAGAAACCTCAATATCATTTTTGAAGACCTATCCATAAATACCCCACACGTATGAATTTGATGAAAACAAATTCGAGTTTCAGTTCTAACTATGGGGAACACCCAAAATTTATTGTTTATTTCTATTTTTGTGTGAAAATCTTAATTCGGTTCACAGAATTCATCTACTTACCAAGTTTTAACAGTATAGTTCTTATAGTTTGGGAAAAAAGTGGCTGTGACATACGGACAGACAGATAGACATGACGAATCCATAAGGGTTCCGTTTTTTGCCATTTGGCTACGGAACCCTAAAAAGTCATCCGGTATAGTATAATATATGTATAGATTACCTGTAATCTCTGAAATATGCTGAATTTCTTCGGACACTCGATGCATTGGAACGGTTTTTCTCCAGTGTGGGTACGTTGGTGATACACCAAAGCTGCGTTCGACTGGTAACAGATACAATAAATTAAGGGGATACATCGATAGTTTTTAACCGACGAAAAAAAAGGAGAAGGTTCTCAATTCGACACGTATGTTTTTTTTTTGATTTTTTTTTTATGTATGACCACGCATAACTTTTCACAGTCGTCCGATTTGAAAAAAAAAATGTTTTATTCGAGAGGGTACATCACAGTTGGTCCCATATAAAATTGATTAACTTTGCTTGGGTAGTTTTTGAGTTAGCTTCAATAATACATATTTTTTCCCACTTTTATATGGATGATGTTCTAGTTTCTTTTGCAGGTAGGGGTATAAGAATTTGTGTGGGGTAGGTACCACAACTAAAAAGTGAAAAATAAAAACTTTTTTATGTGTTCTAAAATTCCTATTAAACCAAATGTATCATTTGTATTTTCCATATGTGCTATTTGACTATATTGTCTACTGTTGTACTAAAACCGAAACATGATTACATGAAAATTATCCCAAAAACAAACTTAACATTTTAATCCCAAAAAAGAAAAAAAAACATGAGATAAAATTACAAATTGACAATTTTCGGACTATTTCCTTTACTTTTGCTGGGAGACCTTGCTTCTTACCAAATTTTATGATTCTAAGTCAACGAAAAGTACCTTCAAAGGTTTTGATTTACTTGCGAGTGTGGCTTATATGGCCGTATTTTTTTATTGCGTTGACTTAGACGCTTGATTTTCTTAGAGCTTCAAGGGACCAGAGACCTACGTATTTGATACAAATTTCAACTTGATATCTCCACGCGTTCCTGAGAAAAAGGGTCTTTGACAGACAGACAGACGGCCTACGAAGTGATCCTATAAGGGTTCCGTTTTTCCTTATGAGGTACGGAACCCTAAAAAAGAAAAAAAAAATATTTACACCTCGATTTGAGAACCTATGTTTTTGTCGGTTAAAAGATATTTTTTTTATACAATGGCATACAAATATTCAAGTAGGTAAGTAATAAGTGCTTTTTTTTTATTAGTTACTAAAATTATATAGCAAATAAAATAATTTAAATAGTAATATAACCACAATTCAATTATCGAAATTAAAATATAACAATCCTAGTTCACAGAGAAAAATATATAAAGTAGTCAAAATAAATATGTCAAAATTATAAGTCATTCAAAATATTATTCACATAAAAAATCATTAATGTTGTAATAATCTCTTACTGCTAAAAAAATGTTTAACTTTCAATTTAAACTGCACGTCACTTAAAAGCTTCCAACTTTTTGGCAATTTATTATAAACTATTGGAGCCATGCAAAAGACACACTTCCGCATAAAAGTCGTTTTGGCTTGTTGTACACAAAGCTGAGTGTTGTCACGTCTGTTGCGTGGAAATACCTCAGCCATGCAAGGAAACAGATTAGGGTTGTACCTTACAAACATTGCATTCTCTAATATACAGGGTTACTGGTAACTCGACGTATTCCTTGCAGGGCGTCATAGTAGGGTTAAAATGCTACAAATTAAACCACCAAATGTTCTACCGAAATTCAGTAGTTTTTGAGTTAGTTACATTTTTATTTTTTTTTTTTTTTTATGAAAAATCCAATTTAACAATGATTTACGGCGCGTCTATACTGGAATTATCGCCGTATCAGATATTTGTTAATAAATAAAAGTTCAAAAATGCCTAAAACTTTAGCAAAGATCACTAATTAAATATTTAATTTCGTAATTTTTGTGTCAAGAATAAAAAATATGAAAAAAAAAACTGAATTTCGGTAGAACATTTGGAGGTTTAATTTGTTGCATTTTAACCCTACTATGACCTCCTGCAAGGAATACGTCGAGTTACCAGTAACCCTGTATAAATGAACGAAAATGTCAAAATTTTATATTTTAATAATTCAATCAATCTGACGAGCCTTTTCCCAACTATGTTGGGGTCGGCTTCCAGTCTAACCGGATGCAGCTAAATACCAGTATATTACATGGAGCGACTACCCATTTTTAACCGACTTTAAAGTCGGTTAAAAAAAAGGTTCCGACGAATTCAGAACCTCCTCCTTTTTGAAAAGGAGCCTTTTTTTTAATTTTTTTTTTTATGTATGTTCCCCGATTACTCGAAGATGGCTGGACCGATTTGGATTTTTTTTTGTTTTATTCGAGAGGGTATACATCGAAATTGGTCCCATATAAAATTGATTAACTTTGCTTGGGTAATTTTTGAGTTAGCTTCAATAATACGTATTTTTTCCACTCCTTCCCCACTGCTCAACTAGATTGCTCAACTAGTTGAGCAGTTGAGCTGTAGGACATAGTTTGTATTTCCGAACATTTTATGCTCTATAGCTCAACTATTTTTTGCTCAACTTAGTTGATCAGTAGGTCATCGAACATATAACCTACTGCACAACTGCTCTTGACTCATTGTAAATGTTATGTTATTGGTGTAAAGAGAGTTTCATTGTTTAGTTTATTACTGCCTTATTAGATAATTTTACTCGTGCACTCATTTCCCCATTTCCGCAAACTATTAAATTAAATATATTCAAATGGATGGTGAAGATTCACCTCCGACAACCTCGTGTAATTAAAAAATTAATAGATACTTAGTATTTATGTGCAGGCAGTGGATTCAATTTTGAAATAGATGTCTCTTAATAATAGTTAAGTTGCTTACTAATTTATTTACTACGGTTCAGCACCAAGCGTGGATGACGAGAAAATCATCGATCATAAAGGAGGAAAAGTTGTGCTTTACAAAAATCATCATTATCATAGGCTAAGAGACTACAAAAATGGTCAAACTATACTAAGATGTTCCTCTAATAGAAAAACTAAATGCAAAGGGACTATAACTGTTAAGGTGAGTTTATTTTTACCAACTAGGTCGGTACAATTTCTTAAGTTCTCTTTTTATCGTTTCCTTCTTTATTTTAGGCTAAAAAAAATCTTAAGTCCACGGATCATTCATGTCCAATAAATAACAATCATATGGTAATGGTAGAAAAAGATAAACTTTGGAAGGCAGCAATCTGTTCTGATCGCCCAATTCCTCAATTGTATGAAGAGGCGATTCTACAGATGAAACATGCTGGGCATAAAAAGGAGATCATAGATAGTATACCTCTATCGAGCATCAAACATGGTCTTTATGATGCTAGATATAAATCGGTCGGAACTACAAAGAGCATTTTCAATAATATACACGAGATCAATGTGCCAAAAAAATATCTCGAATTCCTTTTAGCTAATTTTCACGACGATCAAACGCGAATTTTGGTGTTTTGTTCTCCTGGAAATAAAGAACAGCTTAAAAATGTGACTGAATTTTTTGTCGATGGAACTTTTAGCAGCTGCCCCCATCCTTTTACCCAACTGTTTACTATACATAGTGATATGGGTAGTTCTTCGGAATCAACACATGTGAAGCCATTTATATTTGCATTAATGTCTGACAAAAACAGACAGGTTACAGATATTTATTTTATATTTTAAAATCGCAATTACCAGAAATTTATATTGGAAATATAATTTTAAGATTTCTTAGTAGTTGGTGAAGTACGAGTATATTATTAATTAAGAGATTTGAAGTTTTTATTTCTAGTCTATAAATATAGTTGTGCAGTTTTAGTTGATCAGCGGGTATTACCCACTGCTCAACTATTCATAGTTGAGCAATTACCAGTTGAGCCATTGGTATTACCCACTGCTCAACTTTATGCAGTTGAGCAATCTAGTTGAGCAGTGGGGAAGAAGTGATTTTTTCCCCACTTTTTAACCGACGAAAAAAAAAGGAGGAGGTTCTCAATTCGACACGTGTTTTTTTTATATGGATGATGTTCTAGTTTGTTTTGCAGGTAGTGGTATTAGAATTTGTGTGGGGTAGGTACCACAACTAAAAAATGAAAAATAAAAACTTTTTTACAAAAAAATACAACCGACTTCCAAAAACAACACTACAAAGTGAAAAATAACTTTAATTTCGGAAGTAGGTGGCAAAAAACGAAAATACATTTAACACCGACACCGACTTCCGAAATTAAAGTTATTTTTCACTTTGTAGTGTTGTTTTTGGAAGTCGGTTGTATTTTTTTGTAACAAAGTTTTTTGGCAATTTATTATAAACTATTGGAGCCATGCAAAAGACACTCGCATAAGAGCAGTTCTGGCTTGTTGTACGCAAAGCTGAGTGTTGTCACGTCTGTTGCGTGGAAATACACAGATTAAGGTTGCACCTTAAAAACATTACAGTCGCAAAAAGAAAAAAAAAATAAATGCATAAATGGACGGTAATGTCAAAATTTTATATTTTATTAATTATTTTTATAATTTTTATTAAAAAAAAGTACATGCGTATTTCACTTTTGAAAGCTTAATTTCATTGTAAACGCAGTAAGTAAGTATACTTACTATGCACTTCTTGCCACAGATCTCACAGACCCAGGGCACTTTTTTCCTCTTGTCTCTCGGCTTGTAGTGTTTCAATTTGATACCCAAATGTACTCGTTGATAATGGATGGAGAACGATCGCTCGTGCGCAAAGTTTCTGTTACACTGAAACAAACAATACAACATAACATCATAGGTACAGTAGGCGCGCGATCTGAGTGCTGTCGTGGTATGAGGAGCGGGGCGGGTGCAACTCCCCCCGCCCGTCGACACCATAGATTATACAGTATAATAATGGTATAGATATGCCACTCTGCGTCCAAGGACGATACTAATTTCTCCCCACGTCCCAGAGATGGCGTTAAGGAGCATGCTAGCTTCCATACGAATCCGATAGATGGCACTCTTAAGTAGGATATACTACTTTCGACACAACACAAATCGACACAACTAATAATTAACAAAATATCATAAATTTGTAGTATATTCATCACATTTATTATTTCTATTTGTAGAATTTAATTAGTATGTTAACTATGTTCTTCTACAGCTGCCATCTAGCGACTAATTTTGTAAATTTTGGGGGAAATTGACTTCCACCAGCACAAGAGGGCGCTTTTGTCAAGTTTTTTTGGAGTTCGAAATATGTATAGAAGTTTCATGCCTCTGGTCGACACCTCGCCGCGGCCGCCTGTAGTTTAGTGCTGTGCTGACCTTGATGTCTCTCGCTCGTGCGCTTATCGATAGCGTTTTACTCAAAGGAATGGATTAATGGAAGATACCGTAGACCGATTTGTTATTGAGGTCGGCGATGACAGTGATGATAGTTTACAATAATAAACTTGTTTGATTAAGATTTCCGGCTTTCCCACAGTTTTCTTAAAGTAGGGAATATATGCATGATATTTTCTTTTTTTTATACCATAGCTTGTAATAAAAATATCTAGCGCAAATATAATAAATAAAATGTGTTAAAATACTAACAGATACAAGCAATTTGAACGTCCACTTTTAAGGTGTCAAAGAAAAATATTGAACTCCGTTCATTGTCACTAATTAGGTCACATCACTAGCGCAGTCCTGAGAACTGCACTCAGATCGCGCGCCTACTATACCTGTAATCCTCGAAGGATTAGCCAGGTGTACAGTCAGCAACAAAAGTCGATTAACACTTGTGTTTTCTAAATCTTAATTATCGATTATTATTTCGGGACATCGCCAAGCGGTTGGTCGACTCTACACGTGACCAAAGGGCTGGTCTATTTTTTGGCCAAAGAATTAGCATTGCCATACAACGTGGCAATGCTGCCAGCCTTTTGGGCACTTTTCCTGTCGACAGCGATGCGGACGAATTTTTTGATGCCCCATGATCCTTTCCCCTCCTTTTTTATATACTTGTACACATTTTTTTTTTTAAGATTGTTAGATTTTAAATTATGTAAATATTCATGGATAATAAACTGACGAGCAACTTGAGAATAAAAAAAAAATCTTCATTAAAATCAGAACAGATGTAAATTTTAAAGAAAATTAACTCTTATCTAATAAATGAAATGCTAAAAAGCACTTTATCGCAACATTTTGTGTTAATTTAGATGATGTCAAAAAGTAGCAGTGTCAACCGACTTCTGTTGCTGACCGTACAGTACCATGTAAATGTACTATGGGCCAAAGTTCCGCATGATCACCTCAAAGGCGATAATCGCATGCACGGCTCACTACTCGATCGCACAATGTTCGTTTGTCACTAGCTGCGCTCAGAGGAATATTTTCTTGAATGAGCATGCTTAAGTTTTGTCCATAGTACGTAATTAATTAATGTGCCCACATTTCCCATTTATGCTTAAGGGGGATGCGCTAAGGTAGCCCGCGAAATTCAAGTTTTCTTGTGTTTTTTGCAATTTGCAGGTCAGTGTCAGGTTGGATCTTGATCAAAATATGATACGCGACAATTAAAAATATATATTTAGATAATTTTAACCATAAAAATCATTCATACTCTCCAAGTTAGAATTGGCCTCAAAAGTAATGATTTCACGAAATAGTCATTCAATAGGGTAATTTGAACTTAGGGTAGTATTTAAACGCGCATAAAGAATTACCAATTTTTCCCAACAGAATACGTATATCAAAAATACTGTTTGCACATCAAAATTTGTATGTCTAAATAAATTTAACTTAACGTCAGGTCGACCGGGGCTCCTGTTAGGTACTGTCTGCAGGGTTTAAAGGAACCTAACCAAACCGAACCTCGGGGTGCTCAATAATTATAATTTGTACAAGTTTTGATATTCAATTAGTTAACTAGTAGTGCATTAGATGCGCATTTGTTATTTTTGATTAAGTTAGTATTTTTGACATAATAATTAATATTTTTGTTGTGACTTTGGGTGTAGAAAGTAGTGCTCGGCGCTATGGTGACCTAACACACCTTTCTCGTCAATACGACGAGACGAGCCCGGCCGGTCGAGTATCATATCAATATATGATATGGTATTATATGGTAAAAGTTAAAGTCTTGGATTATAAGGGAAATATTAGCTATATTGAATCTACTACAACACTTAGTCACAAGAAATGGTAAATTATGGTTAACTATATCTCTAACTTATTGGTAAAATGGTAATTGTTTTTGAGCACGCGGTGTCTCTAATGAGATCTGAACGCGAACTGGCCCACAATTAGGTGTTCGAGCGAATGTGCATACTTGCGTTCGATGCAATTATGCATTTTCGTTGAGTGTTCGATTAAAACTCGAACATTGGGCAAAAATTGATGTATAAAATAATGATTATTATTTGTACAAGTTTTGATATTCAGTTAGTTAATTAGTAGTGCAATCATTGACTTAGTGTACATGTAGATTATTAGATGTAAATTCTTTGATGTAAGAATATTTTTCTGGTGCGCGATTAATAATTTCCTTTTAACTTATATAGCGCGTAACAGAAATGCATGATCATATAACGGTGTCGTACAGACCATCAAACTAAATAACTTTCTTCACGGGACCAACTTCGTAATCGCAAAAAAAACATATCAGCTGTCCCATTCAAAACTTCAATACCTACTCGACCCAAATGTATGGGATGGCTGATTATTTTTTCGCGACTACGATGTTGGTGCCATGACGGTGGAGCTCGTGGCTAAGTAATAACAGCCGCACGGGTCGATCCATCAGGTTAAGCTACGCTTGCCAGGGTTGGTCTGTAGATGGGTGATTATCTTTACATGCCGAGACTCCTCCGTGCCTCGGAAAGCACGTTAAGCCGTTGGTCCCGGCTGTCATTCGTGGATCTTTGACAGTCGTTACGGGTCGTCAGAAGCCCGAAAGTCTGACAACCAGTCTTACCAAGGGGTATCGTATTACCCAGTTACTGGGTTGTGGAGGTCAGATAGGCAGTCGCTCCATATTCAGCTGCATCCGGTTAAAATGGAAGCTAGGCAGATTGATTGATGTTGGTCCCATGAAGAATGTTGTTCAGTTAGATGGTCTGTACCACACCCTAAACATGAGCACACGCTGTATAAGAGTCTCTACTTACTATCGCCCTGTATAACACTCACCTCCTCACATTTGACTCCAGCGTCATGTGTTTTCAAATGATCTCTGAGTGCGTCCTGTGTCGGTACGTTCTCACCGCACTGGAAACAGGAACTGTTAACAATAATAAACAAGGTCAAATTAAATTAGCTAGCGAAACTTAAAAACCGGTCAAGAGCGAGTCGGATTCGCGCACCGAGGGTTCCGTTCCGATTTCGGAAAAAGTGTGCTATTTAGAGACATCGTTTTATTTTCTGTAATCTTTACATAAACTTCTATCACATAGAATAATTTCAGATTTTTCTCTATGCAAACTTAAGGGGGGATGAACTTTCAGTCCCTGTTACAAAAAAAAACAAAAAATCTCTTTATTTCTTTCTTATTTGCAAAACAGTTGGGCAAACGTCATCTTAAACTGTTACAAATTTCAAATTGTTAGCATTAGTTCTTGAGATATCCAGCTGTGACAGACGGACAGACAGATAGACAGACAGACTGAGTCGCAACATAAGGATTAACCTTTTTACCATTTTGGTACGGAACCCTAACAAGGTCAAATTAAATTAGCTAGCGAAACATCGACATGATGGATGTCGATATCTTATTTATTTAACATCAAGCCTGTATTCTCCGAAGAGTCAGGCAGAAGTGTAGCAATAGTACACCCATATTCTTTCAGCTATGTTTAAGTCCAATGTAAAAGGGGGTGAGCTGAGAGGGTGACACGGGCTCGTGGCTAAGTAATAACAGCCGCACGGGTCGATTGATCAGGTTAAGCTACGCTTGCCGCGGTCCGTTCGTGGATGGGTGACCATCTTTACATACCGAGACCCCTCCGTGCTTCTGAAAGCACGTTATCCGTTGGTCCCGACTGTCGAAGTCTGACTGTCTGAGTCTGTCTGTATCGTGTTACCCAGTAACTGGGTTGTGGAGACAGAAAGGCAGTCGCCCCATGTAAAATATTGGTATTCAGCTGCATCCGGTTAGACTGCCCACCCAACGTATTTGGGAAAAGGCTAGGCAGATACTAAAGGGAGCAGATACTATTGCCAGTAACCGGGCACAAATCCAGATTCCGGGCTGCTACTGAGAAATTTCAGATAGGAAAACTTAAGAACACTTTGTCCGTGAATGGAAAGCGTGACAGTTGACAGGGGAGAATGGAAGAAGAAAACGTGGTGCGCCGCTTCCACTTACCATGGGATAAGGGCAGGAAGATGATCACTCCGGACTAGGGAATGCAAGAGGTCTCGGGCATATTTACCGAGATTAATCTCGGTCCAAAAATCGGACGAGATCTGGCGATATTAACGAGATTGCACAGGACTATAAATACATGTGTTTCCCGTAGCGCGCAGTAGCGCGAATTGACTGCATTTAATGAACCAAAAGAGAGGGCAATCGCACCTGCTAATTTGTTGGAGTCATTGATTAAAAAGAAATTAAACTTTATGAAGCTGGGGTCCAAGAAAGAGCTCTTACAGTTTGCAGACAATTGTTTGCGCTTTGTTGTCCCTACCAGGTGTAGAAACAGCAAGAAGTTCTCTTCAGCTGGTTATTTGGCCTGCAAAAATAGAAGACGACGGCAGACGACTCTTTAAACATTTTATGTTTTTTGCGATACCATTTTTAAAATTTTGTCGATTGAACTTTATTTTTCATAAATATCTAAAAAAAAATTTTTACAAAAAAATACAACCGACTTCCAAAAACAAAGTGAAAAATAACATTAATTTCGGAAGTCGGTGTCTAGTTAAATGTATTTTTGTTTTTTGTCACCGACTTCCGAAATTAAAGTTATTTTTCACTTTGTAGTGTTGTTTTTGGAAGTGGGTTGTATTTTTTTGTAAAAAAGTTTTTATTTTTCATTTTTTAGTTGTGTACCTACCCCACACAAATTCTAATACAAACTACCTGCAAAACAAACTAGAACATCATCCATATACACTTCTGGACACATCTTTTGGCCCACCTTGTATTTTCAGTTTCGTTTGGTCCTAGCTAAAATTTTATATTAGGTCGAGCAAAAAGTTTTTATGCAGTTTTGAACCTGGCACATTCACAATTTCATTCAATAGTCTTTTTTTGAATTTCGAACACAGAATTTAAAGAAACAAAAGACAATTTGGAGCCTGTTTGTTGATATCAAACAATCGAATACTAAGAAAACTTGGTTTTATTGGTTTACTTGGATTTAATTCTTGAAAAAGTGATTGATATCTTTGGTTTTGCAACAAACATTACTTATTCTTAACATTAAGGTGAGGTTCTACCAATAATCTATGGATACTTCACCTGAAGTCGCCGCCCAAGCTGTGACACTTATTCAGGCCGGACACAGCCAAAGAAACGTGAGTGCTCAACTTAATTTAAGTCGATCTGCTGTCAGAAATGTTTATCGGAGGTACCTAGAGACTGGCGGCTTTGTTCGTCGCCAAGGAAGGCCACGATCTCGGGTCACAACTGAAAGGCAGGATCGATTCATCGTGACGACCAGCTTGAGAAATCGTCACCTTACCTCCATTGAGATACAAAACCAACTTCGCGACTTCCACGGAGTATCTGTGAGCGCTCGAACTGTTCGGAGAAGGTTAAAAGAACGCGATATGGTACCACACAAGCCAGCTAATGGCCCCAAACTAACGCGAGCCCACCGAACAGCGCGCCTTCATTTCGCACGCAGTCATTTAAATTGGACACAGCAAGATTGGAGCCGTGTACTCTTTTCTGATGAGTCTAAAATTGTGTTACATGGCAATGATGGAAGGAAGAAGGTCTACCGACGTAAGGGAGAGCGTTTCGCACAATGCTGCTTTGAAGAGAGGGTTGCTTATGGCGGTGGCTCATGGACTGTCTGGGGCGGTATATCCGCGAGCGGCAAAACTCAACTTGAGGTTGTTACAGGACCACGGCTGCCAACACTAAATGCTGAAAGGTACATTCGTGAGTGCTTAGAACCTCACGTGATACCATACGCGGACTATGTGGGCCCAAATTTCCTTTTTATGCATGATAATGCAAGAGCCCATGCGGCCGGCATCGTCCGGGAATATCTTCGGGATGTGAACATCACAGTTATGGACTGGCCAGCCAGAAGCCCAGACATGAACCCCATTGAGCACATGTGGGACGAGCTAAAAAGACGTGTTAGGGCTCGTCAGCCAGTTGCCCAGACGATGCAGGAGTTGAAAACTGCCATAGAAGAGGAATGGGAGATGATCCCTCAAAATTTCATAGAGCGGTTGATAAACTCTATGCCTAATCGTATGAGAGCTGTGGTAGATGCCCATGGAGGCAACACGCGTTATTACATTAAACCTTTATTTGATAAAACATGTTTTTTATTCAAAAATCAATTGCCTTTAACAAGGCGCATATCCGACTTGTTAGGCGTAGCTCCATGTCGTATGGTATTCTGAATTCAAATTTAAAACAATACGATCGAAAAAGATGGTAAAATGTATCAGGTTTAAAACTGCATCAACAGTTTTTGTTCAATCTAGCAATCATATTTCGGTAGGGGCCATCGAAACCTAAACTCTAAGGTGGGCCAATAGATGTGTCCAGAAGTGTAGAAGTGGGGAAAAAATACGTATTATTGACGCTATCTCAAAAACTACCAAAGCAAAGTTAATCAATTTTATATGGGACCAACTGTGATGTAGTTCTCGAATAAAACAAAAAAAGAAATCAAATCGGTCTAGCCATCTTCGAGTAAAAAAAAAAGGTTCCGACGAATTGAGAACCTCCTCCTTTTTGAAGTCGGTTAAAAAAGAACTCTTTATGATTATTACATATTACATCAAATTGATTATTTCTCTATCCCATTATTGTGACAATTTGTATATAAAAAGATAAACAAATTCAGTAATCTCGCGAGATCTCGTAAATGGTGAGATCTCGCGAGATTGCATCCCTACTCCGGACAATACAGGCGTCATGTTAGTTACTTACCACAGACTGCCATCACAAATACCATTCTCATAGCTATTGCAATGATGTTTTAAGGCCTCCATAGTTTTGAAATATTGTTCGCAAACTGCGCATTTGAATTGTGGTTTTAAATTCATTTTCTGCAAAATAAAGAAATGACTTGTAAAAACGTCTTTTTCTTAAAACTAGCAAAAATTTGTTCCTAGCTTATTCCAACCAAACCGAGACCCTTTTGCAGGATCAATAACTTTAGAAAACATCTCTTTGTGCTGTGTGAAGCAAATGAAATAAAAAATATAAGCTGCTATAAAAATATCTGCCACGGCTGCAATGGGAGACAGTATTGTGTATATACACTACTAGCTACGCCCCGCGGTTTCACCCGCGTAAACCTGGATAAAAAGTAGCCTATGTGTTAATCCAGGGTATAAGCTATCAACATACCAAATTTCATCCATGTCGGCCCAGCCGTTTGAGCGTGAAGAAGTAACAAACATACACACACACGCACACACACACTCACAAACTTTAAAAAAGATATATATACACAATAAACAATTACACGAATGTAAAAAAATATTAACAAATTGGATAAAGACACTAAATTACGCCGATACTGAGGAACTATTGCAACACACAAAATGATACTCGCATGCACACACCCACACACTCACCCACATATCACACCCTCACACTTGCACACACACCCTCGCACACACATACCCTCACACACACACACACACGCACACACTCTCACACACACACGCACACGCACACGCACACACACACATCACATACTGCTTATGTTTATGTCTAAGATACTGAAAAAATTGTATACTGCTGTGGAAGAGCGGAGTCACCTAACACAGGCATTACTTGCCTAACAGATGGCTCCAATCACCAACTAATGTACAACTTTTTGGTTCAGTAATAAATTTGTTTTGATT
Source organism: Cosmia pyralina (assembly GCA_946251885.1). NCBI lineage: Eukaryota > Metazoa > Arthropoda > Insecta > Lepidoptera > Noctuidae > Cosmia > Cosmia pyralina. The sequence goes on along the minus strand of OX276369.1, from coordinate 15,944,933 downwards.
TGATTTTGACACACACGCACACACACACACACACACACACACACACACACAAACTTTCGCCTTTATAATATTAGTGTGACAATAGTGAAGATAAATTATTGATCTAATGTCATAAATTTTTTCATACAAAAAAAATGTGCGAATTGATTTATTTAAGAAACCGTCTCGTAGTAATTAGTGTTCATTCACAGAACAGTTAGAAAGAGGTAGCAATTGTTTTCATTGAAGAAGCGACACATCCATCACACATTGTGTGTGAAGCACGTTATGCAGAATAAAGTAAATGTTTATTTAATTACTTTATTTTCTCAAATTGATTTAACTATTCCGGGGTACGAAATTTCTTCACTATTGTAATCTATAAACACAATACTATCTCCCATTGAAGCCGAGGCAGATATTTTTATAGCACCTTATGTATAATAATATTTCTTAAACAGTGGTTTAGTTCCTATGAATTAAACCACTGTTAAATATTAAATTTATTTATTTTGTATTTTGCAAAAGAAGGATGAAAGAAAGAAAATACATTTATTTAGCACAAACTAAAAGGCACACAAAATAATAATATAACAATAATAAAAAAAATAATAAAATTATTAAAAAAAATATTTATAAAAAAAAACATTCAAAACCATAAAATTCATGACCAGAATAAACGTTAGTTCATAGAATCACAACAAATTGAAATTTCATAATATAGACAAACAAAAAAAAAGTCTCAAAATAAACGCAATTACAACTGCTCGTGGCTAAGTAATAACAGCCGCACGGGTCGATCCATCAGGTTAAGCTACGCTTGCTGGGGTCGCTCCGTGGATGGGTGACCATCTTTACATACAGAAACTCCTCCGTGCCTCGGAAAGCACATTAAGCCGTTGGTCCCGGCTGTCATTCGTGGATCTTTGACAGTCGTTACGGGTCGTCAGAAGCCTGAATGTCTGACATCCAGTCTTACCAAGGGGTATCGAATTGCCCAGTTAATGGGTTGTGGAGGTCAGATAGGCAGCCGCTCATCGCGCATGTAAAATACTGGTATTCCGCTGCATCCGGTTACACTGGAAGCCGACCCCAACATAGTTGGGAAAAGGCTAGGCAGATTGATTTTACAATTGCCAAATTGATACATCTGTCAAAACTCAATTTTGTGATAGGCCTCTTAAGGCGCAGTACTATAAAATATCTACTAACCTCGCTCCCTCTATGTGATTTCTTCATATGCATATTCAGCCCAATTTCACCCAAAAAACTCTCGCCACAGACTTCACAACAAAACTTCGTCGGATGTTGTAACCTCAGATGTGTCAAATGACTTGTCGACTTAGAAAACATGGCTCCACAGATCTTACAAACAAATTTGTGTCCTTTATGCCATTTTAAATGTTCTTTGGCTCTATGACTGCTCTTCGAGACGTGAGTGCATAGTTTGCAGATGTATTTTCGCTCGTGAGCAGTCGTTGTGTGGGATTTCAGTGAACGCAAGTTCGGCCATCTTGTTTTGCAGATCGGGCATGTCTCTTTGCCGTGGGACTGCGGAGAAATTGTTAGTTTTAAAACGCGGCCTCACCTCGACCGGCCTCTTCAGCCTATATGTGAACCAGTTCATCGAGGAGCTCAGCAGGACACTTGTCGGATGCTACATTGACGGAACATGTGTCAACAACATAAGCTATGCTGATGGTATGGTTCTGCTGGCCCCCTCGGTCAACGTCCTAAGGACATTGGTTCAAATATGTGAACGTTATGCAGCCGAGCATGGTCTGAGGTATAACGCACAAAAAAGTGAGGTACTGATTTTTAGTGCAGGCAATCAGAGACCTGGTGCAGTGCCTCCGATCATGGTCGATGGAACGGCCTTGGAAATTGTAAGTAGCTTTAAATATCTGGGTCATCTGGTCACGGAGGACTTAAAGGATGACCCTGATATAGAAAGAGAACGTAGGGCGTTGGCGGTAAGGAGCAATATGCTGGCCCGTAGGTTCGCTCGATGTACTAAGGAAGTAAAAATAACACTTTTTAGGGCTTATTGCCAATCTTTTTACTCGAGCGGCCTGTGGGTTCGGTATACGCAACGAGCCTACAACGTCCTACGTATTCAGTATAATAATGCATTCAGGATGCTGTTGGGGTTACCGCGACATTGTAGTGCGTCACAAATGTTCGCAAATGCGCGCGTTGACGGTTTTCACGCTATAATGCGTAAGAAAGTGGCGTCATTATTTCAAAGACTGCGCGGTAGCACCAACAGCATTTTGCAAATGATTGCGTCCCGCCACGACTGTCCCATTCAGGCTCACTGGGTGGGAATCGTTACGGGAAGATAGGACTGTATAGCTACCTAGTGTGGTGTACCTACTAACATAGTTTGTAAGAAAATTGTTACTAACACATGTGGATTTTGTCCGAAATAAATGGAAAATAATAATAATAAAATATAACATAGCGTCACACCTAATTCGCCGGTGAGTTTGGCAGTATAGTACTGTAAGGATTGATGCTTGATCAAGCCTCGTTAATATAATACTGGCTGACATTCAATCATTCAAATATGGAATATCTTCTGTCAAAAAAACGATCCCCGTTTTCTTGACAGGATGACAGATATAGAATCTGGTGAAGACTCGGCATAGAATAAATTTAGTAGGAGTGTTTTATAATTTATTCTGAAGCTTAAAATACAGAGGACTTCAGCCCCATATAATAACTCGAGTCCCTCTGGTATTATTTAGTAGTTCAGTTAATCTCCTACTGTGAAGTTTGAGGCCTCACAGTACACCCACATGTCGGCAGCTAAAAAAAAAAAAAAAACCAGTTACCCAGTTACTGGGTTGTGGAGGACAGATAGGCAGTCGCTCCATGTAAAATACTGGAATTCAGCTGCATCCGGTTAGACTGGAAGCTGACCCCAACATAGTTGGCCTAAAGCTAGGCAGATGATGATGATAAAATTTTACTAAATTCAAGCTCACCTTATTGGCTAGAGGCTCTTCATCACTGAAGTCGGTTTCTTCCTTAAAGAATACTATATTTGTGACAGGTTCCTCCGTCTTGTTGTGTACCCAGATGTTACCCAGTAATTGGGTTGTGGAGGTCAGATAGACAGTCGCTCCATATAAAATACTGGTATTCAGCTGCATCCGGTTAGACTGGAAGCCGACCCCAACATAGTTGGCCTAAAGCTAGGCAGATGATGATGATAAAATTTTACTAAATTCAAGCTCACCTTATTGGCTAGAGGCTCTTCATCACTGAAGTCGGTTTCTTCCTTAAAGAATACTATATTTGTGACAGCTTCCTCCGTCTTGATGTGTACCCAGATGCTACCCAGTAATTGGGTTGTGGAGGTCAGATAGGCAGTCGCTCCATATAAAATGCTGGTATTCAGCTGCATCCGGTTAGACTGGAAGCCGAGCCCAACATGGGAGAAGGCTAGGCAGATTGATTTTGTGTTATTGAAATACCGTAACTTACCGGATCATGCCTCAACATATGATTCTTGTAGGTGCCATCTTGAATGAATCCTTTAAAGCAATGTTCACATTTATAAAATGAATTTATATAATTATACGAATCTTTTCTCTCCAATATTTCTTTCAGTTGCTCTTCTTTTGTTAAACATATTACCTGAAAAAAATTAATAAAAAAAAACATAGTTAACTTATCTGTCATTGCTTCATTTTTAATTCTTTTTAACCGACTTCAAAAAAGGAGGTTCTGTATTCGACCCGTATGTATGTAATATCCGCGATTTTCTCAGAAACTTATGAAACAATTTTGATGATTCTTTCACTGACGTGATCTGCATACTTTCAGGAAGGTTTTAGTATATAATACATTATGTAATTATTCTTATGTACGTAGTTATATGCATAAATGTATATTTAATGTATACAAAGTATTGTAAAATATTAAATGCAAGTTTCAGCCCGCGACTTCGCCCGCGTGCAGTTTCTTCCCCCCGACCAACCCCGTCGCCTGCCTCCCTTCGTTTTCGCTTAGCGTTCTGACTTTAATTTTTATTTTTGCTCAGCTCCTAAGGGTCCTAGCGTGATGTTAAATATCCTATAGCCTTCCTCAAGAACTGGGCTATCAGATGCAAAAAGAATTTTTGAATTTCGACTAGTAGTTCCAGAAATTAGCGCGTTCAAACATACAAACAAACAAACTATTCAGATTTATTTTTAGTATAGATATAGAGATAGAGATAGAAGATATAGATTGTGAAACTAAATTGCAAACACAAGAAATGAATTTATTATAGCCATAAATAGATTCATCACAGTAATATGATAAAGGTGTATGTTTGTTACTTCTTCACGCTCAAACGGCGGGACCGATTTGGATGAAATTTGGTATGTAGATAGCTTATACCCTGGATTAACACAGGTTACTTTGTATCCCGATCTACGCGGGTGAAACCGCAGGGCGCAACTAAATTAAAAAAAAAAAACAAAAGTCAGTTATTCAAATTAGGCCGAGAATCAGTACTTTCTGAACGTCAAATTTACATAGACAGTCCCGACAAAACGCCCGCCCTTCAACACTTCCTAGTGCTTTAGCTGGGAAGAAGAAGTGGCGCAACAAACTGTCCAGCAGCACAGCTGTCTGTTCAGTTAGAAGAACTTGAATCTTTATAATAGTACGCAAAATAATTTACGCAACACAAAACATAAAATTATATTATTTGTCAAATAAAATAAACAATTTTAGGAACTCATAGGTATAACCTGTCATGATGTAAGCTAACTCTGGAGAAAGAACATAAATATTGTCTTGAGTTAATCACAGCGGCCAACTATTCATAAGTAAAGAACAATGGCAGCCACCCATACATTAATTTAGCTGAGATTAAATTCTTGCGTCTTTTAATGAAAAATATCTTGTTTAACTCGGCTTCAACTACTGAATTAGTTTGTGCAAGAATCGAGAATCATCATCTTCCTGCCCTTATCCCATATTACTTGGGGTCGGCGCAACACGGTTTTCTTCTTCCATTCTCCCCTGTCAACCGTCACGCTATCATTCACTCCCTTCTCTTTCATATCATTCCTCACACAATCCATCCATCTTTTCTTTGGCCTTCCTCTGCCTCTCCATCCATCAACATGTATATTCATCACTCTTTTAGTCACATGCGTTTCGTCTCTCCTCATTACATGCCCATACCAAGACAAACGATTCCCTTTCAACTTTTCTGTCACTGGCGCCACTTTCAAACTTCCTCTTATATACTCATTTCTCACTTTATCCATTCTTGTCACTCCACACATCCATCTCAACATTCTCATCTCCGCTGCATGCAATTTTTTTTCATCCGTCTTCTTCACTCTCCAGCACTCCGATCCATAAAGTACGACAGGCCTTATCACGGACTTGTAAATTTTCCCCTTCAACTTGAGGGGCATCCGTGGGTCGCAAGTTGTTCCTGTAACCTGTCGCCATTTCATCCATCCTGCGTTGATCCGGTGTGTTATGGCAATCGAGAATGCCGAGATTAATAGAAATTCAGTCATGAACTTTTGTAGGTTATGTTATGTCAGGGAAAATCTCGGAGTCCTTAAACACGCACAGGGTCACACAGAGGAATATTACAGTCCATAAACAGTCCGGGTCAAGCAAAATTTAAACAAAACTGAAAACAATTGTTAAGTAATTGAAAGTAATTGATTTATTTTTACACTACAATATTTTTACCTCCCTGTAAGGTACATTTCCACTTAGAAATAAACAGTACCTATTGTTAATTCATTTATTCCGTTTAATTAAAATAACAAACTAAAACTGATTTTTTTTACAATAATGCTGTACTTACTGTCACTTGGCCGAATAAATATAAAATGGCAACACTAAACGTCAAAGAAAAAATCAAATTACTTTTCATTTAAAATATCTTTTTTATCCGGCCTTAACTGATAATTTGAAACAACGTAGAAAAATAATGGTTTTGCCTTCGTATCTAAGTCACTTTTAGACGCTCAAATCAAATTCAGCTAAGATCTCGCCATTGTTCTTTACTCAAAAACAAAAAAAAAATATCTTACCTCAATTTCATTACTAGGAATGTCAAAATCCTTGTCACATCCGACCACATTTGACGCGTTCATATCATAATCTATTTGGTCATAGTCATCATCACCGTCATTGTCTAACGGTGGCACTTCCACTTCTATTCCATTGTGTTGCTCTTTCTTCTTAACCTTTAATAAATTAAAGTTGTGTAAGTTTGGAAAAAACCGGCCAAGTGCGTGTCGGACCACGCACAATGAAGGGTTCCGTAGTTGGGATGAATTTAAATAATGGATCTAAACTCTCACAACCTGAAAAACAAAAAAAATGCTCTCAACAGATGCAGCTGAATACTAGTATTTTACATGGAGCGACTGCCTATCTGACCTCCACAACCCAGTTACTGGGTAATAACTTTCGGGCTTCTGACGACCCGTAACGACTGTCAAAGATCCACGAATGACAGCCGGGACCAACGGCTTAACGTGCTTTCCGAGGCACGGAGGAGTCTCGATATGTAAAGATGGTCACCCATCCACTGAGCAACCCCGGCAAGCGTAGCTTAACCTGATGCGGCTGTTATTACTTAGCCACGAGCTCCTCTTCAGGAAGGCTATACTTAGGCTATTTAACGTTTTAACGTAGCTAAACGAGGCAAAAGAAGTATGTAATCATCGCATTAAGTAGCGTTCTGTAGTTTCTGCCTACCCCCATGGGAAGAAGGTGTGAGTTTATGTATGTATGATGTCTTGTCCACATTGTATACAAGCGTAGTGTGGGACGCCCCCAGCTAGATGGACCGACGACCTGAAGAAGATGGCTGGGACAGACTGGATGCGGAAGGCGGAGGACAGGGTGTTGTGACGCAGCCTGGGCGAGGCATATGTCCAGCGATAGACTGAGTTGATTGATCCTTCGTGGACACAGATGTGATATTATGCTATTGATTGCGTCCACAGATACACGTGCGCACGCACACGGGCGAGAGACCGTTCAAGTGCTCGAGCTGCCCGAAGGCTTTTAAACATAAAGCTGCTCTCAACAGACATGATCGGGTGAGAAATTATCTTATCCACATACATACTTAATAATATCTATCTATACAACATTAGTTTTAGTATATGGGAAACCCGAAACACGTGTCTAGTATTTTTATGTAAAGAATCTATGTACAAAATTTCAAAACTGTATCATGAAAAATCACAAAGTTATAAGCTTGTTATGTTACCTGGTTGTCCGTACAAAAACATGATCACCACGCGGCGCCCGCTGTGCGCCCGCGCCTAGTGCCGCTATGACCTGCAGTGGCTTGTGTTCGTCGCGCGGTGTCCATATTGTAACCTTTTTTAAAGATGTTTGGGGCAAAATACACTTCTGGACACATCTTTTGGCCCACCTTGTATTTTCAGTTTCGTTTGGTCCTAGCTAAAATTTTATATTAGGTCGAGCAAAAAGTTTTTATGCAGTTTTGAACCTGGCACATTCACAATTTCATTCAATAGTCTTTTTTTGAATTTCGAACACAGAATTTAAAGAAACAAAAGACAATTTGGAGTCTGTTTGTTGATATCAAACAATCGAATACTAAGAAAACTTGGTTTTATTGGTTTACTTGGATTTAATTCTTGAAAAAGTGATTGATATCTTTGGTTTTGCAACAAACATTACTTATTCTTAACATTAAGGTAGGTTCTATCAATAATCTATGGATACTTCACCTGAAGTCGCCGCCCAAGCTGTGGCACTTATTCAGGCCGGACACAGCCAAAGAAACGTGAGTGCTCAACTTAATTTAAGTCGATCTGCGGTCCGTAATGTTTATCGGAGGTACCTAGAGACTGGCGGCTTTGTTCGTCGCCAAGGAAGGCCACGATCTCGGGTCACAACTGAAAGGCAGGATCGATTCATCGTGACGACCAGCTTGAGAAATCGTCACCTTACCTCCATTGAGATACAAAACTAACTTCGCGACTTCCACGGAGTATCTGTGAGCGCTCGAACTGTTCGGAGAAGGTTAAAAGAACGCGATATGGTACCACACAAGCCAGCTAATGGCCCCAAACTAACGCGAGCCCACCGAACAGCGCGCCTTCATTTCGCACGCAGTCATTTAAATTGGACACAGCAAGATTGGAGCCGTGTACTCTTTTCTGATGAGTCTAAAATTGTGTTACATGGCAATGATGGAAGGAAGAAGGTCTACCGACGTGAGGGAGAGCGTTTCGCACAATGCTGCTTTGAAGAGAGGGTTGCTTATGGCGGTGGCTCATGGACTGTCTGGGGCGGTATATCCGCGAGCGGCAAAACTCAACTTGAGGTTGTTACAGGACCACGGCTGCCAACATTAAATGCTGAAAGGTACATTCGTGAGTGCTTAGAACCTCACGTGATACCATACGCGGACTATGTGGGCCCAAATTTCCTTTTTATGCATGATAATGCAAGAGCCCATGCGGCCGGCATCGTCAGGGAATATCTTCGGGATGTGAACATCACAGTTATGGACTGGCCAGCCAGAAGCCAAGACATGAACCCCATTGAGCACATGTGGGACGAGCTAAAAAGACGTGTTAGGGCTCGTCAGCCAGTTGCCCAGACGATGCAGGAGTTGAAAACTGCCATAGAAGAGGAATGGGAGATGATCCCTCAAAATTTCATAGAGCGGTTGATAAACTCTATGCCTAATCGTATGAGAGCTGTGGTAGATGCCCATGGAGGCAACACGCGTTATTAAATTAAACCTTTATTTGATAAAACATGTTTTTTATTCAAAAATCAATTGCCTTTAACAAGGCGCATATCCGACTTGTTAGGCGTAGCTCCATGTCGTATGGTATTCTGAATTCAAATTTAAAACAATACGATCGAAAAAGATGCTAAAATGTATCAGGTTTAAAACTGCATCAACAGTTTTTGTTCAATCTAGCAATCATATTTCGGTAGGGGCCATCGAAACCTAAACTCTAAGGTGGGCCAATAGATGTGTCCAGAAGTGTATAACACGATATAAAAATTATTGCAATCGATTCAGTTATTTATTCTGAACAAACTATATTCAGGTTTCGCATATACTAAAAATAATAAATAAATCAATAATAAATATAAATATGTTTGGACATATCACACAACGCCATCTAGCCCCAAGCTAAGCAACCTAATGCTTGTGTTATGGTAACGAGATGGCTGATAAATTACTTATATACATTTTTTTTTTTTTTTTTTTTTTTGTAAATACATACATATTATAGATAGAAAAACACCCAGACTCGGAACAAATACTTGTAGGTCGTACAAATATTTGTTCCGTGCGGGAATCGAACCCGCGACATGCTGCGCAGCAGTCAATCGCTCAACCACTGCGCCAACCGTGTCGTCAAAATTAATCAAAATAATATAAGTCAAAATTATTTAATGTTGTATAAATAAAAGTCCTGACTGACTGGCTGACTCATCAATATCAATGTTTTTTTTATGTATGTTCTCCGATTACTCGAAGATGGCTGGACCGATTTGATTTTTTTTTTTTTTTTGTTTTATTCGAGAGTGTATACATCACAGTTGGTCCCATATAAAATTGATTAACTTTGCTTCGGTAGTTTTTGAGTTAGCTTCAATAATACGTATTTTTTCCCCACTTTTATATGGATGATGTTCTACTTTGTTTTGCAGGTAGTGGTATTAGAATTTGTGTGGGGTAGGTACACAACTAAAAAGTGAAAAATAAAAACTTTTTTACAAAAAAATACAACCGACTTCCAAAAACAACACTAAGAGAAAAATAACTTTAATTTCGGAAGTCGGTGGCAAAAAACGAAAATACATTTAACTAGACACCGACTTCCGAAGTTAAAGTTATTTTTCTCTTTGTAGTGTTGTTTTTAGAAGTCGGTTGTATTTTTTTGTAAAAAAGTTTTTTTTTTGTACATCTGCTCTTGTGTATCTACCTATCATGAATCTTGTGTGTGTAATAAATATTATTCTTATTCTTATTATGTCAATATTTATTCACAGGTACATTCGGGAGCAAAGCCATACCAATGTGGACACTGTGGCAAAACATTTTCACAGTCAAATTCCATGAAACTCCATGTAAGGACAGTCCACCTCAAAATGCCTGCCCCTTACAGGGCCAGGAGAGCGAATAACGAATGTGATATATTGGAAAATGGAAATAGTTGATATTGAATTTTTGTAACCCCTATCGTTTAGCAAGAGTGTTATTAAAAAAAAACCGGCCAATTGCGTGTCGGACCACGCACAATGAAGGGTTCCGTAGCTGAAAATAATGTATCCGAAATAACTTTCATAAAACACTTAACAGCTTCTGAAGTCGGTGTTAAGCTAAAGTGCATTGAAGAATGGAAGAACGGAAAACTCCTTTTTTGAAGTCGTTTAAAAACAAACATAACTTTGTAGTTGAAAAAAAAAATTATTTATGTAATAAAATTACAAATTAAGGATTTTCGAACTTTACTTGTGAGGTGAGACCTTGCTTCTTGTCAAATTTCATGATTTTAGGTCAACGGGAAGTACCCTATAGGTTTTGATTTACTTGCGAGTATCAAAATATATCGTATGTCGCATAAATGGCCGAATTTTTTTACTGCGTTGACTTAGAAGCTTGATTTTTTAGAGCTCCAAGGGACCATAGACCTACGTATTCGATATTAGTTTCAACTTGATACCTCCATGCATTCCTGAGAAAAAGGGTCTTGACAGACTGACAGACAGACAGACGGACAACGAAGTGATTCTATAAGGGTTCCGTTTTTTCTTTTGAGGTACGGAACCCTAAAAATTATTAAACATAAGTTTTTATTAGTCTGGATAGAAAAAAAAATTGCATGAAAAAAAATGAAAAAAAATTGCATGCAGCGGAGATGAGAATGTTGAGATGGATGTGTGGAGTGAAGAGAATGGATAAAGTAAGAAATGAGTATATAAGGGGAAGTTTGAAAGTGGCGCCAGTGACTGAAATGTTGAAAGGAAATCGTTTGTCTTGGTATGGGCATGTGATGAGGAGAGACGAAGCGCATGTGACTAAAAGAGTGATGAATATACATGTTGATGGATGGAGAGGCAGAGGAAGGCCAAAGAAAAGATGGATGGATTGTGTGAGGCATGATATGAAAGAGAAGGGAGTAAATGATAGCATGACAGTTGACAGGGGAGAATGGAAGAAGAAAACGTGTTGCGCCGACCCCAAGTAATATGGGATAAGGGCAGCAAGATGATGGTACCAGGGGGGAGGGGCATCCCCCCCTCCCCCCTCATTTTCGTGCGACCGGATACTAAAGTTTAACCAATTGAAAAATGAGTATCATTATTACCTTGGGCAACAACTGGATTTACCGCAATTTCCTCGACGTCTTGATTTGCAATTGTCTCCATGTGTGTTTCTGTTGATGTTGATGATGTGTGTGTTTCCTTTTTACTGCAGTTATGATCATAAAGATCACCTGAAAATAACCAAATAAAGTTTAATTAAATCATTTTAATAAAGAAATACATAATCATGAACCGGAAGAATAACTATCAGAGCATATCTGTTTATTACTAAAATCTGGTGAAATTCTTCTTAATACATGTATACCCCATTCTATGTCCATTGGAAACTAAAACATGCCATGTTACGTGGGGTCGGCACAACACGTTTTCTTCTTCCATTCTCCCCTGTCAACCGTCACGCTATCATTCACTCCCTTCTCTTTCATATCATTCATCATCACTTGCCTACCATTTTCCCAACTATGTTGGGGTCGGCTTCCAGTCTAACCAGATGCAGCTGAATACCAGTATTTTACATGGAGCAAGTGCCTATCTGACCTCCACAACCCAGTAACTGGGTAATACGATACACCTTGTTAAGACTGGTTGTCAGACTTTCGGGCTTCTGACGACCCGTGACGACTGTCAAAGATCTACAAATGACAGCGCAGACTAACGGCTTAACATGCTTTCCGAGGCACGTCTTCGTATGTAAAGATGGTCACCCATCCACAAGCCCCTTCTTCACTTAGCTGGCAATAACAATTTAATTGTTTGTCTGCTCTGTTCTGGTTTGTGGATTACGGAAGCTATTGAAAATTTGTGAGGAGTACGCTCGCAGCCATGGCCCTGTGTATAATGTCGTGAAAAGCCGATACATGGTATTTCAGGGAGGCGCCAAATGCCCAGAACAAGTACCCCCTATTCGCGTAAATGGTGTACCGTTAGAACGGGTGAACCAGTTTAAATACTTGGGGCACTGGGTAACAGCTGATCTGAAAGACCATGCTCAATGTCGAGAGCGGGAGCGGAGGACACTGTCTGTGCAGCCTATGGGCATCTTACTCACAAGCTGCTCACAGTGCCCTTTGTGTCCAATACAACAATGCATTCAGGGCGGTGTTGGGGGTTGCCTCGTTTCTGCAGGGCCTCGGGCATGTTTGCGGAAGCGCGCACCGACTGTTTACACGCCACCATGCGCAAGCGGTGCGCGTCCTTGGTGCAGGCTAGCTCCAACTGTCCTGGCGATGATTGCTCAGCGACTGCATTGTCCCTACGTTAGGCATTGTTGTAGCAGGCAAATTGCTGGTGCTTGATGTGACATTTTATATTATTATGTAATATGTAATAAGTCTTATGGATTTATAATATTTGCTTTTGACATACATATGAGTAACTTTATTTAATTTTTGTTTATTGTAATATTTAATTAATTATTATTTTTGACATTATTTAATTAGTTATTATTTTTAACCGACTTCAAAAAGGAGGAGGTTCTCAATTCGTCGGAACCTTTTTTTTTTTTATTTTTTTTTTTATGTACCTATGTTCCCCGATTACTCAAAGATGGCTGGACCAATTTGGTTTTTTTTTTTGTTTTATTCGAGAGGGTATACATCACAGTTGGTCCCATATAAAATTGATTAACTTTGCTTTGGTAGTTTTTGAGTTAGCTTCAATAATACGTATTTTTTCCTCACTTTTATATGGATGATGTTCTAGTTTGTTTTGCAGATAGTGGTATTAGAATTTGTGTGGGGTAGGCACACAAGTAAAAAGTGAAAAATAAAAACTTTTTTACAAAAAAATACAACCGGCTTCCAAAAACAACACTACAAAGTGAAAAATAACTTTAATTTCGGAAGTCGGTGGCAGAAAACGAAAAACATTTAACTAGACACCGACTTACGAAATTAAAGTTATTTTTCACTTTGTAGTGTTGTTTTTGGAAGTTGGTTGTATTTTTTTGTAAAAAAGTTTTTTACTTGTGTTTTTGTATTTAATATCGGTCAATTGATCTGAAATAAATTAATTTGAGTCAGAATGTCTGGGGTAGGAGTATTATTTAAGTAGTAAAACCGAAAAATCTATGCCAATTCATATGAAATTACGTCATCTTCACTAGGCTCCTTTGACTCATTTGTAGTAGTTAACCCATCAACCAATCTAAATGAGACACAATACAAATTCAATATTGTTATCGGCAATAAATGTGCCTATGCCACTTGGTGGGCTAACCCATGTATAGAGTGAAAAATTAAACCAGCCCAACTATAATTTACAAGACAAGTGTACCTACTTATTAATATGCAGAGCTAATACACCAGGGGTCGGCAACTATTAAAGCCTCTTAAAAGATAAAGATAGATAAAGATCATTTTATTTGTCAAAAACATGCGTATACATGCAAATTATGCATGCAGGATGTCACAATATTAATTTATATTTTGTACGTACATGTTTCACCTGTAAGGCGTACAAATTTATAAAATTTACAAAAAATCAATCAAATTACAAAATAAAAAACAAATTATTAAAGACAATCTAAGAGGGTAGGTACATAATAGTCAGTAATAAACATTGATACGTCAGTAAAATAAATTAATCATTAAAATGTCACAAAATTTAAGGATTAATAAAATAAAAAAATGTCAAATAGTGTCATTCAAAAAGTCATTTATATTATAATAACACTTGTCTGTTAATAAATCTCGAATCTGTTTTTTAAACAACTTTACCGGCAATGCTTTATATAACTGTGGTATTTTATTATAAATTTTAGGAGCCATATAGAAAACGCTTTTACCCATTAATGCAGTCTTTGCTGTATGCGAACACAGTTGAGTATTGTCACATCTGTTACGGGGGAAGGTGTCAGCTAGTCGTGGAAATAGAAATTGATTTGCCCTAACAAATGTCGCAATTTCTCTTTGGCATGCAACAGCTGCAGTGACATAAAATAAAAAAACATTGTGTCAGTGGTGTGTGTCAAGTTGAACCGTGTTGTTTTGCTAATCTTTTGTACCTATTCTCTTTACGACTTTCACACATATTATATTATATTTACCATTGAGCTTTTCACTGAAAACAGTACCTGCGTTAGCAACTTGGTTAGACCCAAGATCTACTATTCACTGACGACACTTTGTGCGATCTAACAAGTACACACTTCTTGAAATTGTTGCGTGCTATTTAGCAGACGCAATAGGAATTTTATTGTTATCTGCACACATGGTGTGCAATCGACATTTTAAGAGTTACATGAAACAGCATAGTTCAGTACACAATTATGTACCTAATTATTTTATTAAGAGGGAAAATATGAAACTGGAAGTTATTCTTAATAACTACTTATTTATATTAGTGTGAGCATTGTGTTTGAGCATCTTTCAGTTAGTGATTAGGTACGATGCACAGTCTGTTCTACGTATTTATATTTTTTGCCTTGCCATGATCAACTGGTCTAATAGTCGCGATCGACCGGTTGGCCACCTCTGTAATACACTTACCAGATAAAGGCACCCCGTGCTCGAGTTCTTCAGTAGAAAATAAACCTGGATAACCATGTTTGAGACGATTACCCTTGTCATCCAGTTGGTATTTATCGAAGTGTTTTTGGCACACATGTTTATTCAATAACTGATCCTTTGATAGACCAAGAAGTTCGGCATTCACCGACACCAAACCCGACAGCCACAAAGACCTACGTTTATTGTCCTTTGGTAATTTATAAAGACGATGAGTTTTGTTAGTTGAAGTACAACCGACAACACAGCATTTGATAGGAGCCATGGCCACGGACCAAAGCACCAGAGCGCTGCAGTATAATTCTTATCGAGCAAGGGTCTTGGAATGAATCTCAACTCAAGCAATAAAGCGAGGAGACCGACTATTTATCTTAAAACCCAAAGGCCAAAACATATCCAAACATAAATGTGTGAAAGAGCTACTTGACGTTGACAGCTTGACAGAAACAGATCATACAGAATACAGATAGACTTTACTAAATTTTATTCACCTGGCTACGAGTCTTTTAAGTCATCTTTTATTTTAAATATTAAATCTGCCTAGCCTTTTCCCAACTACGCTACATTTGGGGCGGCTTCCAGTCTAACTGGATGCAGCTGAAAACCAGTATTTTACATGGAGCGACTGCCAATCTGACCTCCACAACCCAGTAACTGGGTACAAAAACTGTACTGTATCTGTGAACTGAGAGGCGGCACCGTCGATCCGTCGACACAATTGAATGACATGCGTCGGCACAATCGAATGAAATTTCAACATGACGGCCGTAGTCCCAATTTTCGCCATTTCACAGATAAGTTGGTAGGAGTGTAGGTCCATTGTGGCGACATCGATGAACAAAATATGACAAGCTTGTCACTATTCTTGATTTCGTTACTTCCAATTAAAGCCACCGGGTCTATCTGACCCGGTGGCTTTATATTATGAACAGCTCGGCGATAATAACTGATTTCATTATTCATCCACATGATGACAGCGGTTGTACTTTGTGCGTTGTGTGATCACAGTTCTAACCTAACCCACCTTTCAGCCTTAAAAAAATCTCAGTCCCAGTTCCATATAAAACACGTTGAGAATCGTATCTTCTCTGGCGCTACGGGAAGTACAGCGTCTTCGCCCTTGTGTAAGGCTGCATGTCCACCGGAGCGGAGCGGTAAAATTTCTCCGCTAGAATCAATAGACTACTTAACTACGCGCCAGTTTTCTGGCGCGTAGTTAAGAATCTATTTGTTAATATTTTTCCGCTCCGCAGCCTCACTCCGCTCCGGTGGACAGACAGCCTAATAAAGCGCCTCCGCCGCTACCGCTTGCATTGTGCGTGCGCCTTGTTACAGCGGGTGGAGGCTCACTCCCTGCGCGCCTCCGGCTCTAAAAAATCTCGGGGTAGGGCAAACAAGTACCACATGGAGGTTGGCTAACTCGGCTCTGTGAGTTTTTGGACCTAATCTATCCTCAAAGGCCTAAAACGGCTGCTCGAGACAAAGCTAGTTTATTCTAGCGAATTCTCTTGTTAGCGTCCTGCACAATGTCTCGCACGTCACAGCTGCTCACTGATTAAGCCCAGGTTCGCACGGACGCATGTAGTAGTTTTTTGGTTCAAGACATAATTTGTGGAGTACATGATTTGAATAAGAATCGGGGTATAGATGGAGAATTCCGCAAGAAGTACGACAAATACTTTCCCCACAATCTCTTCGCTATCTATCTATCTATATAAATAAAAAGAGACGTCCTGACTGACATACGAGGGGGGATCAAAAAGTAGTGAGAACGACCCTTGGTAAGAAAAAAAATAAATACTGGCAGGCATAGCTCATATACATATTTGTAATATTAATAAAGAAAAAAATCTTCGATTCTCTTTTGTTTTTTTCTGAATGTAGTCATTTGTTTGCTTCGTGTCGGAACGTGTTCTCGAAAATGGAGAAAAACGAAGTGCGAGCCGTTATTATTACCTCTGTTTAAAAAAGTTAACGACGCAAGAGATTCATTGCGATTTGGAGGCAACATTAGGAGAATCTGCTCCGCCTTATTCCACTGTCGCAAGGTGGGCTTCTCAATTTCGAGTAGGGAGAACGAGCACGGAAGACGAACATCGTTGCGGCCGTCCATCGACGTCAGTCACCCAAGAAAATGTTGCGAAAGTCGAGAAAATTGTGTTGAGCGATCGAAGAGTTACCATCATTATTCAATCCATATTGAAACAATCTTTGAATATGAGAAAAGTATCCGCAAGATGGGTGCCGAGAATGTTAACCGACAGTCAGAAACAAAATCGACTTGACTTTTCGAAGATATTGTTGGACAAGTTTCAAGAAGATTCTGAAAACTTTTTGTCTCGTTTCGTAACAATGGACGAAACATGGGTCCATCATTTTGATCCCGAGACAAAACAACAATCTTCGCAATGGAAACGGCCATCATCACCGACCCCGAAGAAGTTTCGTGCCGTGGCATCGGCTGGCAAGGTTATGGCCTCAATATTTTGGGACTCGGAAGGGATATTGTTGATTGATTACCTGGAGCGTGGATCCACTATTACAGGCCAATATTATGCATGCCGTCATGCCGAATGCCGTCAAAGAGAAAAGGAGAGGGAAACTTCGAAGGGGCGTGCTGTTTCATCACGACAACGCACCCGCGCATAGGTCGGCAGTTGCGATGGCTGCCATTCAGCAAGCTGGCTTCGAATTGGTTGACTACCCCCCTTATTCACCAGATCTGGCGCCTAGCGATTTTTATCTGTTCCCCAAATTGAAAGAATACTTAAGGGGAAACAGGTACGAAGACGACAACGAGGTGATGGATGCCGTGGAGAGCTTTTTGCAGGACCAAGACAAAAGTTTTTTTTTGAAAGGGATTGAAGTCTTGGAAAAGCGCTGGACTCGGTGTGTAGAGGGACTCGGAGACTATGTAGAAAAAGAAATTATTAAGTTATCAATAGTCATTATAGTCTGTCATTCTCACTACTTTTTGATCCCCCCTCGTATTTGGAAAAAAATACAAAAGATTACCAACTAGTACAGATGTAAAGAAATATGCTTTTGTTGTGTTTTTAGATTTTGATTTTTCATGGTTGTATATTTGCTGAGTTGGATTCAATATTTATTATATTTTTAGATTTTGTCTCATATAGAGTAAAATACCGTATTGTGGTCACCCTAATTCCTAATTCAGGGAATGAAAATAAAACTCGATTTTCCTTTACAATAAAGGGTCTTTTAAGTTCTTTCTGGTATAGAATTTGTTGCACAATTTTTTTCACAAAAAGAGACTATTTTGTATTTGTCTATCTTTCATACGATAAGACAAGCGTATTATTAGAAAAATTAGAACGAAAACAAAATAAAATGGAGGACTGAGGGCCCGAATTTTATCAAGGTCATAACTTTCAAACAACAAGAAGTGGTGACCTGCTTGCTTTCACAAATTTTCCCAATTTATTTTGTAGCATATAGGATTTCAAACAGTAGCTGTAAGTTAATGGTTTCATTTTATTTGCGTTGTAAACTTTTACGTCTATGAGAATTGAGGGCCCATTTTGAACGAAGATATCATATGTAGGACAGTGTTTTGCGATATAATATCATGTTTTCACAAATTTTGTGTGGTATTTATATATATACCTTAGATTTTGGCATAAACACTTTTTCTGTAGTGTCCATAGTTTATCAGGTACAGGTGGGCCCTCAATCCTCTATGTGAGAACAGAGGGCCCAACTTTACAGTCCATATCTCGCAAAGTTGACTTTCACAAAATCTGATTCCAGCTTTCACAATTCTTTGGGAATGTTCACTAAATCCTAAGCATATTTTCAAAGAGTTTTAATAAAGTGGCCCTCACACCACACGCACATAATTGTAAATCCATCTTTGCAAGACATGGCATACCAGCAATTGCAGCGATAGACTGTGGAACGCAATTCACTTCAGAAAAATTTAAAGCCTTTGCAGATTTTTATAAATTTAAGCATGTTAAATCAAGTCCTAAATATTCACAATCGAATGGACAAAGTGAAAGTGGTGTCAACATATTTAAAAACATATTCAAAAAATGTAAAGAGGATGGATCAGACCCATACCTGGGATTGCTGAATTATCGCAATAGGTACTCCTAAACCATACATGCCATCTCCTGCTCAGTTGTTATTTTCCAGAAACTTAAATTCATTGTTACCAACTCCAAAGAAAGATTGAGTTGAAACCTAAAATAGCTAAATATAATAATAAGTACTACAATCATTTAGACACTGTTAAAAAAGCTATGACAAAAAACCAAAGCCTCATTCAGATTTAAAAGTTGATTTTTTTTTTTTTTTAATAATGTTCAAAATGTATATCGCAGAGTTTAAATCTTACGCTAAAAACCACAGAAGCCTTTGAAGGCTTATATGTGGCTAGTGAGTTCGGAAATATTATATATATCTAATTTAGGTAAATACTAAGAGACAAATATAGACGGTAAGTTTACATTTAAAGAGTATTTTAAGTCTTACTTCTTATCTAATACAATAATAGCACAAATAAAGATGGCAGCAAGTACATCCAACTGATAATAGCACAATTAAAGAAGGTAGTAAGTGTATCTAACTAAAGTAAAATGCTTTTTTCAAGAAGTGTATTTAAAAAATCTCTTGATGGTAACTGGATTAAAGGAAAAAATTTAAACAAATGCGATGAACCTCATTCCTATTTAGTGGGAGGAGATAGGGATAGGATATGGGGATAGGAGAAATAGAATGTACATAAAACCAAGTTATAAGTGTAATAATTCTAATAGTTTTGAAAACATTGTTAATCATAATAAAAACACAACATGTAGTCACACCAATGTTTATATACCAGATATTTCACCTGATGAAAGTAATAAGCTACCTTATGAACCTGATATTTTGCCAGTTGAAAGTAGTAGTGAACGCAATGAGAGTATCTCTGAACCCAATGTTGAGCCTGTCGACCATACTCGGAATACATCTGAACAAGCATCACCTAACAAGTCTGTAAATATTGATGTCAATGTGTTTACTCCCAGCTTACAAAAAAGGTTTCAGAACACTAAATTATTAGCTGATAGTTCGAATCATAGTGATGTTGTTAATGTAACCCGCAGTGGACGTCACATTATGAAACCCACTAAATTTAAGGAATGCGGATGGTTCAGATTTAGATTAGTACCAAGTTAATTGGGTATAATACTTTGTTGTGTAGAAGAGGGGATATTTATGGGTTTTAGCGACTATTGTCTATGGCTGGCTTACGAGAACTGTCATATAGAAAAAGCCGTTACACAGTTAGTTCTTGGAAAGCAACGAACCATGTAAAAACAAGAAATAAACATATCATGAGAACATATATTTTATTAAATACAACCATGCAGAAGGAGTACACAAACACCCATACAAGCATTTTATGAAATGAGACGAATCTAACCGTAAAAAACGTGTAGGAATAATTTCGGTCTTCCCTTCAAGGACCTTGAAACTGTGACTAACATATTCCTTAGTTGACTTAAAAGTTGTAAATGCCTTCACGCATGCTCCGATTAGTTTCTATAGTTTGACTTGCTGAAATCATCTGGGTTACTGGAACTGATGTGGTTTTTAACTTAAGTGCTGCCACATATAAAAATAAATCTTTTTCCTGATACTTATCAGAATATATGGGTGGCTTGATATTCTTAATTATAGAACCTGTAGCATCAAGGCTTATTGCTGTACATTGCGTTCGTGAAACGTTTTCATAAAAAAAAATCGTTGTGATTCGGTCCAATAGTACACAAAGAATGGATTTAGGTGAATATCTCGCACAACATTATCATACGGGGGCAAACATGTCATAATCCATAAAGCAACTAATACTGTTTTATGGAAGTATTTCGACGTATTAAGTAGTTGTACTTTTTATGTTTTGCAAAGATTTTAGACTCGGCACAAAGGGCGGTTCTTTTTAGTATCATCATTTGTGAGTGTTTGATTCAGTATTTTGTTTCTAATGACGATAGGGTATTGATTCTCCAGTTGAGAAGCCAAATGCTCTTTCTTGAATTTCGTGATTCGAACTTTTTTTGGATCATGTAACAACTGCTTTTTTTTTCTGTACGGATTCTAATTGTACCCTTACATTCTTTGCAATATCCATAAGCGTTTACAGAATAATCGTCATTTGCTGTATTATTTTTAAAAACCCATGAACACTTATTGTTTTTTTTTCCATATATACTCCCTCATAAAATCTGTCCATTTTTTTTTTGACATGCGTCGTATATTACGATGGTGAACGGTTGGCTTATTTCTATCATATCGACCTTCACAGTAAATCTCTGGCCGGATATTTTCCCAATCATTTAAATTTAACTCAAAGGAAGCCAAATTTTTTTGATTGCTGTATGTCGAATGAGTGTTATTGTCACTATCTGTGCAATCACCAGGATAGTATCACTACTACTAGTACTGCCGCTAACATTTTTTTCCTCCCGTGTGCTATTTTGAATACCGCCAAAAAAATACGTCATGCTCCCTGGCGGAACCACCTTTGCTTTAACAAAGTCTATGGAATTTCTATAAAATTTTAGTCCTATTAAAAAAAAGGTCTATATCTCTAGTTTCAATGTAAACTATTATTTAAAGTGGTTGCGCTGCGGAGCATCCTTCCCGGCGAAACCACCTTGATATATCTATTACTATACCTACATAGTAATAAATAATTTGCAAGACTAATTTGTAGATTCGTCGAACGAACGAAATCTAACGACTCTGCACGAATTCTAACTTATAGAGATGTATTAATGATTTTCATGGTAAAAATTATATAAATACATTGTTTTATTGCCGCGTATCATATTTTGATCAAGATACAACCTGTCACGGACCTGCGAATTGCAAAAAACCCAAAAAAAAAATTAATTTCGCGGGCTACCACAGCGCATCCCCCTTAATTTTTTTATTTGTAAATATAAATTGTTGTTATTTTAATACAATCTGAATAAAATGGATCATAAAGTTTAAACTAAACCCATGAACATTTTGAGAACAACGCCATCTATCAATAAATAAGTTTAACTTTTGATATTAATACAAGAGTAAATTAAAAATCTATTTTATCTGAATTGGCCTGTTATGTTTACTTTCGTTCTAAGCTATAACACCGTGACTCCACCAACACTAGCCTATAATTTCTAAAGTAATAAAATTTTCGAATCTCTTTATAGCGTACGGAAAAGAACAATTTCCGTACAATTCTTTAGCGTTTATCATGTCCGGCTGCGCCGAATAGTTTACGAGAACCGTGGTGGCGCGGCCAGGGAGCATACGCCACCAAAACTTCATTATTCTTTGAGGTACAATTTTTTTCATTACTCATACCGGTTCATACATAAATGGTACAATTTATCTACAAACATGTTTTTTTTTAATTTTCCACTGTGGCGCGGCCAGGGAGTATCACACCTTGGGTGTGTTCGGAAATGGGGGTTGGCATCACTGTGCGAACTGTCAATGTCATTTTAAGTTTGCGGGGGAAAATAACGGCGACAGATGACGGCTGTCATTCAAGGTCCTGCAGTGCTATTCTGTCCAAATCTCACCGTGAATACTTAGGTGAAGTGAGCGTGGAGTGAGCTGTCAATAGTGTCAATCCAATCTAGCATTAGGTAGAATGACAACTCACTTCACCTAGGTTTTCACGGTGAGATTTGTACAGAATAGCACTGCCGGTCCCCGGTACTTTACGGGGACTTCGTGATTAGACGTTTAGACACCGAAGTGGACGGACGTGCTTTACCAACCTCGCCCTGACCTCGCCGCGTTCCGATACGAATCCAGTTCCATCCGATACGTGTGTGCTACTTTTTAACTGATTGTTTGTTAAATCGATCTAATTACAACTGTAGAGTGCATATTGAGTCTTATTTCAGCTACAACAATAGACGACGAGCGACATTCTCCTCCGACAAACATATCCTAAATAATAGATACATTAATACTTAGTTAGATACGTACTAAATATTTAAGCAAAGAAAATAAATGAAGACTAAATATAGTTACAGTTACGAGAACAAGACCAAAACGACAACTACTCTGACATACATCACACTGGAATGCTCAGAGGGCATTCATACTTCAAAAAAAGTGTGTAAGTTCAATTTTCAATCTTAAATGGACAGACTCTTGTAAACCTGCATTTATTAAGCAAAAGATGCTTACCCTCCCGGTATATACTGGATGACTTTTTTTAGTCTTGAAAAAAATAGGGTATATTCGGTGAACGGAGTAGAAGCCTATGGATTTTGATTTAAAAAAAAAAACAACAAAATTCAAATCATAATGCAGGTTGCATATGATTTGAATTTCGATATTTTTAAAGGATTTATTATTTTTTTCCATAATTTATGTTTTTATTGTTCTAAAATGAAAAGTTTACATCGAATTTGTAGTGTTTATTGATACTTAGATATTTTTTTAAGACTAAGCTATTAAAAAAAAAAAAACTAGGTATGCCATACGCTTCTACTCCGTTCATCTAATATACCCTATTTTTTTCGAGACGGTAAAAAATGTCATCCGGTATATATTTGAAACCTGCAAATTTGTAAGATACAACTACTCGCTTTTCAACTACTCGCTTTTTGAAAAAGATGAAAAGGCTATGTTAAAGAGGAAAATAGTACAAAAGCCGCTAGTAGTCCCGCGTATAGACTAAAAATGTGCAACAAGAATTATTATACCATGGCGATGAAAATACTTAACCACTTAGCCGAAGAATTTAGAAGTGCTACAGATTTAGAATTTAATAAGAAGCTATATTTATGCTTGTGTGAGAGATATTTTTATTCCATCAATGAATATTTTGAATATAAAATGTAAAACTTAATTATTATGACTTCTAAACATTGCTATTTTATATTGACATGATAAATTATTATTTTAAATGAATAGAATTGTGTTTATTTATAATTTATTAATTGCATGTAATCTAAATTTTAATTATGAAATTATGGTTACTATTTTTATGTTATTAACTTTTATTACTAAATGTGTACTGCATGCTATGAGTTAACCAAGATGTAAATCTAAATATTTGTACGGCTGAAATGCCGAGGATAGTGAAACCCATGAGATGTTAAGAACTTATGTACCTATATTCTTGCAAATAAATATCATTCATTTATTCAACGGTTTTTCACCAGTGTGTATACAAACATGAGTTGATAAAGCAATCTTTTGACTATAACCATGGTGACATACATCACACTTGTAAGGTTTTTCACCAGTGTGTATACGAATATGAGCTGATAAAGTACTCTTTACACTAAAACTACGCTGACATACATCACACTTGTATGGTTTTTCACCAGTGTGTATTCGCTTATGTTTTGTTAAATTACTTTTTTGACTAAAACTTAGCTGACATACATCACACTTGTAAGGTTTTTCACCAGTGTGTATACGAATATGAGTTGATAAACTATTTTTTTCACTAAAACTACGTTGACATACATCACACTTGTAAGGTTTTTCACCAGTGTGTGTTCGCTTATGTTTTGTTAAAACAGAGTTGTTACTAAAACTACGCTGACATACATCACACTTGTAAGGTTTTTCACCAGTGTGTTGACGAGCATGTGTTGTTAAGTGGCCCTTTTCACTAAAAGTACGTTGACATACATCACACTTGTAAGGTTTTTCACCAGTGTGTATTCGCTTATGTTTTGTTAAAACAGACTTGTCACTAAAACTACGCTCACATACATCACACTTGTAAGGTTTTTCACCAGTGTGTTGACGAGCATGAGTTGTTAACTGACCCTTTTTAATAAAAGAACGTTGACATACGTCACATTTGTACGATTTTTCACCAATTTGTGTGCGAGTATGTTGTATTTTTTTTTTTATTCGATTAAAACTACGCTGGTCACAGTTGTTAGGCTCTTTGACATAAGTGCCAGGTTTGAACGTACGTTTTTCAGTTGTCCAGGTAACTTTCGAGTCTGATTTGTCTTTTTCCGTTTGCTCGGCTGTTATTGCATCTCCTAGTTTTGTTCTTCGTGTGTCTAGTTTTGGTTTCTTCGCAACAGTCGCCCCTGTGATTACAAAGCTGGTAAGTACAGTGTTGGGAGAAGATTAACAAGCACACGATTCAAGTTAATAGCGCTTTGCATGATTCACACTCGGATCGAAAAGGAATTTCTGGTGACATTAAATAATACGCTTTATCGCCAGAGACATGAAGTACAAAATTGTACTAAAATCAACATAATATTATGGTCTGTTTCAAGAGTATCTGATCGAAGTTTAAACAAATCCTGTTCCAGGGAATTAGTGACACATTCATCTGTATTTAGAAGGTTCACCAGTGTTTCCAACAATAATTGTTGCAATAAGAGTGCACAGTATTGGTTTAGCCTCGAAAAACGGACATCCTCTTTTTATTAACTTATCCGATAAAACAAGTTGTTTTAAATGTAAGAGTAAAATATCCGTGTGCCAATTGTACACCAAACATGAGTAAAAAATTTTTTTTTTTCTTACTTTTCTAAATTAATTAATTACAAAAAAAATACGCATTATTTTACTCTTTTCTTTATTATGTGTAATAAAAGTAAAGAAATATGCTTTTTTTGTGTTTTCAGATTTTGATTTTTCATGGTTGTATATTTGCTTAGTTGGATTCAATATTTATTGTAAATCATATTTAGACCCCAACCAATCACTATAAAAAAAAAACACACATCCAAATCTCGCGGTATCTAAGAGTTATTCACTTCTAAAGTTTTTTCTGATAATTTTGATTTTAGGGTCATCACTTCACAAAAAAAATATTTTTTGTTTGTAGGTTTAAATTTTATGTTGGATTTTAACTTATCATAGAATAATACTTTCTTATCTACGTATACATTTACACCCACTCTCATATATTTTACAAATAATATTCTTATATTTATTTATTATCTTTACATCGAACATACAACTAGAGTTAATTATTTATACTAATATTTTTTTCATGCTTTATTGCATGTCAAGCCAATTTCGGAGATGAAGGAGGGTGAAGCACACCTTACTTACACAAACCATTTCAAGCTACTTTCGACCACCTAAATCTATTAGACTTACGAAGTTCGTTAAAGCAAAACTCTCAACAATAACAAACAAATAATTGACTTTGAAAACTTGTCAAAATGCATAATCAGTAGCAAGGAACCTAATAAAATATCTTATACCTCCATAGAACTTGGCCCTTATTTTACATTCATGTTTTTGGTGGGACCTAAGAGTTCATTTTGCACTTATGCACACAGCCTGAACCACTTGGTCGATAAACTTGAAATTTTAAAAATAAAACATTAAATATTTACAGACTTCACTTGAAACAGATCACACAGTCTGGATCCGCATTGGCTGGCATTGCTCATCAATCCAAAACCTTAACCAAGTATTAATTTATATATTATCTTATGCGCTCACTTATAAAGAAACAGGTTTAAACTTGTCGCACAGATTTGTCTGTACCGGAAACCTGTTTCTTTATGTTTGCAACCTAACTAACTAATACTTACTTTTCGTCTCCCTGGCTTTTCGTTTCTTCTTAGATACTTCTTGTTCTTCTTCCACTTCAGTTTTAAACTCCATTAAAGGTACATCATATTCTAAATCTGACTCATATTGGTGTGGTGGTGTATCTGCTACATCTAGACAGCTATTGTCTAACTTGTCCGGTTCTAGCTCTGTAAGTAAACAACAACAGTCAAGAGTATTACTCTTGTATCATAACAACTAGCGACCCGCCCCTGCTTCGCACGGTTTTCACGACTTGACAAAACATCGCGATTTCTTTATTATAATTACTGGCTTTTGCCCGCGGCTTCGCCCTCGTGAATGTCGGAAAATATCCCACGGGAAAAAATCCTTGGCTACATTCTAAAGGGAACCTCTGTGCAAAATTTCAGGTTTATAGGTCGAAGGTTTTGGGCTGGGCGTTGATGAATCAGTCAGTCAGTCAAGACTTTTCTTTTTATATATTGAGATAGCTTCTGCCCGCGACTTCGTACGGGTGAAATTTCTTGTTCCCACGACCCACCCCGTCGCATCGCAATGCTTGCCCGCGCTATTACGTCGTTTTTGCTTAGCATTCTTTCTGATTTTTTTTCTTTTTGCTCGGCACCTAAGGGTCCTAGAGTGATGCTAAATCATAGCGTTCCTTAAGAATTGGGCTATCAAATGCAAAAATAATTATTAAAGTCCGACTGGTAGTTCTAGAGATTAGCGCGTTCAATCAAACAAAAAAAAGTGTGTTTGTTAGCTCCGATGCACGACTGTACTTTTATGTGCCGTTCCCAGTTTCCGCCTTTGTATTTTTCGGTCATTTATGTCGGGCTGGGTTTCTTCAATGAATCAGTGCTATACAAAAGGCAACTTAAAGGCACTCGTCCCTCCCTCTCACCCCACTTCGCACCACCCCCTCTCCCTTTAACCCCCCTCTCCTTCTAACCCAGCTCCCACCCCTCTCACCCTCCCCATTCTCCTCTCCCTCTCATCAGATCCCTTTACCGCTTTCTCCTCCCCTCTAACCTCACCAACTCCTCCCCTCCCCCTCTCACCCCTCTCCGCACCTTCTCCCCCTCAGCACACCCTCCACTTACCCCTTTCACTCCTCACCATCTCTTCCCCTTCCCTCTTTCCCTCCTCATCACCCCCTCCCCTTCTACCCTTCTCTCTGGGGGAAAAACTATTAAGGACAAACTTTATTACTTGCTTAGGCAAGTATTTGTGCCAAGTCTCAAGTTAATTAGCCAAATGAATAAGATTTTTCATGTAAACTATACTTCCTGTTTTCACCCCCACAGAGTTGGAATTTTACAAAATCGTTTGGGATATTTCCGTAACTTGACCGAAAGATTATTTACACCAATTTTCGAGTTAATCAGGCCCCGCAGTAAAACCTGCCCTGTAAAATTGACTACCCCTTTTCACCCCCTTAGGGGTAGATTTTCGGATAACCCTGATGCAAATTATTCTTCATTTTGGTCTCAAGTATACATACTGAGTTTCGAGTTAATCGGACTGCGCGTTAAAATTCCTCCATACAAACTTTAACACCCCCCAATTCCCTTTTAGGGGGTAGTTTAGAAAAACAAACAATAGAAATAATAATTTACTATATTCGTGCCAAGTTTCAAGTTTATTACCTCAAGGAATAAGATTTTTCATACAAACTTCCACCCCCTATTTCCTCCCTTTACGGAGTGAGTTTCCTAAAATCCTTTCTTAGCTGACATCTCCTACTCATAATCTACCTCTGTGTTAAATTCCATCTTCGTAGATCCAGTAGTTTTCGAGAGTTCGTGTTTAATCAGTGAGTGAATGAATGAATGAATGAGTGACCTTTCGCTTTTATATAATAGGTTGGGGAAAAAGTTTCTTCGCATTTTTTAAGAAATATCAAAACATTTTTTAATATACATTATTTACATTTATCTAAAGTAGGTAAGTACCATCTTGTTCGATAACTTTTTGCCATCTTGTAGGTAGGGACATTTATTTATTTATTTATTTATTTATATAACAATTGCTTGCTGCACTTACAGTTTACACCAAAGCGCGCAGCGAGCCAACAACATAGCATTTAACTAAAAAACTTCATGCAAACATTATACATAAGTTTACTGTTATACATAAATATGTCAACATCTGGCTCCTGAGCAATCAGGGCGTTCAGCAGATTGATCGCCTGTGTTGTGGGAGCATATCGAGCAGTATGGGTACGCGCTGGTGGAGCCGCGAAAAGGCACCGCGAGGCACAGGCGCGCGACCGCCGAAGCCGGTCCGGAGCAAACAGTGAACAGCGAGCTAGAGTAGTCGCGTCATCGATCTTATTATTTAGCAATAAGTAGTAGTGCATCAAAAGCGCACACTTGCGTCTCAGTTCCAACGTATTGATGCCTACCATTCCCGCAACAAACAGAGACGGATATAAATAGGGATAATACCCATATATTTTTTTATACAGGTAGCGAGCAAATTTTCGTTGAACCCTTTCTATCATGAGCTTATACTTTTGCTCATGTGGATCCCATACCAGCGCATTGTATTCAAGTTTGCTACGTACTAACGAATAATAAAGAGTGAGTATAGCATTCCTGTCTTTAAACCTACTTGCCTGTCTCATAACAAAACCAAGTGATTGGAAAGCCTTGCCACAGATATTATTAATATGCTGATTAAAGGTCATATTCACATCTAAGGTCAGTCCAAGATCCTTTATTTCGTTGACGCGCTCCAGAGGGACACCCGATATGTGGTAGTTATGCTGAATGGGCGCACGCGAACGGGTAAAAGAAATAGTCTTGCACTTAGAAGTGTTAAATTCTAAGTGATTGGCTTCACTCCATTTTACCACCATATCAATATCCCTCTGCAGAGCTTCACAGTCATGCTCGCTATTAATACCCAAGAATAACTTCAGATCATCCGCAAACATCAGACATCGTGCCGTCCTGACGACCTGACATGATCCCATTGCTATAGAAATTTTGGGACTCCTGATCAAAATACCGCGACAAGTGGTTTTGGTAGTCCTCTCGTGATGTTAACCTGACACTGCCTAAAGAATTCTGAAGACACCGAAACAGGTGGAAATCTGAAGGTGCAAGGTCAGGACTATACGGCGGATGCATTAACACCTCCCAGCCAAACTCTCTTAATTTTTGCTGAGTGGCTAAAGTTGTGTGAGGTCTACCGTTATCATGATAAAAAACCACACCCCTTCTGTTGATTAATTCCGGCCGCTTTCTCTCAACTTCTTGCTTTAATCTCATCAGTTGTTCGCAGTAGAGTTCAGAATCGATGGTCCTGCCTGGTGGTAACAGCTCATAATGAATAATGCCCTTCCAATCCCACCACACACACAGCATCACCTTGTTGCGAGTTAACCCGGGTTTCGCCAGTCTGTGAAGCCTGACCGGCCTTTGACCACGACCTTTTTCGCACGTTCATGTCGTACGTGATCCACTTTTAATCACCAGTTATCAGCTTCTTCAAAAATGGTTCGGTTTCATTACGTCATAATAAAGAATCACAAATGAGTACACGGTTCATTAGGTTTCTTTCAGTGAGCTCGTGAGGTACCCAAATATCCAGCTTTTTTGTGTAAGTACCCAGTTTTTTTCAAATGCGCCAAAACTGTTTTGTGGTCAATTCCCAGTTTTTCAGCTACGTCGTAACTACTGATATGCCGATCTTGCTCCACTTTTTCAAAAATGGCATCTATTTTATCCATAATAGGGCGACCAGAGCGACGTGCATCTTTGACATCAAAATTTCCGGATTGAAAACGCTTAAACCAAATTTGTGCTACTCTCACAGACACTGCACTGGGTCCATAAACATCGCAAATTTTTTTCGCGGCTTGCGTTGCATTTTTACCTTTTTTGTAGTAAAATTTTAAAATGTATCGAATTTCTTCATTAGATTCACTCATCTTGACAGTACGAAAAACAAATGAAAATCACACATTTTCCTAATTTGAATTTGGAATTATGTTCTTTAAAATTTAAACTTTCAATGATACCAAAACCAGCCAGATACAAATAGTATAGCCAAAGAGATTTTATTTTAAGTTCATACATACTATAATGCGAAAAAACTTTTTCCCCAACCTAATATATAGATGTAAGTTTAATATAAATACATGTATACATACATCTTCCTGAATAAATTCTCTAAAATGATGGTGAAAACCGCATCAAAATTCGATGCGTAGTTTAGAAGAACAACGCGGTCATACAAACACACGCGAAAAGCGACTTTAATTTAAAGTATGGTTACCGTTACGTTATATGAAACTAAACACTACCAAAACTTTGAAGTCGTTCAAAACATTTATGATCAATACAAAATAAATTGATTATATTTTTAATTGTTATTTTTGTTCTTAATCATACCTTCAATTTCATGTTCCTCCTTTGGCTCAATAATATCATCTAGTCCCTCACAAACAGCTGGTAATTCGTCTTTGATAGCAATGCTTTCTGTTTGACATTCATCAAATATAATTTCCTCCTTTGCCTCAATAATATCATCTCGTCCCTCACAAACAGCTGGTAATTCGTCTTTGATAGCAATGCTTTCTGTTTGACATTCATCAAATATAATTTCCTCCTTTGCCTCAATAATATCATCTAGTCCCTCACAAACAGCCGGTATCTCTACTTTGATAGCAATGCTTTCTGTTTGACTTTCATCAAATAAAATTTCCTCCTTTGCCTCAATAATATCATCTAGTCCCTCACAAACAGCCGGTATCTCTACTTTGATGGCAATGCTTTCTGTTTGACATTCATCAACTATACTTATGTTCTCTGCTGCAGTTTTAATAAACCCTCTGAAAAACTCAAAGTGGTCTTGCTTTTGGTTTATTAAAGGATTGTGCTGCAACAAGTTGATTATAGTATTAGGAAAATATATGATGGTGATCACAGTCCTACGAGCACTAACTTTTTTCATTATACTGAAGTCACTCAAAAGAGCCTCCACAAGTGAGGATACTTAGGTGGGTGTAATATATCCTGGAGAGTCGGCCGTGACCTCGCTGACCGCTGCGCCAGCTGCTACTGCATAGCTCGCGCGACCAGTACCGAACTGCCACATGCAAGTTACATATACCTACATAGAAGATGCAATCATTAAGTTCCCTTCAAAATGGTTGAGCTAATTGGTGCTGATCCATGCGTCATGTTCGTGAACGGGCGACGTCAGTTGGGACTGGTCGTCTCTTAGCTGCCATTGCTTATTTTTAATTTTAATATTAATTTAGTTGTTTTAGTTTTTATCTTTTTATTACGGACGCTTTTTAACGTGCACGTCTTTCTACATTGTTCTCACATGTATATTTTCAACATGAACGATGTAACCAATATTTTGTAAAAATATTATGATTTAAAAGAGTGTCCGTGGAGTTTCTTGCCCGTTCTTCTCCATAGGGATCTACTACGCTTTGGAATGGGCAACTAGCTTCATCTTTCTGACTGACCGAATTCAAAAGTGCCTGTAATTGGTTTATTTGAAATAAATGCTTTGAGTTTGAGTAACAGTATTACATGGAGTATTTAATAAGTAATAATAAAATGTAAAAACCTACATTTGACTATAGAGCGTACATATATCAAAAATTCAACACTTGACGGTACAGTTGGCGTGAAATCCCAGAGAGGAACCACTTCCACATTATACTGAAATCACAAATTATGAGAATAAATGGTTGTTAAAGAATACCTCACCTCATAATCCTTGTTCATCATCCGAGCGAACAGCTCTTCGGCTTCCAGACATTGTCTCAGCAATCGGTAGCACTGCTTTAGTTTAGCGCAGCAGAAGAAACAAGCAAGAATCGGTCTCCTGTCTTCAGTTACAAACTGCAACAAAATGACACTATTTTGTTTTCATGAAGAAAATACTTATGAATCCTTAAGGTGATTGCGCTGTGGAAGCCCGCGAAATACAAATTTTCTTGCGTTTTTTTGCAATTTGCATGTCAGTGTCCGGTTGTATCTTGATTGAAATGATACGCGAAAATAAGAAATATGTATTTACATAATTTTAACCATACAAATCATCAATACATCTAACTAATCTAACGAATTTCGCGGGCTACCACAGCGCATCCCCCTGGATGCTTTCTGCGTGTGTTGGATTATTAACGATTGTTCGTATTTATGGAGAATAATTAAGTAATTGAATAGTTTATTGATAATCTTATTACGAACATCAGTGTCACTCTGTCAGAATGACAGATGACAGTGACGTTCGGAAACGTTCCATTTCAATAACATTTGAATAAACTTTATTAAACGTAAATTAATGTTTTATATGTAGAAATGTACATATTGTTATTTGCATTTCTTTGATTGATATTTCATAGACAGATGTATTTTATATTAATTGCTTATATTGTGACTTAAAAGACTCGTATTACCAACAACGATTGTAGAGTTGTCGCACAATAGGCAATGATGGTGGCTACTGATAATCAAGTTTAGACTTTATTATAATAACAATACTGTAAATGAATAAGTAGTAATTAATATGATACTAATAATGTTTCTCATGATTTTACATTGCAATTTCTATGTACCAAGTTATTTCTAAATAACTTGTAACAATAGTCACGACCTGTGATTGGCAGAAATAAATCATGACCCTTGATTGGTTGAAACTAATATCGTATCAGATCTTACTTCTAGATTATAAATACACAATAACTGTATTCCTAAATGATCCCTTAATGTTTTAAAACAGTCTCGCAATATATGATTTGTTAAGTAATACCTATTTTAGAAGTTATTTGGCAATTATGTATAACCATCTGTGATTGGTCTAAAATGGCGCCAAGAGGTGGGAATAGTTTGTACCTAGTAGGTAGGTACCAGTAATATTTAAAAACTATAAAAGACGGGACTACCCCGAATTAGGGGGACTCGTTATGCTAGCTGTCGTACGGTAAAGACCCTCTGGTGTCTGCCGTAAATATAAAGCTGCTAAGGAGGTCCTAACATCCAAGTCTTTTGGTTACAACTGTTAAACGGTACAGACAGACCATGAGTGGTGTCCCATGTCCGTAATTATTAAGTTGCTAAAAGTTATAATACGTCATTGGCTAAGCCAATGTAAAACACCACGCTGCATAGCAGAAGTTCTGTGTAAAATGGATTCTCTTGGATCTTGTGAAAGAGCTAACTACAATGTTCATGTAAGTTGATTGATAATATTATATCTTGATTATTGTTGATATGTTGTTCTGTATGTGTTATAATACGACTAATATTGCTCATGATATTGTGCAAATTCCTATCTATTGTTATAGTTGCTAACTTTGAGAAAAATGATCTATGATGATCTGATCTATATTTATAAGGTAATGTGATACCTAATTGAGACTGATCCTAATGTAAAAATGTATGGATAAAATACTAAAGTTCCCATGGAGTTTCTTGTCCGTTCTTCTCCATGTCTACCTAGTTTTGCGAACGGACAAATAGCTTTCTTAGATAAATAATTATTGACAAGCCTAATTGAAATAATAAATACCTAGTCTTGTCTTTCTGTGCTTTTCTTCATGAAACCCTTTCCTTACACACCATGTTCATAACTAGTTTCATACACAGTAAATAACTAATAATCATCTTGACATACAAAGCTTTTAATTAAGTGGATATATATATATACCTATAAGGTTAGTGTACAATCCACTTTCTAACACGTGCATCTTACAGAGAAGGCATGAGCATTGATCACGACTCTTGCTCAAGGCAGATTGACAACTTAATATACATATTCATTTTAAGTTCAGGTTTCTCACACGCTATTTTCCTTTAATTCCATTTTCCCCTAAGACAAGGTTATGAATCTTCGCATAGGAGAGGCAAAAGCAAAACTATCAACTTACTGGAACATCAGTCAGCTTCTCATATAGTTCTTGCAAGCTCCTGTTGACCACTACGTACATGCGGACATTCTGCACTAAACATATCCTACACATTGGCAGTTTTTCCAAAGAGTCAATCTGTATGTTATGAGATGATTTTTCACACTTGCTTGTTGATGGCATTTCACTAGATTCAAAAACATTGAATGTAGTGACATCTGCAATAAAACATATTAAATTTGTAAATTAATGTTTTTTCCACACATGGCAAAAGAATAAGGAGAAAAACTCAAAGGTCGACATAGATGTCGCTAGCCTCGACTCTGCCTTGTGGAGTTTATGTTGGACGTTTAAGTGAATTTGTAATTGCTGTTTTCGAATAATTTTATATCTTTGATGTATTCTTTTGGAGTGTTTTTAATATATATTAATGACCTACCGAAGACCATAGAAGGGCCATGTGTCTTATTCGCGGACGATATATCCATATTAGTTTCAAGAAGAAACTCTCAATTCCATACTTACTAATACATGCAACTGGATGAACGAACATAACCTCGAGATAAACTACTCCAAAACCAAATTAATAACTTTTCACCCTTACCAAAAAAATCCTTTAACTTTAGATTTTATTTTCAACGACTCAAAATTAGAAACTGTCAACGAATTTACCTTACTCGGACTAGTTATAGACACTCATATAAACTGGAAATCACACATACAGAAAACTCACTCAAAGATTTCTAAATTCTCTTATGCCCTCCGTGAAATAAAAAAGACCACCAACCTACAAACAGCTCTCTCCACCTATTATGCTTATGCCTATGCATGGCTTAGCTATGGTGTTACTCTTTGGGGAAACAGCACAGGTGCACAAATACTTTTCACCCTACAAAAGAAATTGGTCAGAATCCTCGTAAACATTGAGCAAACCAATAGTTGCAAGCCTTTCATTCGAAAACACAATATTTTAACCCTTCCCTGTATCTACATTTTAGAAACATGCAAATTTGTGCAGAAACATCCAAAATTCTATTCTAAACGAGAAGACATCCAGACACGCTATCTACTCAGACACCGGTCTAGACTAAACATACCCAGTTCCCCATTAAAAATGCACTCAAAAGTCCCTATGTAATATCCATTAAAGTATATAATAATACTACCCGCATCAATAAAAAAGAAGAAAAAATTAACACATTTTTAAAAAAACAGACAATTTTTGGTCAACAAAAGTTACTACTCGGTAAATCTATTATATAAAATTCTCGTGTCACAATGTTCGTTCCCGTACTCCTCCGAAACGGCTTGACCGATTCTCATGAAATTTTGTGAGCATATTGAGTAGGTCTGAGAATCGGCTAACATCTATTTTTCATACCGCTACTTTTTATCCTGGTCTACGCGGGTGAAACCGCGGGGCGCAGCTAGTGAATATCTAAGTGATAGACTAATACAGTCATAACTAGTCATAAGTAGTTGAGACTTAAAATTTTGTTTGATTTATTAGCTCCTATTATATTTTAAAATTGATACCTTTTAATATTTTATTCTATTGATTTATTTATGTTATACTATTAATTCATATTTTATACTAATATAATAATTATAGGTACATAACTAATAATAATTTTTAATTAATTTATCTCAGAATTTCCCCACCTATTATGTTGTATAAAAAAAAAAAATTATAAATGCTTCCTCTCTCCTAACCCACTTATTATTGCTGTGCCCGACAGGGTCCATGTGATCTAATTGTAAGCTTTACCATCTAAGAATACATGTGGAATGCAATAAAGTATTGAGTATTGAGTGTTTCACAATTAAAAGTGGTTACTTGTAAAAACTGGTGAATTTTTATTTCGCTACAATATACAGGAGAGCACTAGGGCAACAGGCCTCTTGGAGTAGCACCAACAAGTATCTGTAGTGTTTCCACGCTTGTAGCTACTGCGTGATGTCTGCTGAGCTGTAGGATGTGTTAGTTTCTGCACAT
The DNA here is from genome assembly GCA_946251885.1 of Cosmia pyralina. NCBI lineage: Eukaryota > Metazoa > Arthropoda > Insecta > Lepidoptera > Noctuidae > Cosmia > Cosmia pyralina. The sequence goes on along the minus strand of OX276369.1, from coordinate 15,908,722 downwards.
GAATTTCTGTACCATCTAAAATTACCCTAACATTAATATGTTTATGATGAAATGTATGAGAAGCGAAAAGTTTTTAAAAGTCGACTGAAATTTTGTCAAAACCATGCTGAGCAAATTGTAATGGATAGGCTAGCAGAACAACGAGCTAGTAAACATTTTGGTAAATTCTGGAAGTTCATGGGTAATTTGGTTGCGAAACCTGGCCTCTCTGCGAGTGTGGAAGGGATAAGTGTTAAGAGGGGAATTGCTTAAGAGTTCAAGGACCATTTCAAAGTTCAGTCCCCTCTCGGTCCCTCAACCTCGGTGAAGTCTTGGCGCAAAACCTCTGATACGTTTCTCAACCAAGCAAGTTAGTGCAATCATTAACAACATGAAACGAGGCAAATCTCCAGGGCATGATGGGCTCAGCATTAAGCACCTGAGGCATGCAGGTGTACCATTTGCTGCGAGTTTTGTCCATGTTTTTCACAATGTGTATTAGTCACGCATACCTACCTGCTAATCTAATGAAGACCATCGTAGTTCCCATTGTGAATAACAGGACTGGTGACATCTCGGACAGAGGTGACTATCGTCCCTTTTTCTCTTGTGTTATTCTCCCCTGTCAACCGTCACACTATCATTCACTCCCTTCTCTCTCATATCATTCATCATCACCTGCCTACCATTTTCCCAACTATGTTGAGGTCGGCTTCTAGTCTAACCGGATGCAGCTGAATACCAGTATTTTACATGGAGCAACTGCCAATCTGACCTCCACAACCCAGTTACTGGGTATTATACCCCTTGTTAGGACTAGTTGTCCGACGTTTTGGTTTCTGACAACCCGTGAAGACTGTCAAATGACAGCCCAGAACAACAGCTTAACATGCTTTCCGAGGCACTGAGGGGTCTTCGTATGTAAAGATGATCACCCATCCACAAGCCCCTACTTCTCTTTCATATCATTCATTGTCAAGTAATATTGGCAATATACAATGTAATTTTGTCGACTGTTTAGTATTTGCTTTTGACATACATAATAACTTCATTTAATTTTCATTTATTGTAATATTTAATTAATTATTATTTTTGACATTATTTAATTAGTTATTATTTTTATTTGTGTTTTTGTATTTAATATGGGACAATTGACCTGAAATAAATTAATTTGAATTTGAATGTCTGGGGTAGGAGTATTATTTAAGTAGTAAAACCGAAAATTCAATGCCAATTCATATGAAATTATATCATCTTCACTTGGTTCCTTCAACCCATTTGTAGTAGTTAACCCAATCAACCAATCTAAATGAGACACAGTACAAATTCAATATTGTTATCGGCAATAAATGTGCCTATGCCACTTGGTGGGCTAACCCTTGTATACAGTGAAAAAGTAAACCAATACAGCAATAATGTACAAGACAAGTGTACCTACTTATTAATATGCAGAGCTAATACACTTACCAGAAAAAGGCACCCCGTGATCGACTTCTTCAGTAGAAAATAAACAAGGATAACCATCTTTGAGACGATTACCCTTGTCATCCAGTTGGTATTTATCGAAGTGTTTTTGGCACACACGTTTATTCAATAACTGATCCTTTGATAGACCAAGAAGTTCGGGATTCACCGACACCAAACCCGACAGCCACAAAGACCTACGTTTATTGTCCTTTGGTAATTTATAAAGACGATGAGTTTTGTTAGTTGAAGTACAACTGACAACACAGCATTTGATAGTATCCATGGCCGCGGAACAATCTGGTGATTTGTTCCTTAGCACTGCAGTATAATTCGTATCGAGCAAGGATATTGGAATGAATCTCAAGCAATAAAGCGAGGAGACAGACTATTTATCTTAATACACAAATTGTTAAGACCCAGAGCCCAGAGGCCAAAACATTATGTAAGAAAGAGCTACTTGACGTTGACAGCTTGACAGGTACAGAACATACAGAATACAGATAGAATTTAGTCATTTTAATCGCCAAGCGGTTGGTCGACTCTACTACACGGGATGATGGGACCGCTGGCCTATTTTAGCCCAAAGAATTAGCATTGCCATGCCATCCAACGTAGACAGAGTATTCTATAGACTCATGATATCCGTGCCATCGAAAGAGACAGAAAAAAAAGTACATCTATTGTTTAGGGTTACCAAGTGATGTACATTTTACCCAATATTCTTCACAAAATAAGATTTTTTTTAAATGAGGTTTGTATTTCAGTAGACGGATTTACAACTTTTCTCAGAAAATCTTCTTCGTCAACAAACAGTTTTGACTTTTAGTTTTTACTTTAGGACATGTTCTAAATCTGCCACCTTTTTGGTCAACCTCTCAGATTTTTCTCGAAGTGCTTTTAGCTTTTTCAAACGCTGTTTTGATATATCTTGGTTTTTCTGCCATTTTCGTTTCAATGTTCTGGGTGAAAACTCAGATAACGAATACTAAAATAAATAAGGAATATGTTATTTATTACATACAACTTTCTGCTCGTTATTAAGCTGTTAAAAGATTAATTCTATAGACTTACAGATTCAACTGTTTTTGAGCTCCCTGCTAATGTTTCAGTGGTTTGGCTTCGCTGCTCTCAATCATCATAGCGCTTCCTCTATTTACTGTAACCTAATGGAATTAAATGTTAAAATTTTATAACCACTGTAATAAAATTAAATCTTTGCAATCGCATGATCTATATTTATTACCGTAGGTATTTGGAACAGCATGGGGGTATAAAAAGTTTTGCTTACTTTCTTTATTAAAAGATTACTATCAAAGTGTTGACTGCAAATCCTGGAACTCATTTTTGGAGCCCGATTAGACCTACTAGTAGCAGAAATCCATGTTTCTTATTTCAGGTTTATTTGGAAATCTGCAAGTTTAATAAGATTTTTTCATTGCCTTTAATTTTTACCAGTGATCTTGCTTAATTTCAAGATTTTTAAGTGACTTATATATTTATAGTATAGTAGTAGCTATATAGTATGCAATATGTTGACCCGCAAGTTTGCAAGTTGTACACCAGAAGTAAAACTCGATAAGGCTTTTTGCCAATCTTTGTACATGTGCACTCTGTGGGTTCGATAGACGCAGACGGCATACGTCTTCAGAGTTTAGGACAAAAATACTTTCAGGATGTTGTTGAGGCTTCCACGTTACTGCAGTGCATCAGGAATGTTTGCCAAAGTACATACTGATGGTTTCAATACCGTCTTGCGTAAAAAGAATGCTTCCATGATGCGCAGAGTACGTGGCAGTGTCGACGACATTCAGGTCATCAGTGAACAGCCGAGCTGCACCATTATGACGCATTACGTACATGTACAACATGTACCCAATGCGGGGTGAGTGCAGATATATGAATTAAAATCTTTTATTACATTTGTTACTAAAATAGCTTATAACAAGTATGTATTACTATTATCAATGGATCAAGGTCTGAAATAAAATATTTTTTTATAGACATTGCTTTAAAAAATCAGTTTTACCCATATTAGAGGGTAAATAATAATAATAAAACATTTATTGCAGAATCACTTCCATATTTGTTAGTAACAATGTAAACTTATAAACTAGTGTTAGTAACATTTATTCTGAGGCCACCAATCCTGGGGAGTGTCTACTTGACTGCGTGGAGTTGTATCCACCGCCCCAAGATCGGAGAGTCCCACCTATCAGCCAACGTTCTAAGAATGGTGTTGGGGCTGCTGCGCACACGGCGTACTAGAGAAGCGCATCTCTTACGCATGATGGCCGAAAAACTATCCACATCCGCGTCGGCAAACATGCCGGACGCGCTACAAAAACGCGGCAGCCCCAGCAACACCCGGAACGTGTTGTTATATTGTATGCGCAGGCCACTGTATGCCCTCTGTGTAAAGTTTACCCACAGGCTGCACGTGTAAAAGGATTGGCAGTAGGCTTTGAAAAGCGTCACCTTAACCTGAGCCGTACAACGTGCAAACCTGTGGGCCAACATCCCACCTCTAACAGCCAGTGACCTGCGCTCCCGCTCTATATCAACATTATCCCTCAAATCGTCTGAGACCCAATGACCAAGATATTTAAAATTTGCAACCCTTTTTAGAGGTCTGCCGCACAGCATAACTGGTGGAGTTGTACTATAGCCTTTGCTGCCTGCTTTAAATACCATGTATTCACTCTTTGCGGTATTATATACGAGCCCATGGGTCCCACCGTATGATTCACACACATTGATCAATTTCCTCAATGCCCCAATCGATGGGCTCAGCAAAACCATATCATCTGCATAACTTATATTATTAATACATACACCATCAATATGACAGCCGATTCCGGTTCTGCTAAGCTCATCGATTAGATTATTCATGTACAGATTAAACAACGCGGGTGAGGACCGCCCCCCCTGCCTCACCCCACACTCAAGCCTGTACTCAGCTGAAAAGGAGTTTGCCCACCTGACACGGTTATGTTGATTAGTGTACCAAAATTTAAACAAATTTAATACTTCCCGGGGCACATCCGTTTCATGTTGCAGTTTACCCCATAGCACATTATATGATACAAGGTCAAATGCTTTTGACAAATCTAAGTAACACGCAAATACTGGAGTCTTTCTTGCTACATAGTACTGCACAGTCTGCTTAAGGCCAAGGATAGCAGCTTCTGTAGATAAACCAGGCTGAAACCCGAATTGAGCATCATTTATTTTGAGATGTTTCTCAAGCTGGCATACAAGCAGACTGTCCAGCACCTTAGCAATTATTGTTGCTAAAGAAATAGGTCTATAATTTGAAAGCACAGATGAATCACCCGTTTTATTCTTAATGATCGGGACAACAATTGTACGCATTAATTTTTCAGGTAAATAAGAATGGCCTAGACATAAATTTAAAAACATACATAAGACACGTGGCAAGTGGATCCCAGCATGCTGCAGGTGCTCGATGCTGAGACCGTCATGCCCGGGCGATTTACCTCTAACCATGTCCTTAATTGTAGCAGAAATCTGTTTCGCAGTAAACGAGACGCTTCGTGCGGAGCAGACGGTCCCAGAACCGGGCACAGGCAACTGCGGTTCACTGTTTAGGGGTGATTGTACTCTAAAATGCTGCCGAAACAGATCCGCAATACTACCCTGATCATGTACACCTTCGACGCTCACGGGAAAGCTCGGCTTATGATTTAATTTGTTTGTTGATTTCCAGAATTTACAAAAATCTTTGTTTGAGTGGTGTTTAGCAATTATATCCATTTTAATTTGGTTTTGATTTGCTTGACACCATTTTAATTTACATTTGAATTTTTTTCTGGATTCACTCATATCATTATAAACCGGACCAGAACTGGGCTTACCAACCATTAACCAAAACTTATAATAAAGTCGCGCCCTCTCGTGAGCTTCGCGAACATACTTATTCCAGCCAGTTACATGCCTACGCTTCGTTATATTTACATGATAATAGCTGTATTCGGCAGCGTTCACAAGTATACGCTCAATGCTATTATACATTTCATCCAACAAAGGTAAGTGGCAGGAATCATTACACATCTTGTCTGCACAGTGACTAATTTCGCTTGGAAAATCAATTTGTTTTAATTCTGAATGACAAAAATCATGATATTTAGCTATTTGTTCGGCATCGCGTTCACCCCAGATAACTTTATTTACATGTGCGTACGGTTTCGTCACCATAGTGTGCATTTTGATGTTATTAAACTTACATTCTAACATAACTGGTAAGTGATCTGACCAGTATGAGTCATACAATACCGACACATTAACAATAGCGGGCAGTGCGGCACCTGTCACTACGCAGTGATCGAGCCAGCGCAGGCACCCGTGTGCGTCGCTTACATATGTATAGGTGTCCGACGGGAGTGTATTCATATCAACGCACGACCAATACTGATCCGCACAGAAAGAAAGTAGCTCGTTAGCAAACAGTTCACCCGGGTGTGCGTTAAAGTCACCCAGAATAAAAACTGACTCGACACTATTATTTTCAATCACTGCGTTAATCTCACTCAAGCACTCTGTGAATTCTAAGAGATTCTCACTACAATTAGTAGGCATGTACACTGAGAACACCACGAATGACCGATCACTGAGCGTTACCTTAACAGCTGCAAGACGCACACTACTGCAGGTGATCACTGTTACAGCAGGGAACGCACTTTTTCGCCAGAGGAGCGCAACTCCTCCGTGTGGTCGCCCCCGCAACACACCGACCGAGGTATCCACTGCCGAAGTGCCCGTGTAGGCAAAATTGTCATCTAAAGTACCCAGAAAAGACAGGTCGTGTGGCAGCAGCCATGTCTCCTGCAGTGCTATTAAATCGACTTCTCGACAAAGTTGTCGTATACAATCCACTGACCTTACAACATTTTTACAATTAAATGTTATTATTTTGGTTATGGTCATCTTGAGTTGTTACTATTTATCTCGCTAACCCGTAATTCGGTTTAGTTTCTAAACTCCACAAAACGTCGGTACCCAATTCCAACAGGCCAAAAGTCGGCATCCATAAATAAATCTACCTTTTCCCTAGGTACAAAAATTTTAAAGGAATTGTATTCCTTTTCCAATTTCATCTTCATCTTATCAACAGTGACATTTAAGTTCGACTTACTTGTAACATATTTAGTGATGTCACACACGGACACATCCTTCGCCACGTTATAAATATAAATCGGTACCTTTATTTCGGCAGCCTTGAAGTTCATATTTAATTCAGCCACAGCTTTCCCCCTGTTTCCCGCAAAACGGTTTCTATGCCTTCGTCTTTGGACTGTAATCCAGTCATCATTATGTTTCTCACGCTTCCATTCACCATCCTTCACTATGTCCGCCATAGTCTTGTGAACATTCATCGTTGCAGGTTTACCGAGCGCATTATCCGTGTGTCTCGAGTTATCGGTAGCCGGGCGCGCGATCAGCTGAGATTGGTGAGTCATCGTATCGCTCATCGAACGCGTGCGCTCAGAGGCATCGTCTATCAAATGAACAGGATTATAACACCTGTCGTGTTTAGAGTAAGGTTGAGATTCACTCGTTGTTGGAATGTATATACCAGCTTGAAAAGCCAGCGACCGTTGCATGTTTGTTGGTCTTGAAACAGAAATACCCTCAGATGGAAGTTTATTCTCCACAATTTTGCAATATACTGTTTCTGGGGAAGATATTAAGCGACTCTGATTGCTCACTCCAACAACACCCAGTTGAGATCCCAGAGGATCATCGGCACCTTCAAAACTCTCCATTTGACACGCCCCACGTCGAGTGTTTATATTGCATTCATACTTGTTGATTGGGGAAGTATGCTTCAACAATTCTATTTCACATTTTAAGACATCTAACTGTTCAGTAGTAACAAACTGTTCCTTGATACGGCTGATATCTTGCTGCATAACCAATAGATCCTTCAATATCTTCGTTACATCCACATGATCGAAGAGAATTGGGGGTAACTTTTGAAGCTCGCGAGCGACAAAAATAGGTATTTCCTCAGGATCTGTTTCTTTGAGAGCACAAATAATATCATCAATATTTCTGAGCGTTTTTCCGTCCCTCTTCCTGGTTTTCTTCTGCTTTTTTATTGATGGTATGGAATCAAAAAGCAGATTCTTAGCTAGCACTATATCATCCTCAGGGAAAGCAGAGACGCAGATTCGACTGATACTTTCTTCGTCCATCACATCAAGTTTGTTGTTCACAAACGCTAGTACTTCATTAATCACGATATTACACTTTGAACATTTCACACGATTGGAAGCCATATTCGCTTACGTACGGTGCGCGACCGTATCTACGCTCGGCGCGTGCGCGACTGAAAAATAAAATAAATGCCCCGTCAAAAAGTGGCAACACTGAATTTTGAGGTAAGAAAATAAAAATATTGCGCAAATCACGATTTTATGAGGTTTAACACGATATACAAATTATTTTGTACATTACTGCGACTATTTGATTAAAAATAGTAGAACACAAAGCGATCAAATACATAAAAAGATCGAATACTTACGAGTGAAAGGACAATCTTCATCAAACTATCACTTTTACAGTTTATTACACTGCACCTTACCATTTTGCACAGTTGCACAAATGTATTATTATAGAATTGAGCACCAAAAGGTCCTATTTTGAGTATAATCTCGATGTAATTATTAATAAACAATTGGACTTCAATCTGCAACCGTCATAAACGTCAAACTTGTTGTGCACAATGATGTGCTCAGCCGACACGCGATAAAGGACAGAAATATTTTTAATAGTTTTAATGAGAAATACACAAAAGCTTTAGCGTCTTCCGTCTACAAAACGTCTAGAGCATGGTCACACTGCTTAGACTCAAAATTGTTATTAAATAAAATCTTTGTTATTTGAATCCTTACCTGTGAAATGAAATGCAATACAACCAGCATATTGTAGCGCGTAGGCATATTAAACATCTTTAGTCTTAGGCAATACCTATGTATGACGTAGCTCATAAGATTATTCTAAGTCCCAACCTTTGTATACATACAGTCGTTCAGTAAAGCTCCAACTGAGAACACGCTCTTTTATTTGCCAAACCTTCTGAACACACACACACACCAACAACCTCATTGGCAAAGTGGTGACACCCGTACGTGTCCGCGCGCGTATCGAGTTTCAAGTTATCGCAACCGAGAGACTGAAATTATCGCGCGTGAAAATGAACGACCCGCGTTACCAGCCTGCAGCTCTGCAACAGCCTGCAGTCACAGCAACCCTGGATCAGCCACAACCACAGCAAATGTCGACAGTTTCCATCACATCGAGGATACCGGATTTTTGGCGAGACCGGCCAAGGCTCTGGTTTCACCAATTCAACGCCATCGTGGATCCCCAAAAGGCAAGTGACCTGCACAAAAGTCAACTTCTAATAGCTAGGCTGAAACCTGACGAGTTACCTGATATAAGTGACATTCTTGAAAACATGCCTGAAAATAATAAATTCGATACCCTTAAAAATAGGTTAATTTCGGTTTATGAAGAGTCGGAATCAAAACAAATGAACCAACTCTTAAACGAAATCGAACTCGGAGACCAGAAACCGTCTCAATTATTACGGCGTATGCGAGATTTAGGTAAAAATAAGGTACCAGACGAGACTCTAAAATTATTGTGGTCAGGTCATCTCCCACACTCAATTAGGGCCGTCATTACCGCATGCGACACTGGCGAGGTAAAACTCGACAGTTTAGCTAAAATTGCAGACAAAATCCTGGAAAATACCAGGCCGTCTGAAATATCCCCGATCACTAAAATAACTCCGAGTGCAGACCAAACAATCCCCGAAATCATTGTTAGCGAACTAAAACAAATGAAACTAGAAATTTCAGAATTACGTAGTAGACTAAACGGTTCCAATAATCATCACAACCGTAGGTCGCGAAGCCGAGATCGTTATGACCCTGGTACATCCCGGGCACGCTCTAAAAGTCGCGAAAACACCCAAAAAAATAGACAAAAATACCTAAGTCAAAAAGAAAAACCAGGTGATGCGGATTATCTGTGTTTTTACCATTTCATTTACGGTACCGATGCGCGTAAATGCGGCGACACAATGAACTGCAATAAAAAGAACTCGGGAAACTAATTCAGACACCGGGTCAAATACACAATGTCGCCGGTGTCAGCAATTCCTATCGTTTATGTGTTACAGATATTATAACTGGTGCACGATTTCTTATCGATACTGGTGCTGATGTGTCAGTTTTAGCCGGTAAAAGGCATAACGTATCCACGTCAGATTACATATTATATGCAGCCAATGGTTCAAAAATTAAAACGTACGGTGAAAAAACCATTACGGTTAACTTAGGTTTACGTCGACCATTCCAATGGAAGTTCATACTAGCCGATGTTCAACGTTCAATTATAGGGGCTGACTTCCTTGCTGCTAACAAACTAATAGTAGATTTACATGGTAGGAAACTAATAGACAAACTCACTTTAATGTCGCGCGCCACAAACATTATAAATAGCGACGAATCAAGTATTCGATCAATCGACATAAACGACGAATACCATCTCATATTACAAAAATTTCCCGACATCACCAAACTGGAAAATTTTAAAACAAATCCTAAACATGATGTACAACACCATATTTACACTACTGGACCCCCGGTTCATGAAAAAGTACGACCACTTAATCCGGAGAAATACAAAGTAGCCAAAGCAGAATTCGAGAGGATGATGCAATTAGGTATTTGTAGACCTTCGAATAGCCCGTGGGCTAACCCACTTGTATGCGTTAATAAAAAAAACGGTGAAATAAGACCATGTGGAGACTATCGTAGACTTAACGCACAAACTACTCCCGATCGTTACCCATTACCAAGACTACTTGATTTCACATACGTACTCAAAGGGAAAGCTATATTTTCAAAAATTGACGTTCGGAAAGCATACCATAATATACCAATGGCTTCCGAAGACATCCCCAAAACTGCAGTCATAACTCCATTCGGTTTATTCGAATTTACAAGAATGAATTTTGGGTTACGCAACGCAGCGCAAGATTTTCAAAGATTTGTAAACAATACATTAAAAGGTCTAGATTTTGCATTTCCATATTTAGATGACATAATTATAGCGTCAGAATCAAAAGAAATGCATGTAAAACATTTGGAAATAGTTTTGGAACGTTTAAATAATTACGGTTTAACGATCAACACAGACAAATGCGAATTCGGCAAATCTGAATTAAACTTCCTAGGTTACCACATCAATTCAAAGGGCCTAAAACCGAGTGCGGAGAAAATGCAACTTATAAATGACTATCCACAACCCAAAACAATTGAGGAACTCCGACGTTTCCTCGGAATGATGAATTTCTACAGACTAAACATTCCGAAAGCTGCAGAAATTCAAGCACCACTAAGCGCGTATTTACATAATTCCAAAAAACGCGACAAAACTGAAATTACGTGGACCGAAAGTGCATTAGAAGCATTCAGTCGATGTAAACAAATGATCAATAATTCAGTCATGTTATCACACCCAGACGCAACTGTACCACTAGTGTTGATGACCGACGCTTCCGGTACTTGCGTAGGTGCAGTTTTAAATCAGAGAGTTAGCGATAAATTGCAACCTCTAGGATTTTACTCAAAGAAACTCACTGACACCCAAACAAGATACAGTACTTATGATAGAGAGCTTTTAGCAATATACATGGCAATAAAACACTTCCGCCATTTGGTAGAAGGCAGACAGCTGACAATCCTAACAGATCACAAGCCATTAACATTCGCCCTATCAAAAAAGGTGTCGCCTTCAGACTCACCTAGACGATTAAGACAGTTAGACTTTATTTCTCAATTTTGTGATAACATTAAGTACATAGAAGGTGACAAAAATACAGTCGCTGACGCATTATCCCGAATCGATGAGATTATCATGCCATCATTATTCGATTACCAAAAGTTAGCTGAACTACAAAAAAGCGATTCGAAATTACAAAATCTACGCAAACATGATAAACTCCAATTTAAATTAATCACAATGCCCGACTCGGATATAAAAATAGCCTGCGAAACATCAACAAACGACATACGTCCTTATCTACCCATACAGTTCCGGGAACTCGCAATCAAAACACTACACGATATGAGTCATCCCGGTGTCGCAGCTTCTCAACGCTTAGTTAAATCAAGGTATTTTTGGAGCAGCATGAATACCGACATAAAAAATTACGTCAAAACGTGTGTTCCCTGTCAAAAATGTAAAATTCAACGCCACACAGTAACACCGATAGGTGAATTTGACAACACAGGAAATCGTTTTGAACATGTACACATCGATATAATAGGACCACTGCCACCGGCAGAGGATTTCAAATATTGCGTTACCATTATCGACAGGGTGACGAAATGGCCTGAAGTTATACCCGTAAAAGATATAACAGCTGAAACGGTTGCTAAGGTGTTCATAGAGCATTGGATTGCTCGTTTCGGATGTCCAATTCGTATAACCTCAGACCAAGGTCGTCAGTTTGAATCAGACTTATTTCGGCAGTTATTAAAAAGACTCGGTATCGAACGAGTTCGAACAACTGCATATAACCCAAAGGCGAACGGTATGATCGAAAGACTGCACCGTACCTTAAAAGCTGCTATTATGGCAAAATGCGAAAATAGTACACAATGGTTACGGGAATTACCTCTAGTACTCCTAGGGTTGCGCTCGGCAGTTAAATTAGATCTGGGATACAGTCCATCACAATTCTTATACGGCAGTAGTCTCAGACTCCCAGGCGACCTATTTCATTCAAAGCCTACAACCAATATAAATGAGAGCGACTACATCAAACAATTAACTAAGTCATTGTCATCCGTTCCCGGACTCTCGCATTCAAGTTTACATAGCAACAATAATAGAGTATTCATTCATAAAGACTTATCCATCAACACTCATGTGTTTGTTAGAAATGAGGCTAGGCGATCCTTGGTACCACCGTACGAAGGTCCACATAAAGTAATAACGCGACATCCCAAATTTTATACTTTAGACTGTAACGGCAAGCAAGTCACTGTATCACTTGATCGTCTAAAACCAGCTTACCTATTAGACTTTGATAATGTGTCGGTCCCACGCCAAGAGACCCAAATAAAGCCACCCGACACCGTCCCACATCCGGCGAACGTTACGACTTCATACGACACTGCAAACACTACGACACCACCGGTTACAACGAAATCGGGCCGCATAGTTAAGAAGACCGTGAGATTCGACATGTGAGCCGCTGCCGGCAACGTCGTTATCAGCAGTATATCTCTCATAATCACCACACGTCAACGAACGCTCACTATCGCCGTACTTACACCAGTCAGCAGTCAGACAACATGGGCCAGCCAGCCAGCAAAACGACCATTGTTGCGCAGAACAGCGCGGCCGCCAGCAACAAGGCTTCGGTGGATGACGAAGACCTTACCATGACCCACAAGATGTCGCTAGCCGCAGTCATCCTAGTCAGCACAGCGGTAACCCTATGTATATTCTACGTGGTGTGGTGTTACTGCAAGCGCCGCATCGAAGCCGCCGTCGAAACAAGAATCAGCCGTGCGATCACACAACGTGTTAACGGCATACCACCCGGGATGCCCAACCTACAAGCAAATATCGCGAGTGCTAACCTCAAACTTTGGTTTAATCTAAGGGGGGAGGATTGTAGCGCGTAGGCATATTAAACATCTTTAGTCTTAGGCAATACCTATGTATGACGTAGCTCATAAGATTATTCTAAGTCCCAACCTTTGTATACATACAGTCGTTCAGTAAAGCTCCAACTGAGAACACGCTCTTTTATTTGCCAAACCTTCTGAACACACACACACACCAACAACCTCATTGGCAAAATATGATTCACTTTTACATCTCTTGATGAAACACTTTCTCACCATTATTTTCACTATTTAAATTGAAAAAGAACCGTCATGAAACCATTGCTGTCAGATTACAGTGTTACTGTTAGAATTTACTCAAAGGAGATCGTACAGACTTGTACAACCTATATTGTCTGTGCCTACATCCTCCTTCTCTTTGTCTCTTCCTACGTCTCGTCAAAAGGTAATGTAACTTAAATGTATTAAATAAAAGGAATATAGAAATATCCACTGCGATCTTATTACTCATCGACCCAATACAATAATAATCTTAATAGTTACTAGAGTAATTATACCAGTATGTTAACTAACAGAGGACGATCCCGTTAACCTGCAAAAGTATAGCATCCATACATGCTAAAAAAAATATTACCAATTGAAAACAAAATGTTTTTATTTTTTTTCAATTATAAAATATTCACTAAAAATGTTAAATTGGTACGTAAAAGAAACACTCTGTACACGCGTACTTGAAGGACGGCAACGTCGCAATTTATTTATGAATGACGGGCCGCATGTGCGGCGATTGTTGTGCCTACCCCCGCCCCCTACCCCTGAATGTCCACCTAATTTCATTCGGAACTAATCTCACGCCTCACGCGCTGACCGGACGTGCATTATTTTCGCATTGCAACATCTTGCGTCATTATTGTGTGAAAAATGCCGCGTTATCAGTTCAGTGCTCAGGAGTATGTGAACATGGTGCTCATTTATGCTGAGTGTAATTATGATGGTGCACGTGCTTTGAGGATGTATGCTGAGAGGTACCCCAATGCACATCAACCGCGGAATTCTCGTGTTATTGTGAGTGCCCTGGTGCGTCTTCGTAACAATGAACCGGTAGTACCGCGTCGTTCTGGTGGCCCCCGACCCGTGATCTCTGTGCGGCAGGAAGAGAACGTGCTAAGGCATTTTGAGGAGGAGCCCGGTTCGAGCACTAGAAGAGCCGGCCGCCTGTTAAACATGAGTCACGTCGCAGTCTTTAAAATTTTAAAGAAAAACAAGCAGAATCCGTACTCACTTCAAAAAGTGCAAGGTCTGCTTGGTCCAGCTGACTTCCAGCGCCGGTTAACTTATTGCCAGTGGGCACTGCAGCGATGCGCGGAGGACACCCACTTCATCGAAAACGTCATATGGTCAGACGAAAGCCTATTTATGCGCAATGGCATGTGGAATCGGCGTGTATGCCATCACTGGGCAGAAAAAGGCCATAATCCGCGTGCCACTTGGCCGTTAGCACATCAAATACGGTGGTCACTGAATGTGTGGGCTGGGATAAAGGGAAACAAAATAATAGGACCTGTCTTCATCCCAGGAACTCTAAACCGTGTGAGGTATCTGGCTCTTCTAAACGGCACCGCTACCTCTACAGATTGCCGCTAGATCCAAAGTGTGTGGTTTCAAAACGACGGAGCACCCCCTCACATTTCAACAGAAGTGCGGTCACGGTTAAACGAGTTGTTTGATAGCCGCTGGATCGGGAGGTACGGTCCCGAGGCGTGGCCACCACGGTCACCTGATTTAACACCACTTGACTACTTTTTTTGGGGTTGGGTCAAACAACTCGTTTATAAAAAAGAAAGCCACTCGCGGGAGGAGATGGAAATGCGAATCCGCACAGCATTCCGTGTAATCAGGAACCACATACGCGAGGACCCGCTTTTGATGCGACGAGTGCACCAAAATAACCGACGGCGATTGCAACAATGTGTAGACAGAGGAGGTCAGCATATTGAGTAGTTCAAAATCTAGGTAAGTTTTTAACATTATTTAAATCGTATCATAATACCTAAAACATTTCGAAAACATTAAAATAAAAAATAACACTAAACGACTGTGCCACAAAATCAATAAGTTCAGAAGACCCACTCTTTCCTAAAACTGCTTTTATACTCAGGGAGTATCCCGTTCAACGAACGTGTTACTACAGTGACGTTACACGATTGCTATGAATAAACGGAAGTACTTAGGTATTACGAAGGCAACAAAATAATGTAAAAGTTTTTAAATTTCTGTTATTGGAGAAAACATTCACTTGCTAACATGTAAAACCGTCATTATCATTTAAATCCTAGCTGGTTTAATAAATGAAACATTCCCCAAACTTAATTAGCGGTACATTATTCGTCTTCATTAGACGTCTTTCTAAGTTTCTATTTCATTGTCTCTTTTTTAAAAGAGACAATAACAAAGGCGGCCGGGTGGCCCGCGGCGGCCAGTTCGCTCGGCATCGTGCGCATTGCGACGTTGCCGATTTGGGCAATGCTACTACGCTAGGTACTTCCGCGCTACTTTTAAACAGGAGGTTTCGAATTTATTGTCAATTAATTATTTTTTTGAATTCGGATAATTTTATGCTTATTTTTGTATGCCGATATTTTTATTTTAATCCATTAATGATATAGATTAACCAGTTTAAGGGAACGCCCTCTGTTATTTACCATACTGTATGATAGCTACCAAACAACCATATTATTTTGATTATTTTAACTTACGGATTTTACTTATATAAAATGATTGACTATGATGTAGAGATTGTAAACCTATAAATAAAATTATTTAAAACTAATCTAAATGCTAAAAAAATTATACGTTACTTATTTTACTTGTAGTTGGTGAAATATTTTCTACCATTTTTAACATTTTTATCTTTTGGCAATTGAGCAAAAGGGACAAACTGCCTCCGTTCGAGCTATCTCTCTCGTCTCGTTTTGCCTCTGCGAAGATATCCTATCAAATGTAAACCTAAGGTGCAATCCTTATGGTTCATTTTTGTATGATACGATTTTTGGAGAGCTCAGTCCTGTTTATATTATATTATTAGGTCCATGCCAGTAACCCTGTATACAACGTGCCGCTGCTTTGACGACAAATAAAAGATGACTTAAAAGCCTCGTAGGTAGGTGATTAAATTCCCATAATTTTTTTTAGTAAAGTCTATCTGTATTCTGTACTGTATGATCTTTACATGTCAAATCTCTACCTAATCTGTGCCTGTCAAGCTGTCAACGTCAAGTAGCTCTTGTTTTTTTGGCCTCTCGGTTTTAACAATTTGTGTATTAAGATAAATAGTCCGTCTTCTTGCTTTATTGCTTGAGTTGAGATTCGTTCCAAGACCCTTGCTCGATACGAATTATACTGCAGCGCTCTGGTGCTTCGGTCCGCGGCCATGGCTCCTATCAAATGCTGTGTTGTCGGTTGTACTTCAACTAACAAAACTCATCGTCTTTATAAATTACCAAAGGACAATAAACGTAGGTCTTTGTGGCTGTCGGGTTTGGTGTCGGTGAATCCCGAACTTCTTGGTCTATCAAAGGATCAGTTATTGAATAAACATGTGTGCCAAAAACACTTCGATAAATACCAACTGGATGACAAGGGTAATCGTCTCAAAGATGGTTATCCTTGTTTATTTTCTACTGAAGAAGTCCAGCACGGGGTGCCTTTATCTGGTAATTGTATTGGCTCTGCATATTAATAAGTAGGTACACTTGTCTTGTAAACTATAGCTGTGCTGGTTTAATTTTTCACTCTATACCTACATGGGTTAGCCTACCAAGTGGCATAGGCACATTTATTGCCGATAACAATATTGAATTTGTACTGTGTCTCATTTAGGTTGGTTGATTGGGTTAACTACTACAAATGGGTCAAAGAAGCCAAGTGAAGTTGACATCATTTCATATGAATTGGAATTGAATTTGGGTTTTACTACATAAATAATATTCCTACCCCAGACATTGAACAGTCGACACAATTATATTGGATAAACCCAGAAATTTCTGTCATATGCTAGAAAACCAAGTAGCATTAGTCTCTTAGCTGCGATGTTGTGCGGGCACAACAAGCTTTAATTAAACTTAAGTACTTTACGGTGCGAAAACTATATATAATTAAAACTGTTTTAAAGAAACACAAAACTCTTACTTTTGACCCCAACTTAACCTTGAAAAGAAGAAAATATTTAATAGCAGAAGTTCCTCAAACTAAAACCAAGTTTGCCCATACTCAATACAAAAAACGCTCAGCTCAGCTATACAATAGACTTAACAAAGAGATTTATGTAAAACAAAATGAATGTAAAAAAATTGTAACTAATTGGATAAAACCACTAACCTATGACGAAACGGAGACGCTGCTGGAATAAAACATATATAACCCTACACATCAGTCTGATGCCTGCACCATCCATAACCTCATGCATACATTCTGATTCATTCACATTTATCACTAACACACCTCACTCACACGTACTTTCACATTCACACACTCACATTCACATTCACACACTGTCACTCACACACTCGCATGCCTGCGTACGGGCTGCATATTTTTTTGTGTTTTAGTTTTTTATTTATTTTAGATTTAATTTTAATTTTCTTTATAGTACTATAGAAAACACGTACCTAAATTAAACTAATTGATTTGGAAGAGCGGAGTCTCCTAATACAGGCTTATTTGCTTAAAAGGAGGCTCCAATCACTAGTTGTTAAGATATTACTTGTAAAAATAATAAACCATTTTTTTTTTTTTTTATGTATACAAGACTCCTCCGTTTTTCAAAAAGCACGTTATGCCGTTGGTCCCGGCTATCATTCGTGGACCTTTGACAGTGGTTACGGGTCATCAAAAGCCCGGAAGTCTGACAACTAGTCCTAACAAGATGTATTGTATTACCCAGTTACTGGGTTGTGGAGGTCAGATAGGCAGTTGCTCCATGTAAAATACTGGTATTCAGCTGCATCTGGTTAGACTGGAAGCCGACCCCAACATAGTTGGGAAAAGGGTAGGCAGGTGATCATGAATGATATGAAAGAGAAGGGAGTGAATGATAGAAAGAATAGCAATATTAAACCATGGATTACGCCCGGACTTGTTCGCTGTATCAGACATAGGGATAAACTTCACCAAAAATCGAAAAATGCACCGGATAATGAACTACTATAAATTATTTACAAACGCTATAGGAATTTCTGTAGTAATCTCTTAAAAAAGCTAAAAAACCAATATGATCAAAGTCAACTACAGAAAGCAGGTAAAAACAGTAAACTTATTTAATTTAAAAAATTATAAAAACTCACTATTAGGTCCAAAAATCCCGAACCTGCGCTTGATCTTTTAACGTCTGAGCTAAGCCCTACCGAAGCAGCAAATAAAGCTAACAACTTTTTCATTAACGTAGGAAAAAACTTAGCAGAAAAAACCTTATTTTCTAATATATATTTTTCCATTCAAAGCCAAACTAATGTTAATGAGATAGTAAGTATAATAGATGGATTAAAGGAAATTTGTGCTGTAGGAAGTGACGACATACCAAATAGCATACTCAAAAGATTTAAAAACGTCATTGCCCTTACCTTGACCCACATTTTTCAGTTATGTTTAACAAAAGGAATATTTCCTTAATGGGGATTGTTTAAAATTTTTTACCATTAGATTTTATTTAATTTTTTGAAAATTTAGAGCATTTTGAGAAACTGATTTGAATATTTTGATGATTGGCTCAATAGTTATTTTTTTATTGAATTTTAAAATATTTTGAATTTTCAAGGTAGGTGACGTCATCAGTGACACAAAAGATTGTGCCGTTGCCCCACTAGTACATAATTAAAAATTTAAATCTGTCAACACAACGTCATCCATCTCAAATCTGTCAAAGTGCCAATAGATGTCATACGTAATCGAATCCTATCCTAACCTATTTACAACTTATTTTTCGAAATTTTGACCGAAACGGTAGCTTTTAAACGCAAAGTGGTTTTTAAGGTGCAAGACTACGTTAATAATCGAGGCGACGACATTATTGTTCATTTCCCTGAACCACAATGAGCGATGCTTTTGTTAAAGCCGACTCGCGCAAGTTTCTGAAATACTTACATCAAAGTGTTCTTCGCAACAATACATTGTATAAACCTTGCAATATTCCACGCCTACATCATGACACCACTTTTCTCGCAAATCTTCTCTAATACGAACAAAAATTTTGTTTGGATTATTATTACTATTATTGCTGCAAGTTGGAACAAAGCGCTTCCTGTATTCCATAACTCTTCCAATATAGTAAATGTTGTCGAGTGTTGACATAATGTAATGAGATTTACGAGTACATGAGATTATGAGGCAAGTCGCAGGAATAATAATTGTAAAAACTTTATACTTATGAGGTTATGTTTATATTATAATTTGACACTTGACAGATTGTAGACAATACTTGCCATTTACTTTTTATTTTTTGAGGCAACGATACAAAACTGTACGGCCAAAGCTGACGTAATTTGAAGGGCAAACAAGGTCAATCGTATTTTATAAAAAAAAAACAATAAAATATAAATATTTTTCAAGATTAATTAGTCCGTAATGATCAGTAACGCTATTCCTCGAAATGGTTTTTCAATTACAACATATTAAAAAAATATGAACAATGCCCATTGCTTAAAAAAGCCGTAGTCACCCCTGTGTTTAAAGCTGGAGACAAAAATTGTGTAGATAACTACAGGCCAATTTCAGTTTTAACAGGCCTCTCAAAGATTTTGGAACAAATTATAAATAGTAGATTAGTAAAATATCTTGAATGTAATAAATTACTCTATGATCATCAATTTGGTTTTAGGCCTAAAAGATCAACAAGCCAAGCTGTTCACCATCTGACAAATTTTATAAGCACAAACCTGGATAACGGCATGCACACCATAGGGATATTTTTAGACCTTGCCAAGGCTTTTGACTCGATTTCTTGTGCGTTGCTTTTGGACAAGCTGGAAATACTGGGAATACGGGGAGTACAATTGCAACTATTATCTGATTACCTTCGCGACCGCCATCAGTGTGTAAAAATAGGTCAGTGCATGAGTTCTGAACTTAAGAATAGCTGTTATGGAATCCCACAGGGCAGTATTTTGGGTCCTACTTTGTTTTTGATTTATATCAATGATCTGTGCAATTTGACATTCCTAAAGGGTGAAATTATGTCATATGCGAATGATACAGCGTTACTTTTCGCAGCTAATTCAAAGGCCGAGATCTACGAGGTAGCACAGAATGGTTTTAATACTGTGTCTAATTGGCTTCATGAAAATCTCTTAACATTAAATACAGATAAAACTAAGTACCTATTATTTACAATCAGAAACACTTATCAAACACTTACTAATCTAAACATTCACGCGCATAACATTTGTAATTTACATTATGCTGACATTGCATGCACTTGTCCCACTTTAGCTAAAACCGACCATATCAAATATTTAGGCGTCACGATTGACACAAACCTGAACTTCCGCAAACATCGATTTATTAAGCACCAGAGTGCGTAAACTAATATACATTTTTAAAAATTTACGTAACATTGCCGACTCTAAATTAATTAGACAGGTTTATTTGGCTTTGTGTCAATCTATTATTACCTACTGCATAACGTCTTGGGGTGGTGCCGCTAAATCAATTTTACTGCACCTAGAACGCGCCCAAAGAGCAGTTTTAAAGGTTGCTACTTTTCGTCCATTTAGGTTTCCTACACACAAGCTTTATATGGCATGTAAGGTGCTAACAGTATATCAATTATTTGTTTTGAATGTAGTTTTATTCCAACACACTGATGTTTATTTTAACCCAGTACCTTCAGATAGGAGAAGAAAAGATTTAGTTTGTGCTACCTCTCAGACTAAACATGCTTTTGCTAATCGTTTTTATTTATTTTTAAGAGCCTACTTGTATAACCAGATTAACAGAGTGCTAAAGATTTATAGTTTAAGTTATAATAGGTGTAATTTATTATTACAGGAATATTTGGCAAAACTCAATTACGCAGACACGGAAAAACTACTAGAAATTTTAAAGTAGTTCTATCTACCTACTCTAATATAAGTCTCTGCCTTTACCTAATTAATAATAGTCTCTACTTTATCTACTTTAATATTATTCGTTTATTTTATTTAAACATAATATATCTTACATAATCTAATTTTAAAAAATAAAACCCAAATATTATAGTTGCCTACTCTTCACTGAAAATATTCAAATTCAAAATTCTTTTATTTGGGACAACATAGGAACCATTTTTGTTAGTAAACAACTTATACACTAGGATTAGTAACAAACTTATAAATAAATAAAAACCAAGTTACTGAGTCATGTACCTTGGAGGCACTTCATGCGGACAGTGAATCCGCATGAGATGCCTCAGCACAGGAGCTCTCGGGTCCTCAGCCACGACTTTCAGGATGCTATTGCTACTCCCTCGAATCCTCCCCACAAGCGATGCCACCTTTTTCCTGATGACAGCATGGAAACCATCTGTACTCGATTGGGCGAACATCCCCGAGGCACTACAGAAACGAGGGAGTTTCAACATCATCCTGAAAACATTATTATATTGGACGCGCAGTGCATTTAGCGTCCCACGAGAACAGCTGAACCACAGACTTCCCGTGTACAGGCCTTGACAGTACGCTTTAAACAAGGTTATTTTGACCTGATCAGTACAACGAGAAAATCTGCGCGCCAACATGTTCCCGCGGACCGCCAACGCCCTGCGCTCCCTCTCCACATATTATATCTTCA
Organism: Cosmia pyralina; assembly: GCA_946251885.1. NCBI lineage: Eukaryota > Metazoa > Arthropoda > Insecta > Lepidoptera > Noctuidae > Cosmia > Cosmia pyralina. The sequence goes on along the minus strand of OX276369.1, from coordinate 15,886,781 downwards.
TTTTAATTTAGCTTCTAATTTTATTGTTGTCTTCTTTTTAAATGTTTGAAGTAAGTTGATGGCCTGTAACACAGGTTTTCATAAACCTAGATCAGGCAGGTCTACATTACAGTTAAAATTAAATTTTCCTCGATTGTAATTATTTTAAATCTTATTTTTACTTTATACTTCAATAAATTTTATTTTATTTTATTTTTATTTTATTATAGTGTGACGGTTGACAGGGGAGAATGGAAGAAGAAATTGTGTTGTGCCGATTGTGTTGTTTTATGGCATGTTTTAGTTTCCAATGAACATAATATAGAATGGGGTATACATGTATTAAGAAGAATTTCACCAGATTTTAGTAATAAACAGATATGCTCTGATAGTTATTCTTCTGGTTCATGATTATGTATTTCTTTATTAAAATGATTTACTTAATTAAACTTTATTTGGTTATTTTCAGGTGATCTTTATGATCATAACTACAGTAAAAAGGAAATACACACATCGTCAACAGAAACACACTTCAACACAAATGTAAATCCAGTTGCTACCCAAGGTAATAATGATACTCATTTTTCAATCTTACTTAAGGTTGAACTAGTCGCGGGATCGAACTCACTGGTGGCATTGGCCAAAAAGCACGCTATCTCACATGGCTTTCCGACAGAGATAGTATAATTGATGAGCAGTTAGACGCTAGTAAAATAATAAATCTTCAGTAGTAGTAAAGTAAAACTAGTAATAATAGTGAAACGAGCGCTTAAAAATTTACGAAAAGTCCTTTGGAAGATTGAGTTTTATGAAAAAAACTTTTCGATAATTGAGCTTTGTCGGTACCGACTTTGTTTTGGAGATTTTACACCTCATTAGTTACTTATTTACGCCCAAAGTTGCGTTAAATTAACAAGAAAAACTAATCTTTGTTGGCTCATAACTTTTTAATGGCTTTTACTATTCTGCTTCCACACAGACAACGTTAATAATAAGGCAAAACTATATCATGTTTAATTTTGGATGCACAATGTCAAACAGTGGAGTAATACCCCCCCGAAATTTGTATGGAAAAAATATGGACTAGTTCCACCTTAAGCTTTGGTATAACTTATGTTACTTTCCTGGGGCCATACTATGACTTGTTAATGCCATAATGGTTCCGTTGTGAAAAAAGGTAGGTGCTATCGGTCATATGTATAGCTCCGTCTCTCACACTGGAACCGTGATGGCTTTAACTTGTAATAGCAGCCCCCTGATCCTTCTGTATCTTCATTTCTCAATATTGGTAATAATTTTTAACAACTTTCAATTTATTATTAAGGTTTTTAATTGTACAATTCATCACCCCATCTGGAACCTTTGTGGAAACAATACAATTGAAAATTGTCAATAACTCTTTCAAACATAATTTTACTTACATGTTTTTCTATTGCAAAATGATCACATTGATAATGAAGAATATTCTATTTGTCATATCTAAATATGAAAAGTTAAAACCATAAAGATTTATATCTGCATAAATAAGTTACAATATTATGTATGTTTGTATACGTAGGAATTGACTCTGGTCAGACCCACTTAGCTAATTCTTTTGCCATGAGAGGAAAAAACATTAATTTACAAAATTAATATGTTTTATTGCAGATTTCACTACATTCAATGTCTTTGAATCAAGTGAAATGCCATCAACAAGCAAGTGTGAACAATCATCTCATAACATACAGATTGACTCTTTGGAAAAACTGCCAATGTGTAGGATATGTTTAGTGCAGAATGTCCGCATGTACGTAGTGGTCAACAGGAGCTTGCAAGAACTGTATGAGAAGCTGACTGATGTTCCAGTAAGTTGATAGTTTTGCTTTTGCCTCTCCTATGCGAAGATTCATAACCTTGTCTTAGGGGAAAATGGAATTAAAGGAAAATAGCGTGTGAGAAACCTGAACTTAAAATGAATATGTATATTAAGTTGTCAATCTGCCTTGAGCAAGAGTCGTGATCTATGCTCATGCCTTCTCTGTAAGATGCACGCAGAAAGCATCAAGGGGGATGCGCTGTGGTAGCCCGCGAAATTCGTTAGATTAGTTGGATGTATTGATGATTTGTATGGTTAAAATTATGTAAATACATATTTCTTATTTTCGCGTATCATATTTTAATCAAGATACAAAGTGACACCTGCAAATTGCGAAAAACGCAAGAAAATTTGAATTTCGCGGGCTTCCAAAGTATTTTCTCCATGAAAAATAAATAATGTAATTTTGTTGCAGTTTGTAACTGAAGACAGGAGACCGATTCTTATTTGTTTCTTCTGCTGCGCTAAATTAAAGCAATGCTACCGATTGCTGAGACAATGTCTGGAAGCCGAAGAGCTGTTCGCTCAGATGATGAACGAGGATTATGAGGTGAGGTATTCTTCAACAGCCATTTATTCTCATAATTTGTGATTTCGGTATAATGTGGGAGTGGTTCCTCTCAAGCTCATACCTGTTGTGTTGGGATTTCACGCCAACTGTACCATCAAGTGTTGAATGTTGATTATGTACGGTCTATTGTCAAATGTAGGTTTTTACAATTAGTCCATGTAATACTGTTATAACTTCTATATAGGTATATGTAACTTGCATGTGGCAGTTCGGTAATGGTCGCGCGAGCTATGCAGTAGCAGCTGGCGCAGCGGTCAGTGAGGTCACGGCCGACTCTCCAGGATATATTACACCTACCTAAGTATCCTCACTTGTGGAGGCTCTTTTGAGTGACTTCAATATAATGAAATAAAAACCGGCCAAGTGCGTGTCGGAGCACGCACAATGTAGGGTTCCCGTAGTTAGGATGAATTTATCCCAAGAACAAACTTAACAGTGAAGTTGAAAAACATGGTCTCCCATACATTCCAACTGCAAATATAAGTTGGTTGACTTTTACTCGTAAACTTGTAAAGCCTACTTAGCTGTGATAGTTTTCCTTTTAACTTCGTTATATATACTACTACCGTGAATTTTTTCACCCATCCAAAACTAATCGTTTAGCTGGCAGGGGGGGGGGGACACTTGACTCTAACAAAAATTAGCACTTTACAGCTTAATATTTCAGAAACGGATTCCTAAATCAAAAAATTATTTTAACAAACCCACAATATTTTTGAAAGACCCATCTAACAACACCCCACACCACGGGGTAGATGACAAAAAAAAAAATCCCCGCTTTACGTGTACAGAAGGTACTCTAAAAAAAATTTTATTTTCATGATTTTATTTTACCACTTTGTCGGCGTGATGAATATGTATATTCATGTCAAATTATAGCTTTCTAGTACTAAGAGTCTCTGAGCTAAGCTGCGGTCAGACAGACGGACAGACATAGCGAAACGATATAAGGGTTCCTTGTTGACTACGGAACCCTAAAAAGTTAGTGCTCGTGGGACTGTGATCACTAGCATATATTTTCCTAATACTATAATCAACTTGTTGCAGCACAATCCTTTAATAAACCAAGAGCAAGACCACTTTAAGTTATTCAGAGGGTTTATTAAGTCTCCCACAGAGAACATAAGTATGGTTGATGAATGTCAAACAGAAAGCATTGCTATCAAAGAAGAGATACCGGCAGTTTGTGAGGGACTAGATGATATTATAGAGCCGAAGGAGGAATGTATAGTTGATGAATATCAAACAGAAAACGTTGCTATCAAAGAAGAATTACCAGCTTTTTGTGAGGGACTAGATATTATTATTGAGCCAAAGGAGGAATATCAAAGTGATGGTATGTTTAAGAACAAAAATAACAATTAAAAATAATTATAGGTTTAAAGAATTTAATTCTCATAAGAACTTAAATAACAGTTCACTTAAAATGAGATACAAAGTGCTTACATCTACGTAAAATAAATCCTCTGGGGTGTTGGTGACGTTATAGGGTACATACATGTTTCTAGAGTTTTTTCTTAAATATATTTATACTATCACACTTTAAATTAAATCTTAAAATCTTCCGGTAAATTGTTGAACAGCCGTGCTCCCTGAACCAATATTGTTCTTTTGCCGTAATTAGTCCGCGCCCGTGCAGCCATTAGTTGAAACTTGTTTTTACTTCTTGTGTTGTATGTTGTTGTCTTTTTATGTATTATAACCAATTTATTTTGTATTGATCATAAATGTTTTGAATTGAGACGGCTTCAAGACTACAACACGTCAACACATTTTTAAAGATGAACAATTTGGGTTTAGACAGAATAGTACCACTTCATTGGCATGTTTCAATTTGATGAAAATGTCACCCAGTCTATAAATGATGGCTCACCAATTGCTGCGATTTTCCTAGCTCATGTCTAGGAAAATCGCAGCAATTGGTGAGCCATCATTTATAGACTGGGTGACAATTTTCCACCAATTGCTGCGATTTTCCTAGACATGAGTAAGGCGTTCGATTTTGTGGACCATAAATTGCTCTTATACAAACTAGAAAAAAAAAAATGGAATAAGAGGTAAAGCGAACGACTGGTTTAGAGACTACCTAAATGAAAGAAAGAAAACAATGTGTGGAAATTTCTAAAATACATAACAGCAAAAAGATGTTACATAGAAGTGAATATCGGCAAAACAATTTTGGAGTGCCACAGGGCACTGTAGTGCCCCTTTAGTGTACCTTTCTTGTTCCTCATTTACATTAATGATCTCCCTAATATCGTTCACCATAACACAATTTTGTTTGCTGATCACACAACCCTTATTGTAAAATGTGAAATGCAGACACATATGAACTAAACATAAACAAAGCAATAAACAACATCATACCCTGGTTACATTCTAACAACTTGCGAATTAATATGGAGAAAACTAAAATGATCCAATTCCAAACCCATAAAAGAATGCCATTGACACTAAATATCAAATATAATGATATCATGATCGAACAAGTTGCAAGTACGAAATTTTTGAGTATAAATTTGGATCAGAATTGCAACAGGAAAGCACACGTCGATTACGTTTGTGATAAGCTCGACAGATTTGTTTACGTAATAAAAAGATTAAGCGTCACGGTATCAAAAGAGGCGGCTCTTTGTGCATATCACAGATACGTTTCATCCGTACTCGCTTATGGTCTCTTGTTGTGGGGTAATTCGGTGGACATTAAAAAAGCGTTTAGAGTACAAAAAAAATGTGTACGTGCAATCTGTGGAGCCTGGTATACAGAAAGTTGTAAGCCCTTGTTTAAAAAAATACAATATTCTGTCATTACCGTGTATGTAAATTAGAGAACTATGCCTATTTGTGCAACAACATCCGGAATATTTTACTAAACGCAAAGATGTAACCAAACGAAATGTAGCTCTTAGAAATAAAAATAAATTTATGCATGAGCTTTGTGTACTACAATGCAGGCTCGAATTGCATAAAAGGAACTCGTATTTAAATGCTGTAAAGGTATATAATAAATTACCTGATACCTTTAAAGATTTACCTTTGACCATGTTTAAAAAAAAGGTAAAACAATGGTTAAAAGAAAAATGCTTTTACGATCGTAACGAATACATGTCAGATCAAGAAAACTGTCAATAATATTGACATATACCTTATAATAATTAATTATTAAACTTGAGACTTGAGATGCCGATGCATTCCACCAGCTTTTATGACAAGTCTTTTACAGTTCAAGCAGTACGATTATGGAATGCCTTGCCAGTGTTGATAAGGCGAGCTCAAACTTTGGCCACTTTTAAAATTCTGGTAAAAAAACACTTCCTCTCTCTTTAAACGTCATTATTACATATATAGTTCCTTGCTCTTGTTTCATGTTTATTATTGTATAAGTATATATATGTATATATATATATATATAAATTTATTAATGTATGTATATGTTGTATATGTATATGGTACACCACGGACTACCTACAGAATTGTCTCTCCTTGTCCCCATACTCCATCCAAAGGTTGTCTGTAAAAGATCGCTTTTAGCGATAAGACCGCCCATTGTGTCACTCGTATGTAAAATTTCAACATTGTAAAATTGTAACAGTAATTTAAATGGTGTGCATAATAAAGAGTATTCTATTCTATTCTATTCTATTCTATTATTGTTCAAATTTTACGGACACGGACATTGTATTAGTTATGACATTATCAATTATTATTACAATTTAAAATTATTTATATATATAATCAATTTGTTATCTAATAATACTAATGCATGAGCTCTTATTTGTTGTTGGTATTTTTTTATTTATTTAATTTATATCAATACATTGTAATAAATCTAAGATAAGAGGAGCTTGTGGCTAAGTAATAACAGCCGCACGGGTCGATCCATCAAGTTAAGCTACGCTTGCCGGGGTTGGTCCGTGGATGGGTGACCATCTTTACATACCGAGACTCCTTCGTGCCTCGAAAAGCACGTTAAGCCGTTGGTCCCGGCTGTCATTCGTGGATCTTTGACAGTCGTTACGGGTCGTCAGAAGCCCGAAAGTCTGACAATCAGTCTTACCAAGGGGTATCGTATTACCCAGTTAATGGGTTGTGGAGGTCAGATAGGCAGTCGCTCCATGTAAAATAATGGTATTCAGCTGCATCCGGTTAGACTGGAAGTCGACCCCAACATAGTTGGGAAAAGGCTAGGCAGATTGAATACACTGTAATAAATAATATATTATTATTGTGCAGGACAAAATATTTGCACACCATAATTTTATGGTAGAATGTAAAATTGCAATTATAGTTTTAAGATCTACATTGTAAATCTACATTCTAGGCAAATAAATGAATTTGAATTACTTCAAAGTTTTGTTAGTGTTTAGTTTCATTCAACTTAACGGTAACCGTACTTTAAATTAAAGTCGCTTTTCGCGTGTGTCTGATGACCGCGTTGTTCTTCTAAACTACGCAACGAATTTTGATGCGGTTTTCACCATCATTTTAGAGAATTTATTCAGGAAGTTGTATGAATACATGTATTTATATTGTTACGAGCTGGGGTTCGGGATAAATAAATGTATGCCAGTTTACACCAAAAACACACTATATTTAAATAATCACAAATACAGTAATCAGAAACTTTAAGCAGAATCACTTGTAGCTCACTGTTAGTTCACTGTTGGTCACTGTTTCGCATTCCTAGCTGAACTGCCATAGACCGCTGGCAACCCTCTATTTATATGACGAGTGTAAGCTTCTAGAAAGTTCAAGGCCATAATTCGAGAACATTCTAGTAATTACAGGAATGATCTAGAATGCTGCAAAACGACACTTAACCATCTAGAACATTCTGGAAGGGTTTATAACGTTCTAGAAAAATCTGCCACGAATCGACGTACCGTGTAGTTCTGCTACTCGATAACAGATGGCGTTAGCGTCTACGTAACAATATTAAACTTACATAATTATAATAAAGAAATCGCGATGTTTTGTCAAGTCGTGAAAACCGTGCGAAGCAGGGGCGGGTCGCTAGTTGATGATACAAGAGTAATACTCTTGACTGTTGTTGTTTACTTACAGAGCTAGAACCGGACAAGTTAGGCAATAGCTGTCTAGATGTAGCAGATACACCACCACACCAATATGAGTCAGATTTAGAATATGATGTACCTTTAATGGAGTTTAAAACTGAAGTGGAAGAAGAACAAGAAGTATCTACGAAGAAACGAAGAGCCAGGGAGACGCACAGTAAGTATTAGTTAGTTAATCTGTAGGTAAGCAAACAGGCCAGTGGTTCCCCATAGGAAGTGGTTAGCGTTACCTAAAGAGTGTACCCGCTTGGATGTACAATTATAGCCATAGGACTGCATCTCGAAGGCACAAGAAATAATCTAGGACCATCGTAGTTAAATCAATAAACTGTTAATTTCTGCTAACAATAACAAAACCATGACCAGCAAGACGACTGACGACAAGTCACTCATTCACGAGCATAACGCTAAGATCAGCCATTACCCCCTCGCTGTGTTTGTGCCCCGACGCTACCGCAAGCAGGGACACTAGGGAGCATGACGAGCTTGCTGCCAGTTGCTCAGACAAGAATAATTAATACAATCACGCATGCGGGTCTATTCCGCGCGCGGGAGCAAATACGCATGACACCACAGAACTGAAAAAACAGTAGATATCGCATAACGCTTCATTAGTATCGGAACCAGCGTACCCCAACTCACACATATACAGATTAATCGTATTTCATAACACTAAAAAATCCTTGGTGTAATTGGTAATTTAAAATTGAATGAAAGAAGGAAATATGTCAATTGTAGCATATTTGAAAATAATCCGTAGTGACACGACGTTAGAGTTGTTTATTATCTACTCTTTTAAAGTATTTATTATCTTTTCCCTTTAAAGCGCACACGAAATGGTTGAATTAATTAATTAATTTATTTATATCGGACAACACTAAAGTCCATTTTGTTAGTAAACATCTTATAACTAGTGTTAGTAGTACACAACTAAGGAGAACATTAGGTGACTGAGGCAGGATGTGCAGAGAACGATAAAGCAGGGAATAAGCTACAGGACCATTCTCCCCACATTGTGCCTCAGAAAAGGGGAGTAAGGACTCTCTACCACTGTTTTCAGGATGCTATTGTCACTGACCCGCGTTCTACGCATCAGTGATGCTACTTTTTTGCGAATCACTGCATGGAAGCCGTCTTCGGTTCTGAGCAAACATCTCCGATGCGCTACAGAAACGGGGCAGTTTCAACAGCATCCTAAAAACATTGTTATATTGGATACGTAAGACATCTAGCGATCTTTTGGTGTAGCTGACCCATAGAACCCCCGCGTACAGACACTGACAAAACGCCTTGAACAGGGTGATTTTGACTTGGTCCGCACAACGAGAGAATCTACGGGCCAACATGTTCCCTCGGACCGCTAGTGCCCTACGTTCCCTTTCAATATCTACATTGTCCTTAAGGTCGTCGGTAAGTATGTGCCCCAGGTACTTAAAATGGTGGACTTTATTTACTGTCTCACCATTTAGAGCAAAATTAGGTTCATGATTAGGGCACTTACCGGCGGCCTTAAAGACCATGTATTCACATTTACCAACATTATACACAAGGCCGTGCAAGGCAGCATACTCCTCGCAGACTTTCAGCATTTCTCTGATAGATCCCTCAGTCGGGCCCAGCAGCACCATGTCGTCCGCGTAGCTGATGCTGTTAATACTAACACCACCAACCCGGCAACCGACACGCATACTACTGAGCTTGACTATGAGATCATTAATGTAGAGGTTGAAGAGCCGCGGAGAGGTCAACCCCCCCTGTCTCACACCGCACTCCAACCCATACGACTCAGAGAACGTTCCGGCCCACTTTACATGGTACGTTTGGTTCGCATACCAAAACTGCATGAGCTTAAGCACTGATACCGGCACATTCCTGTCACCCAGCTTTCTGCAGAGCACATCATATGACACCAGGTCGAAGGCTCTGGAGAGATCCAGGAAGCAGGCATACACCGGCGTTTTTCGGTCTGTGTAATATTGGACAGTATTCTTCAAACTCAGCACAGCACTTTCGGTTGAAAGCTTAGGTTGAAAACCAAACTGTGCATCGTGCAAACACAAATAATTTTTTAGGCACGAGTCAAGCATACTGTCCAATACTTTAGCCGCTGTGGTTGCAAGGGAGATTGGACGGTAGTTTCCCCTGTCCGAAATATCCCCTGTCCTGGTTTTGACTATAGGCACTACAACAGTTTGCATCAGCTCAGCAGGTAAATGTGAGTGACTAATGCACATTGTATAAAACCAGGACAGGACCCTCGGCAGCTGGTGACCTCCCGCATGTTTGTAATGCTCGATGCTGAGTCCGTCGTGGCCGGGCGATTTACCTCTGCTCATGCCTTGAATGATGGATCTGACTCGTTTAGCCGAAAAAAGTGTGAGTGGTTCGGCCCCCCCACTGTCAGACTCAGCATCGGCCATCGCAACTGAAGGGCCCAGTGGTGATTGCACTTTGAAATGTTCCATAAACATATTTGCAATTCCCCGCGGGTCATTGGTCCCTCCCAAGTTAATGAGCAAGTTACGCTACTCGCCGCTAGATGTCACTGTAACGGGTGCGTCTCATATCATATAAAGATAGATGGTATATTTTCATTTCAATAACGTTCACAAGATGTAATAAACGTGAGATATACAAACTGTTGATATAATTTCATTACATATAACATGTATATTGATATAATCATTATTTTAACACCCCGATTCAGAGCAATCCGACATTTGGGTTAGGTTCGGTTAGGTTAGAACAGTGACCATTAACGCGCGAATGCGAGCGAGCGAAGCGAGCGGGCCGCGGCAGCGGCCGCCGAGCGCCAGATACCCTCTATTGTTGGTGAATCATTTGGGTTAGATGAGGCGGTGAATGTCTCGTATATTAGACGATGAAAGCTTTTGCTTTGTGTTTTTTACTAGGCGTTTTATCATATTAGATTAAATAGGTTTTATGTCTTCTGAGTGGTACCTATATCAAACGATTTTATATTCAATATATGTTATGCTTATAAAAATTAGTTACTTTAAAATTATATCAATCGTTTATTATATTAACTGATCATTATATGAAATAAAATTATAGATTCAGCTGTTATATCTTGTAAATATTAGAGATTTTGTAATTATATCATATATTACTTACCCCACTTTAATAAATGCATTCAATTTAAAGCTGTACATCGTTAATAATAAGATTGATATTTCTGAAACAAGGTCATTACTATTCGTCCTCCACTAGGGATGTGCCACTGTCGGTGCCTTATTTATCGACATTCCGTTTTATTTTCAAACAAAATACAGTCAACTGCTAGATTCGATAAATATTATTATGTTTTGAAATCAAGTTTTTATATAAATTTATTATAATACTTACGATTTATAGAAAGTTTATAGTTTAAAAGAAAGTAGACCTTAAGTTGAACTAAATAAAGTCTAATTCTACTTGTATTGTTTAATAAAATATTATTTTTCAAATTTTAATCGAAATATAATTAATTAGAACTTACCGATGGTATGATATAACACCATTTGATAGATTTTTGGTTCTGATATCATGTTTACACAAAACAGCACAATATCTTTGTATTTTTTTTTTTAAGTTTTCGTCACCGTGACGGTTTTGAGAAGACTGATGTGCGTGTTGTGTGCGCGGAGCAGACATTATGCGGAACTTCGCAAAACTCTGGGTACGCGGGCCTCGCCTACTTGTGACTTGTACTGTTTTTTCTGTTCTGTGCATGACACTTACAAACGCCCAAACGCACTAGGACTGAGTAACCCAAATCAATCACGTCTGTATCATCCGCAGCGTCAGAGTTGTATAGTACACCTACGTCGCCGAATGTAGGTATGATCAATAAATAATACACCTACATTCCGCGATATCACATTACCTTATTAATCGAATGCAAAGCGCTCTTATTTTGAATCGTGTGCTTGTTAATCTTCTCCTAACACTGTACTTACCAGCTTTGTAATCACAGGGGCGAGCGTTGCGAAGAAACCAAAACTAGAAGATGCAGTAACAGCCGAGCAAACGGAGAAAGACAAATCCGACTCGATAGATATCCGGACAACTCAACAACGTACGTCCAAACCTGGCACTTATGTCAAAGAGCCTAACAACTGTGACCAGCGTAGTTTTAATCGAATAAAAAAAAATATACAACATACTCGCACACAAATTGGTGAAAAATCGTACAAATGTGATGTATGTCAACGTACTTTTATTAAAAAGGGTCACTTAATAACTCATGCTCGTCAACACACTGGTGAAAAACCTTACAAGTGTGATGTATGTCAGCGTAGTTTTAGTAACAAGTCTGTTTTAACAAAACATAAGCGAATACACACTGGTGAAAAACCTTACAAGTGTGATATATGTCAGCGTAGTTTTAGTCACAAGTTTGGTTTAACAAAACATAAGCGTATACACACTGGTGAAAAACCCTATAAATGTGACTTTTGTCAGCGTACTTTTAGTGAAAAGTGTGATTTATCAACTCATATTCGTATACACACTGGTGAAAAACCATACAAGTGTGATGTATGTCAGCGTAATTTTAATGTAAAGAGTAATTTAACACAGCATATTCGTATACACACTGGTGAAAAACCGTACAAGTGTGATGTATGTCAACGTACTTTTAGTCAAAAGGGTCATTTAACAACTCATGCTCGTCAACACTGGTGAAAGTAGTTTTAGTTTCGTAATGTACGAGCTACGCTGTACATTGACTTTTGTAGTGTGATGTATGTCAGCGTAGTTTTAGTTTAGTAATGTACGAGCTACGCTGTACATTGACCTTTGTAGTGTGATGTATGTCAGCGTAGTTTTAGTTTAGTAATGTACGAGCTACGCTGTACATTGACCTTTGTAGTGTGATGTATGTCAGCGTAGTTTCAGTTTCGTAATGTACGAGCTGCGCTGTACATTGACTTTTGTAGTGTGATGTATGTCAGCGTAGTTTTAGTTTAGTAATGTACGAGCTACGCTGTACATTGACCTTTGTAGTGTGATGTATGTCAGCGTAGTTTCAGTTTCGTAATGTACGAGCTGCGCTGTACATTGACTTTTGTAGTGTGATGTATGTCAGCGTAGTTTTAGTTTAGTAATGTACGAGCTACGCTGTACATTGACCTTTGTAGTGTGATGTATGTCAGCGTAGTTTCAGTTTCGTAATGTACGAGCTGCGCTGTACATTGACTTTTGTAGTGTGATGTATGTCAGCGTAGTTTTAGTTTAGTAATGTACGAGCTACGCTGTACATTGACCTTTGTAGTGTGATGTATGTCAGCGTAGTTTTAGTTTAGTAATGTACGAGCTACGCTGTACATTGACCTTTGTAGTGTGATGTATGTCAGCGTAGTTTCAGTTTCGTAATGTACGAGCTACACTGTACATTGACCTTTGTAGTGTGATGTATGTCAGCGTAGTTTTAGTTTAGTAATGTACGAGCTACGCTGTACATTGACCTTTGTAGTGTGATGTATGTCAGCGTAGTTTTAGTTTAGTAATGTACGAGCTACGCTGTACATTGACCTTTGTAGTGTGATGTATGTCAGCGTAGTTTTAGTTTAGTAATGTACGAGCTACGCTGTACATTGACCTTTGTAGTGTGATGTATGTCAGCGTAGTTTCAGTTTCGTAATGTACGAGCTACGCTGTACATTGACCTTTGTAGTGTGATGTATGTCAGCGTAGTTTTAGTTTAGTAATGTACGAGCTACGCTGTACATTGACCTTTGTAGTGTGATGTATGTCAGCGTAGTTTCAGTTTCGTAATGTACGAGCTACGCTGTACATTGACCTTTGTAGTGTGATGTATGTCAGCGTAGTTTTAGTTTAGTAATGTACGAGCTACGCTGTACATTGACCTTTGTAGTGTGATGTATGTCAGCGTAGTTTTAGTTTAGTAATGTACGAGCTACGCTGTACATTGACTTTTGTAGTGTGATGTATGTCAGCGTAGTTTTAGTTTAGTAATGTACGAGCTACGCTGTACATTGACCTTTGTAGTGTGATGTATGTCAGCGTAGTTTTAGTTTAGTAATGTACGAGCTACGCTGTACATTGACCTTTGTAGTGTGATGTATGTCAGCGTAGTTTCAGTTTCGTAATGTACGAGCTACACTGTACATTGACCTTTGTAGTGTGATGTATGTCAGCGTAGTTTTAGTTTAGTAATGTACGAGCTACGCTGTACATTGACCTTTGTAGTGTGATGTATGTCAGCGTAGTTTTAGTTTAGTAATGTACGAGCTACGCTGTACATTGACCTTTGTAGTGTGATGTATGTCAGCGTAGTTTTAGTTTAGTAATGTACGAGCTACGCTGTACATTGACCTTTGTAGTGTGATGTATGTCAGCGTAGTTTCAGTTTCGTAATGTACGAGCTACGCTGTACATTGACCTTTGTAGTGTGATGTATGTCAGCGTAGTTTTAGTTTAGTAATGTACGAGCTACGCTGTACATTGACCTTTGTAGTGTGATGTATGTCAGCGTAGTTTCAGTTTCGTAATGTACGAGCTACGCTGTACATTGACCTTTGTAGTGTGATGTATGTCAGCGTAGTTTCAGTTTCGTAATGTACGAGCTACGCTGTACATTGACTTTTTGTAGTGTGATGTATGTCAGCGTAGTTTTAGTTTAGTAATGTACGAGCTACGCTGTACATTGACTTTTGTAGTGTGATGTATGTCAGCGTAGTTTTAGTTTCGTAATGTACGAGCTACGCTGTACATTGACTTTTGTAGTGTGATGTATGTCAGCGTAGTTTCAGTTTAGTAATGTACGAGCTGCGCTGTACATTGACTTTTGTAGTGTGATGTATGTCAGCGTAGTTTTAGTTTCGTAATGTACGAGCTACGCTGTACATTGACTTTTGTAGTGTGATGTATGTCAGCGTAGTTTCAGTTTAGTAATGTACGAGCTGCGCTGTACATTGACTTTTGTAGTGTGATGTATGTCAGCGTAGTTTTAGTTTAGTAATGTACGAGCTACGCTGTACATTGACTTTTGTAGTGTGATGTATGTCAGCGTAGTTTTAGTTTAGTAATGTACGAGCTACGCTGTACATTGACCTTTGTAGTGTGATGTATGTCAGGGTAGTTTCAGTTTCGTAATGTACGAGCTGCGCTGTACATTGACTTTTGTAGTGTGATGTATGTCAGCGTAGTTTTAGTTTAGTAATGTACGAGCTACGCTGTACATTGACCTTTGTAGTGTGATGTGTGTCAGCGTAGTTTCAGTTTCGTAATGTACGAGCTGCGCTGTACATTGACTTTTGTAGTGTGATGTATGTCAGCGTAGTTTTAGTTTAGTAATGTACGAGCTACGCTGTACATTGACCTTTGTAGTGTGATGTATGTCAGCGTAGTTTTAGTTTAGTAATGTACGAGCTACGCTGTACATTGACCTTTGTAGTGTGATGTGTGTCAGCGTAGTTTCAGTTTCGTAATGTACGAGCTGCGCTGTACATTGACTTTTGTAGTGTGATGTATGTCAGCGTAGTTTTAGTTTAGTAATGTACGAGCTACGCTGTACATTGACCTTTGTAGTGTGATGTATGTCAGCGTAGTTTTAGTTTAGTAATGTACGAGCTACGCTGTACATTGACCTTTGTAGTGTGATGTATGTCAGCGTAGTTTCAGTTTCGTAATGTACGAGCTGCGCTGTACATTGACTTTTGTAGTGTGATGTATGTCAGCGTAGTTTTAGTTTAGTAATGTACGAGCTACGCTGTACATTGACCTTTGTAGTGTGATGTATGTCAGCGTAGTTTTAGTTTAGTAATGTACGAGCTACGCTGTACATTGACCTTTGTAGTGTGATGTATGTCAGCGTAGTTTTAGTTTAGTAATGTACGAGCTACGCTGTACATTGACTTTTGTAGTGTGATGTATGTCAGCGTAGTTTTAGTTTAGTAATGTACGAGCTACGCTGTACATTGACTTTTGTAGTGTGATGTATGTCAGCGTAGTTTTAGTTTAGTAATGTACGAGCTACGCTGTACATTGACTTTTGTAGTGTGATGTATGTCAGCGTAGTTTTAGTTTAGTAATGTACGAGCTACGCTGTACATTGACTTTTGTAGTGTGATGTATGTCAGCGTAGTTTTAGTTTCGTAATGTACGAGCTGCGCTGTACATTGACTTTTGTAGTGTGATGTATGTCAGCGTAGTTTTAGTTTCGTAATGTACGAGCTACGCTGTACATTGACCTTTGTAGTGTGATGTATGTCAGCGTAGTTTTAGTTTAGTAACGTACGAGCTACGCTGTACATTGACTGTTGTAGTGTGATGTATGTCAGCGTAGTTTTAGTTTCGTAATGTACGAGCTACGCTGTACATTGACTTTTGTAGTGTGATGTATGTCAGCGTTAGTTTCAGTTTAGTAATGTACGAGCTGCGCTGTACATTGACTTTTGTAGTGTGATGTATGTCAGCGTAGTTTTAGTTTAGTAATGTACGAGCTACGCTGTACATTGACTTTTGTAGTGTGATGTATGTCAGCGTAGTTTCAGTTTAGTAATGTACGAGCTGCGCTGTACATTGACTTTTGTAGTGTGATGTATGTCAGCGTAGTTTTAGTTTAGTAATGTACGAGCTACGCTGTACATTGACTTTTGTAGTGTGATGTATGTCAGCGTAGTTTTAGTTTAGTAATGTACGAGCTACGCTGTACATTGACTTTTGTAGTGTGATGTATGTCAGCGTAGTTTTAGTTTAGTAATGTACGAGCTGCGCTGTACATTGACTTTTGTAGTGTGATGTATGTCAGCGTAGTTTTAGTTTAGTAATGTACGAGCTGCGCTGTACATTGACTTTTGTAGTGTGATGTATGTCAGCGTAGTTTTAGTTTAGTAATGTACGAGCTGCGCTGTACATTGACTTTTGTAGTGTGATGTATGTCAGCGTAGTTTTAGTTTAGTAATGTACGAGCTACGCTGTACATTGACTTTTGTAGTGTGATGTATGTCAGCGTAGTTTTAGTTTAGTAATGTACGAGCTACGCTGTACATTGACTTTTGTAGTGTGATGTATGTCAGCGTAGTTTTAGTTTAGTAATGTACGAGCTACGCTGTACATTGACTTTTGTAGTGTGATGTATGTCAGCGTAGTTTTAGTTTAGTAATGTACGAGCTACGCTGTACATTGACTTTTGTAGTGTGATGTATGTCAGCGTAGTTTTAGTTTAGTAATGTACGAGCTGCGCTGTACATTGACTTTTGTAGTGTGATGTATGTCAGCGTAGTTTTAGTTTAGTAATGTACGAGCTGCGCTGTACATTGACTTTTGTAGTGTGATGTATGTCAGCGTAGTTTTAGTTTAGTAATGTACGAGCTACGCTGTACATTGACTTTTGTAGTGTGATGTATGTCAGCGTAGTTTTAGTTTAGTAATGTACGAGCTACGCTGTACATTGACTTTTGTAGTGTGATGTATGTCAGCGTAGTTTTAGTTTAGTAATGTACGAGCTGCGCTGTACATTGACTTTTGTAGTGTGATGTATGTCAGCGTAGTTTTAGTTTAGTAATGTACGAGCTGCGCTGTACATTGACTTTTGTAGTGTGATGTATGTCAGCGTAGTTTTAGTTTAGTAATGTACGAGCTACGCTGTACATTGACTTTTGTAGTGTGATGTATGTCAGCGTAGTTTTAGTTTAGTAATGTACGAGCTACGCTGTACATTGACTTTTGTAGTGTGATGTATGTCAGCGTAGTTTTAGTTTAGTAATGTACGAGCTACGCTACGCTAGCTACGCTAGCTACGCTAGCTACGCTTTATGCTGAGATGGGAGCCTTTTTGGCCTCGCACAGGTCTCTTTTATTTTAAACTGATTTCTTTTTTTTGTTTTTTTGCTTTTTAATGTTTATTTTGTTACTTTTATATGCTCTTTTTTAACTGTATTTCCTGTGCGTGTCCCAAATAAAATATTTTTCTTTCTTTCTTTCTTTCTTTCTACGCTGTACATTGACTTTTGTAGTGTGATGTATGTCAGCGTAGTTTTAGTTTAGTAATGTACGAGCTACGCTGTACATTGACTTTTGTAGTGTGATGTATGTCAGCGTAGTTTTAGTTTAGTAATGTACGAGCTGCGCTGTACATTGACTTTTGTAGTGTGATGTATGTCAGCGTAGTTTTAGTTTAGTAATGTACGAGCTACGCTGTACATTGACTTTTGTAGTGTGATGTATGTCAGCGTAGTTTTAGTTTAGTAATGTACGAGCTACGCTGTACATTGACTTTTGTAGTGTGATGTATGTCAGCGTAGTTTTAGTTTAGTAATGTACGAGCTGCGCTGTACATTGACTTTTGTAGTGTGATGTATGTCAGCGTAGTTTTAGTTTAGTAATGTACGAGCTGCGCTGTACATTGACTTTTGTAGTGTGATGTATGTCAGCGTAGTTTTAGTTTAGTAATGTACGAGCTACGCTGTACATTGACTTTTGTAGTAGTTTGTACGTCACACTCAATTTATGCACATCAATATTGTTTAGCTGTGCATCTCTGTAACATAGCATTTAAGTGTAATATTTGTGTAATTATACTCAGTAGCAATAAATCCATCAAGGGACTCCTCAAATGAGTAAAGAGTGAGTATGTTATGTAAATACATAACATAACAAAACAAGCGTGTAAAATGTATAGCTTACACATCAAGCTAAACATTTCTAGTTTACACTGACCTCTCACTGTAAGGAAATCCTATACAATGCGAGATCAGTTTATACTGGAAACGTATAGCTTGATCTGTAGCCCTGCGTATGTGTCACCACAGTTTGTTGTTACTAAAAAGAAAAAACGAAAACCCGTGCGAACAGTGCTTGGAAGTGCCGTTAAAAGTGCAGTTCGCATATACATACTTTGCACTAATATGTTTGCAATAATAATTTGGTGTTCTATTGCGTACTTTAAATAATCAGGACTAAATTAAATAGAAAAAGAATCCGACCTACCGTCGGACAGTGCGTCGCGATAAAGCGCGTAAGCGCCCCGGATTGCACGGCGCTTACGACGTTTTTCTCGCGAACTCGCTGTGACTAGCCTTCAGCTACAAGTACCGCGGGCCTATTTTAGTAAGCGCTTATGCTTCAATAACCGGACCCTATCTGCGAGAGCCTTTATTAGTGTGTTGAAGCGCTAACTACAATACCAATTGCGTGGATGATTAAATTATTTTGAGGGGATTTTTTAACTTTTTTTTAATTTTTTTTTTTTTTATAAAAGGTATAAAAATAAAATTATAAAAACAACATGGCTTCGACAACACGCTCGTGAAGATGCTGTGCTGACAATATTGATTGCGAAGATGATAATAAATGAGAGTTCTATACTTATCATTTGCATAAAATGTTATAATAAGTCCTTCCATTTCGCTTGCTTGTCTGCCTGAGAATTCCTGCTGATTCCGAAGCATGTCGTAAATGGAAATGTACGGGTTGTATTAGAATTAAAAAAAAAAATCGGAACAATAACAAAAGACAGTACAACAAGTAAAACGATGATATCTGCGAAAGTATAAACTGTAGCGCAGCTAACTACGCCCTTCTCCAGATACAGAATGGAATAAATGTTCCATGATAAAAGAGAACTTAGATAATTTAGATTTGGTAAATACAAGAAAAAACAAGACAAAAATAAAAAGTACAGGACAAAAAATTCTTTGGGATTGGTTTTTAATGTGTGTGTGTGTGTGTGTGTGTGCGTGTGTGTGTGTGTGTGCGTGTGTGTGTGTGTGTGTGTGTGTGTGCGTGTGAGTGCGTGTTGTGTGAATTACACAAAACATCTAGAAGACGAATTGGCGTGTAACCCTAAATTACTTTGGGCTTATCTTAAGGCAAAACGAGGAGATTCAAGTGCCCTTAGACCTTGACGCAAAATTGATTTGATTGATTGATTGATTTGATGATTGCTCGCTGTAAGTAAAAGCTGAAAGCAATTGTTAAATAAATAAATGACCGCCGAAACTATCGCTACTTCTGGCGGAAGAAAAGTATGCGAGTTATTTGTAGAATATTTTACTCTAATGACAGAAGGGATGTTGAATACAATACAGAATTCTTGCAATTTCTGGATAATAACAGTTTGTGTCTAACTAACCCAGTTATTTCTTTGAATCCCTCCACAAGAAGTCTTGACCCAAATAAAAAACTTTTTTACAAAAAAAAAAACAACAGACTTAGTGGGTCAGTCTGTGATTTATCTAAGTTAAAATAGCCTAATGTCAACTGCTCATCACCTTTTATAAAATATTGCTTTTCCCGATACAAGGACGTTAATTGTTGAGGAGTTCTCCCAGTAAGGAACCAGCAGAACTGAAACTGATGGTGAAGTCACCATCAGCTCCACTTCAACATATGTATTGTGACGAGCATAAATTGCTTAGTAATAATCGAATCGAATCAGTGAAATACGAATTATTGAGAAGTTCCGATGGCCAGCTGTGGTCTTCCTCATCAGTTCCACTTCACCGAATGGTGCTTTCCCCGGAAAGCACCATTCGGTGAAGTGATTAGCCTAATCGCTATAGGTGTGCCTATAATATTTGAAGGTTCCCCTCAATTTCTCTGGGATGCCATCAACAGATCCTGGTTTCCTTATCATGGTACTACTCTTAGGACATCCTTTACAACAAAAAAAATAATCATTAAAATCTGTTCATAAACGACGAAGTTATCCGCGAACACACAAAAAAAAAGTAAAAAAAAATATATATATACGGTCGAATTGAGAAACCTCCTTTTTTTGAAGTCGTTTAAAAAGGGGGCTGGGCCAGATGGAATACCTCGTCAATGATTTGTTATAAATCAACATAAGTGGGTAAACCAGCTCAGATGTAAATACTATAGTAACTTCAAAGTGGAAAATCGCAAAAGTGGTTCCGGTTCATAAATCGCATGATAATTATGACTATGTCAGCGTAGTTTTAGTGAAAAGGCTCATTTAACAACTCATATTCATATATACATAGGTGAAAAACCTTATAATATGTGTAATTCAATTCAATTCAATTTATTTTATTTCAGATAATAAAAATCCATAATATTACATAAAAAACAATATAAAAACATAAAGATGAATAAATTTAAAAAAAAATACAATAATTTAAAAATATTATAAAAAATTAATCATGAGTGTCAAAACATGTGTGAAAGAATAATTAGGTCAAATAATAATAATAATCAAAATATAATTTAAACAGAAATAAAAAATAATGTTGTCAGCATAGTTTTATTGACAAAGGTACTTTAACAAAACATATTCGTATACACACTGGTGAAAAACCTTATAAGTGTGATGTAAGTCAACGTAGTTTAGGTAAACACGGCTACACATCAAGCTATAATTTCCAGTTTGCACTGACCTCTCATTGTGAGGAAATCCTATAGAATGCGAGAGCAGCTTATACTGGATATTTATAGCTTGATCTGGAGCCGTGCGTACAGGAGTAATTTAACAGCACATATTCGTATAACACTGGTGAAAAACCTCAAGTGTTATAGAGGTATTAGGAACAACTTGAACGGA
Organism: Cosmia pyralina; assembly: GCA_946251885.1. Taxonomy (NCBI): domain Eukaryota; kingdom Metazoa; phylum Arthropoda; class Insecta; order Lepidoptera; family Noctuidae; genus Cosmia; species Cosmia pyralina. The sequence continues at coordinate 15,865,773 of OX276369.1, read as the reverse complement.
GGATCCTCTTACCAGACAGGTGTTTGTCTGGTGGGCTACTGCCCGACTATTGATGACTGAGACACACACACACTACTTAGTTTTAAGAGTAGTTTAACAGAACATATTCGAGTATATCTGCACGAGTCGTGACATCAAATTCCACCTTAACTTTAACTGCCCTCGTCAGCGTGCTCTTGTATTCTGTTAGAGTTTGTGCTCACGACTCGTGCCCGTAACTGTACACAGACACACCGGTGAAAAAACCTTATAAGTGTGATTTATGTCAACTTAGTTTTAATGTAAAGAGTACTTTAACAAATTATATTCGTGTACACACTGGTGAAAAACCTTATAAGTGTGATTTATGTCGAACGTAGTTTTAGTTAACAAAACATATTCGCCGTATACACACTAGTCAGAAACCCTTCAAATGTATGTAAGTGTAGTTTTAGCCAATTCTGTCATTTAAAATGACATATTCTAATGCACACTGGTGAAGAACCATATAAGTTTGATATATGTCAGCAAAGTTTTAGTGTTAAGGTTGGTCTAAGAAATCATTTTCGAACACACTGGCGACAAGTCATCATCATCAATCTCCTGCCCGTGTCCCAATTTATTTTGTGCTTTCTCCATTAGTCATCTCGGTAGTCACGCCCCATTCTAGCCATGTCATCTTTCACGCAGTCCATCCATCGTTTCTTGGTCTTCCCCTACTCTTATAGCCATCACATTCACACATAACTTTAAAACTTCTTATTGTTAATCACACTTTTCAATCAATTGTAAATAAAGTAAAGGCGAAATGACCTGTCAAACTGATTTGTTTTATTACCTACGATCAATTCTCTTCTCTATGTGTGAGGAGCTCGTGGCTAAGTAATAACAGCTGCACGGGTCGATCCACCAGGTAAGCTACGCTTACCGGGGTTGGTCCGTGGATGGGTGACCATCTTTACATACCGAGACTCCTCCGTGCCTCGGAAAGCACGTTAAGCCGTTGGTCCCGGCTGTCATTCGTGGATCTTTGATAGTCGTTACGGGTCGTCAGAAGCACGAAAGTCTGACAACCAGTCTTACCAAGTGGTATAGTATTACTCAGTTACTGGGTTGTGGAATCAGACAGGCTGTCGCTGCATGTAAAATACTGGTATTCAGCTGCATCCGGTTATACGGGAAGCCGACCCCAACGTAGTTGGGAGAAGGCTAGGCAGATTGATCTCGTCTCGATGTGTCTTCAAGAACGTAGGGCTCGTTCACACGTACCACCACCACACCCACATCGCAAAGACAAAATGTGGGCAAGCAGTGGTTACGTGTGAGTAGTGTCGCTGCAGCTTCTAGCAGTTGCGATGTGGTTACGTTGTGGCTAGTGTTTGCAGACAGACAGATCGGTGTGGTCGCGTTGTGGCTGCGAGCGACGCGTGGCATTGATGATGTCGGTATCGGACGATGGATTTTGAAGGCGAAGTGGTCCGTGTGAATAAACTATTCTATTTCGCGCCCGTCCACGTGTTGTCGTTGTGGTGTGGTTGTTGACTGGTACGTGTGATCGGGCTCATGATGTTTTTAAACGTTTTTATTAAACTTTTGACAGCTTTGGTTACTTTAATGAGTTCCGCAGGTTTTTCTGCAGATTTCAACTGCGCAAGACAATACAGAGTTTAGAAAATGACGTCGAGAAGACAGCCGAACTTTACGGGTAGACGAATGGCTTAGAAGTTTCAGCAGGAACACCAGGAAAGATCAGATGGCGTCACTGCTGCGTGACAGCGGCCACCGTGACTCGTAGCGCTCACGCGATTGTTGCTGCGGCTGCGAAGAAGATCATAACAAACATAGGTTTTCCCTTAGTCCATAAGAGATCTGAGCGTCAGCTGCTCCGGCACCCTAACTGCGTAACACACCACCAATCGGGATCTGAATCAAATTGTTAATCCATTGCTTCATAAATGTTCGAAAAATTTGTCTGCTCGACAATGAATGTTGTTGAACTGTCAAAATGAAACCGATTCCGACGGATAGTGTGTTACGGAATTAGGGTACAGTGGTGGGGGAGTGCATAGTTGTAAAAACTTTAGAAAGAGTAATTTTATACCGCTTCAAAATATCCATCCCCGCTCACACGAGCGCGGTGTGAATCGGGTCCGTGGAGTCATTTTACCTAATATTGTACGTGGTGTGAGTTCTATACCAAGAAAACGTTACTACGTTACGTTATTGTTACTTATTAGTGATGGAACAACGTTAATAATAAAAAAATATTTTCTTGGTATAGAACTCACACCACGTACAATATTAGGTAAAATGACTCCACGGACCCGATTCACACCGCGCTCGTGTGAGCGGATATTGGGACGGTTTTTGGGGACCTTCATCCCGAAAAAAAAAGTCTGCTGTATGAAAGTGAGGGAAATATAATATGTTCTGATTTCTGATTTCCTGTGATTATATTATAACCTATCCCTACTCGTAAAATGTCTACCAATGACTATCGAAAATGTTCTAAGTGCGGTAGAACACGGCGACGTGCTGAAGATGCCTATCATTGTTTCCCGAATCCAGGGGAAAACAATATGAAAAAGTGTTTCTGTTTTTCTTGTTAAATATAGATTTAGGTTCCGTTGTTCATTTCACCGTAAAAATGTAAAATTCTCTCCACAAAGGTAGGTTTACCTACACAAAAAGTATTTCTATTTAACCTTTTAATCTCTCCTGTCGATGTAGCTTGTGACTAAGTAATAATAGCCGCACGGGTCGATCCATCAGGTTAAGCTACAATTGCCGCGGTTGGTCCGTGGATGGGTAACCATCTTTACATACCGAGATTCCTCCGTGCCTCGGAAAGCACGTTATGCCGTTGGTCCTGCTGTCATTCGTGGATATTTGACGGTCGTTACGGGTCGTCAGAAGCCCGAAATTCTGACACCCAGTCTTACCAAGGGCTATCGTGTTAGGTACCCAGTAACTGGGTTGTGGAGGTCAGAAAGGCAGTCGCTTCATGAAAAATACTGGTATTCAGCTGCATCCGGTTAGACTGGAAGCCGACCCCAACATAGTTGAGAAAAGGCTAGGCTAGGGAATCAATCTGCCTAGCCTTTTCCCAACTAGGGCCGGCGTCCAGTCTAGCCGGATGCAGCTGAATACCATTATTTTACATGAAGCGACTGCGTATCTGACCTATACAACCCAGTAACTGGGTTAGGCTAGGCTAGGGGATATGGACTATTATACTGTTACGTAGACGCTAACGTCATCTGTTATCGAGTAGCAGAACCACGATACGTCGATTCGTGACAGATCTTTCTAGAACATTTTAAACCCATCCAGAATGTTCTAGATGGTTAAGTGTCGTTTTGCAGCATTTTAGATCATTCCTGTAAGTACTAGAATGTTCTCAAATTATGTCCTCGAACTTTCTAGAGCTTATCACTCGTCATATAAATACAGGGTTGCCAGCAGTTTAAGGCAGTATGTCATCCAGCGGGATTGAGGGCCTGGACGAGTTTGTGCGGCATCTCGCGAAAGCCATGTTCGCACTGCCGACGCATCTGCTTGGCCTCATGTCAAGCAGATAGCACCCTGGCATACGCGGCCCCCTGAAGCGAGGAGACCTTTGCCCCGCGACCTGGTCGCGGACGAGTGACCCCATTCCCCGGACTGGACTTCCGAGTGAGTCGCTCTCAGTTTACACGCGGCTCACTTGTGACAATAGACTATACATACAACATACATATGTTGCGTGGCGCGTGCTAGGATAAATTAGGCGTGTCACGTGACAAACATCAGACATCCAGGCACAAATACACAATGCCTACAGTGACGCTTAAGAGGCTACCGACCGTGCAGTGGCGCCCTCATCGTTTGTTTGGTTATTTCTTTTATTTTAGAATGAAAATGCAGAAAACAAGCCGGACTAATTGTGCTCCACAAGACTATACGTTATTATTATTACAAATAGTTGCTTTATATTCTTAAGTTTTATTATAATCGTTAAAACGGAGAATAATGGCCACTTTTTCCGTAATAACTATTAATAAAACTAGGATACTTACCAGATCACAGCTTGACATATACAGTCCTACCAACTTATCTGTGAACTGAAAGAGGACGGCACCGTCGATGCGTCGACACAATCGAATGACATGCGTCGGCACAATGGAATGACATTTCAACATGACGGCCGTAGTTCCAATTTTCGCCATTTCACAGATAAGTTGGTAGGAGTGTACCAACTTATCTGTGAACTGAAAGAGGACGGCACCGTCGATGCGTTGACACAATCGAATGACATGCGTCGGCACAATGGAATGACATTTCAACATGACGGCCGTAGTTCCAATTTTCGCCATTTCACAGATAAGTTGGTAGGAGTGTACCAACTTATCTGTGAACTGAAAGAGGACGGCACCGTCGATGCGTCGACACAATCGAATGACATGCGTCGGCACAATCGAATGACATTTCAACATGACGGCCGTAGTTCCAATTTTCGCCATTTCACAGATAAGTTGGTAGGAGTGTAATACGAATAGAAACAGGTTTCTTTTTGGGAATTTAATGTCTGGCTACTGAGGCCTTTAAGGAGCTTGTGGCTATCTAGATAATTTATTGTAAGTATAATAATAACAGCCGCACGGGTCGATCCTGGATAGGTGACCATCTTTACATACCAAGAAAGACCCTCAGTGCCTCAGAAAGCACGTTAAGCCGATGGTCCCGACTGTCATTCGTGGATCTCTTTGACTGTCGTTACGGGTCGTCAGAAGCCCGAGTCTGACAACCAGTCTTACCAAGGGGTATCGTATTACCCAGTAAAGATCAGATATGCAGTCGCTCTATGTAAAATACTGGTATTCAGCTGCATCCGGTTAGACTGAAAACCGACCCCAACATAGTTGGGAAAGGGCTAGGCAGATGATGATGATGTAATCTACCTAAGGCTAAGCCTTTTACCTAAACGGTGCCATTCGACTAGCAGCCGGAATGATATTCAGCCGATACGTCTAATATACACACATCAAAAGTGTCTAGGGATCAAGCATTTTTATGCGGATTTCTTGAGATTGAGATGTGGCTTTGTAATAAATTTATGATTTTATAAATTTATATGGATCCTTTTTGGTGCATTTCATAATTTGAATCAGGAACTGTGAATCAAATTCGAGTAAAAGATGAAAATCAGCTGTCAATATTTTCCCTATAAAAACATACAACGCATTGAAGACATTATTAGTGCTACTGTTTCCCTACTACTGATTAAAACCAACGTTATTATGGAGCGGCGACGTCATTTAAGCAGGGAAGAAATGCTCAGAGCCGTGGGAATGATAGAAGCTGGTTCCCGGCAACGTACTGTGGCTTTAGCTCTGAATACAAGTCAGAGTGTTATCAGTCGACTTTGGACACGTTACCGAAGCACTGGTACCGTGGCTGAGCGCCATGGAGGACGGTATCGCTGCACCACACGGAGACAAGACCGATACATTCAAATCTTAACTCGAAGAGCTCCAACTATAACCGCCATGATGTTAGCCGTGAGGCTTCATCACTCTTCAGGGAACTTAATTAGCGACCAAACAGTCAGAAACCGCTTGCATGAAGTGAACCTTCATTCCCGAAGACCGCTACGGGTACCACCTATAGCAATGCACAATCGTAGGATTCGATATCAATGGGCTCTTGAACACAGAAATTGGGCAGAAGAACAATGGCGTTTCGTGTGCTTTTCTGATGAGTCTCGTTTTGGTATGAGACCGGATACAAGACGTATACGACACTGGAGAACCCCTGGACGCCAACAGCGATTAAAATCCTGCCAGGAAGTCCATCCTTATAGTGGTGGAACCATCATGGTATGGGCGGGTATTTGGATCGGCGGAAGAACTGAGTTGATTTGGATCAGAGGCAACCTCAACGCTCAAATTTATGCTGAGACGATTGTGTAGCGCGTAGGCATATTAAACATCTTTAGTCTTAGGCAATACCTATGTATGACGTAGCTCATAAGATTATTCTAAGTCCCAACCTTTGTATACAGACAGTCGTTCAGTAAAGCTCCAACTGAGAACACGCTCTTTTATTTGCCAAACCTTCTGAACATACACACACACCAACAACCTCATTGGCAAAGTGGTGACACCCGTACGTGTCCGCGCGCGTATCGAGTTTCAAGTTATCGCAACCGAGAGACTGAAATTATCGCGCGTGAAAATGAACGACCCGCGTTACCAGCCTGCAGCTCTGCAACAGCCTGCAGTCACAGCAACCCTGGATCAGCCACAACCACAGCAAATGACGGCAGTTTCCATCACATCGAGGATACCGGATTTTTGGCGAGATCGGCCAAGGCTCTGGTTTCACCAATTCAACGCCATCGTGGATCCCCAAAAGGCAAGTGACCTGCACAAAAGTCAACTTCTAATAGCTAGGCTGAAACCTGACGAGTTACCTGATATAAGTGACATTCTTGAAAACATGCCTGAAAATAATAAATTCGATACCCTTAAAAATAGGTTAATTTCGGTTTATGAAGAGTCGGAATCAAAACAAATGAACCAACTCTTAAACGAAATCGAACTCGGAGACCAGAAACCGTCTCAATTATTACGGCGTATGCGAGATTTAGGTAAAAATAAGGTACCAGACGAGACTCTAAAATTATTGTGGTCAGGTCGTCTCCCACACTCAATTAGGGCCGTCATTACCGCATGCGACACTGGCGAGGTAAAACTCGACAGTTTAGCTAAAATTGCAGACAAAATCCTGGAAAATACCAGGCCGTCTGAAATATCCCCGATCACTAAAACAACTCCGAGTGCAGACCAAACAATCCCCGAAATCATTGTTAGCGAACTAAAACAAATGAAACTAGAAATTTCAGAATTACTTAGTAGACTAAACGGTTCCAATAATCATCACAACCGTAGGTCGCGAAACCGAGATCGTTATGACCCTGGTACATCCCGGGCACGCTCTAAAAGTCGCGAAAACACCCAAAAAAATAGAGAAAAATACCTAAGTCAAAAAGAAAAACCAGGTGATGCGGATTATCTGTGTTTTTACCATTTCATTTACGGTACCGATGCGCGTAAATGCGGCGACACAATGAACTGCAATAAAAAGAACTCGGGAAACTAATTCAGACACCGGGTCAAATACACAATGTCGCCGGTGTCAGCAATTCCTATCGTTTATGTGTTACAGATATTATAACTGGTGCACGATTTCTTATCGATACTGGTGCTGATGTGTCAGTTTTAGCCGGTAAAAGGCAAAACGTATCCACGTCAGATTACATATTATATGCAGCCAATGGTTCAAAAATTAAAACGTACGGTGAAAAAACCATTACGGTTAACTTAGGTTTACGTCGACCATTCCAATGGAAGTTCATACTAGCCGATGTTCAACGTTCAATTATAGGGGCTGACTTCCTTGCTGCTAACAAACTAATAGTAGATTTACATGGTAGGAAACTAATAGACAAACTCACTTTAATGTCGCGTGCCACAAACATTATAAATAGCGACGAATCAAGTATTCGATCAATCGACATAAACGACGAATACCATCTCATATTACAAAAATTTCCCGACATCACCAAACTGGAAAATTTTAAAACAAATCCTAAACATGATGTACAACACCATATTTACACTACTGGACCCCCGGTTCATGAAAAAGTACGACCACTTAATCCGGAGAAATACAAAGTAGCCAAAGCAGAATTCGAGAGGATGATGCAATTAGGCATTTGTAGACCTTCGAATAGCCCGTGGGCTAACCCACTTGTATGCGTTAATAAAAAAAACGGTGAAATAAGACCATGCGGAGACTATCGTAGACTTAACGCACAAACTACTCCCGATCGTTACCCATTACCAAGACTACTTGATTTCACATACGTACTCAAAGGGAAAGCTATATTTTCAAAAATTGACGTTCGGAAAGCATACCATAATATACCAATGGCTTCCGAAGACATCCCCAAAACTGCAGTCATAACTCCATTCGGTTTATTCGAATTTACAAGAATGAATTTTGGGTTACGCAACGCAGCGCAAGATTTTCAAAGATTTGTAAACAATACATTAAAAGGTTTAGATTTTGCATTTCCATATTTAGATGACATAATTATAGCGTCAGAATCAAAAGAAATGCATGTAAAACATTTGGAAATAGTTTTGGAACGTTTAAATAATTACGGTTTAACTATCAACACAGACAAATGCGAATTCGGCAAATCTGAATTAAACTTCCTAGGTTACCACATCAATTCAAAGGGCCTAAAACCGAGTGCGGAGAAAATGCAACTTTTAAATGACTATCCACAACCCAAAACAATTGAGGAACTCCGACGTTTCCTCGGAATGATGAATTTCTACAGACTAAACATTCCGAAAGCTGCAGAAATTCAAGCACCACTAAACGCGTATTTACATAATTCCAAAAAACGCGACAAAACTGAAATTACGTGGACCGAAAGTGCATTAGAAGCATTCAGTCGATGTAAACAAATGATCAATAATTCAGTCATGTTATCACACCCAGACGCAACTGTACCATTAGTGTTGATGACCGACGCTTCCGGTACTTGCGTAGGTGCAGTTTTAAATCAGAGAGTTAGCGATAAATTGCAACCTCTAGGATTTTACTCAAAGAAACTCACTGACACCCAAACAAGATACAGTACTTATGATAGAGAGCTTTTAGCAATATACATGGCAATAAAACACTTCCGCCATTTGGTAGAAGGCAGACAGCTGACAATCCTACAGATCACAAGCCATTAACATTCGCCCTATCAAAAAAGGTGTCGCCTTCAGACTCACCTAGACGATTAAGACAGTTAGACTTTATTTCTCAATTTTGTGATAACATCAAGTACATAGAAGGTGACAAAAATACAGTCGCTGACGCATTATCCCGAATCGATGAGATTATCGTGCCATCATTATTCGATTACCAAAAGTTAGCTGAACTACAAAAAAGCGATTCGGAATTACAAAATCTACGCAAACATGATAAACTCCAATTTAAATTAATCACAATGCCCGACTCGGATATAAAAATAGCCTGCGAAACATCAACAAACGACATACGTCCTTATCTACCCATACAGTTCCGGGAACTCGCAATCAAAACACTACACGATATGAGTCATCCCGGCGTCGCAGCTTCTCAACGCTTAGTTAAATCAAGGTATTTTTGGAGCAGCATGAATACCGACATAAAAAATTACGTCAAAACGTGTGTTCCCTGTCAAAAATGTAAAATTCAACGCCACACAGTAACACCGATAGGTGAATTTGACAACACAGGAAATCGTTTTGAACATGTACACATCGATATAATAGGACCACTGCCACCGGCAGAGGATTTCAAATATTGCGTTACCATTATCGACAGGGTGACGAAATGGCCTGAAGTTATACCCGTAAAAGATATAACAGCTGAAACGGTTGCTAAGGTGTTCATAGAGCATTGGATTGCTCGTTTCGGATGTCCAATTCGTATAACCTCAGACCAAGGTCGTCAGTTTGAATCAGACTTATTTCGGCAGTTATTAAAAAGACTCGGTATCGAACGAGTTCGAACAACTGCATATAACCCAAAGGCGAACGGTATGATCGAAAGACTGCACCGTACCTTAAAAGCTGCTATTATGGCAAAATGCGAAAATAGTACACAATGGTTACGGGAATTACCTCTAGTACTCCTAGGGTTGCGCTCGGCAGTTAAATTAGATCTGGGATACAGTCCATCACAATTCTTATACGGCAGTAGTCTCAGACTCCCAGGCGACCTATTTCATTCAAAGCCTACAACCAATATAAATGAGAGCGACTACATCAAACAATTAACTAAGTCATTGTCATCCGTTCCCGGACTCTCGCATTCAAGTTTACATAGCAACAATAATAGAGTATTCATTCATAAAGACTTATCCATTAACACTCATGTGTTTGTTAGAAATGAGGCTAGGCGATCGTTGGTACCACCGTACGAAGGTCCACATAAAGTAATAACGCGACATCCCAAATTTTATACTTTAGACTGTAACGGCAGGCAAGTCACTGTATCACTTGATCGTCTAAAACCAGCTTACCTATTAGACTTTGATAATGTGTCGGTCCCACGCCAAGAGACCCAAATAAAGCCACCCGACACCGTCCCACATCCGGCGAACGTTACGACTTCATACGACACTGCAAACAATACGACACCACCGGTTATAACGAAATCGGGCCGCATCGTTAAGAAGACCGTGAGATTCGACATGTGAGCCGCTGCCGGCAACGTCGTTATCAGCAGTACCTATACCTCTCATAATAACCACACGTCAACGAACGCTCACTATCGCCGTACTTACACCAGTCAGCAGTCAGACAACATGGGCCAGCCAGCCAGCAAAACGACCATTGTTGCGCAGAACAGCGCGGCCGCAAGCAACAAGGCTTCGTTGGATGACGAAGACCTTACCATGACCCACAAGATGTCGCTAGCCGCAGTCATCCTAGTCAGCACAGCGGTAACCCTATGTATACTCTACGTGGTGTGGTGTTACTGTAAGCGCCGCATCGAAGCCGCCGTCGAAACAAGAATCAGCCGTGCGATCACACAACGTGTTAACGGCATACCACCCGGGATGCCCAACCTACAAGCAAATATCGCGAGTGCTAACCTCAAACAAACGTATAGTGTAGTGTAAACAATGTGCGGTGGAAGGAATGTGAACGTCCTAGAATAAGTAAAACAATTAGGGTCCTTAACTCTATTTGTTTATTGTTAACTTTTGTAGCATGTAGTTAGTTTGTAATTTTGTATTCTTTTGGGGAGTAACAAATAAAAATTTGGTTTAATCTAAGGGGGGAGGATTGTAGCGCGTAGGCATATTAAACATCTTTAGTCTTAGGCAATACCTATGTATGACGTAGCTCATAAGATTATTCTAAGTCCCAACCTTTGTATACAGACAGTCGTTCAGTAAAGCTCCAACTGAGAACACGCTCTTTTATTTGCCAAACCTTCTGAACATACACACACACCAACAACCTCATTGGCAAAATTGTATCAGACGTCATCGTTCCTCTACAAGTGCAAATCGGTCCCTTATTTCAGTTAATGCATGATAATGCACGACCGCACACCGCAAGAGTTGTAAGACAGACTCTCGCCGCAGCTAACATCAATGTCCTGCCCTGGCCTGCTCAGTCGCCAGACTTGAACCCGATTGAGCATGCATGGGATATGCTACAGAGAAGAGCTCTGCCGAATATGGAGGGTATCCAGTCGCAAGAAGACCTTTTTTTGTTGTTGCAACGAACATGGGCGGCCATTTCACAGCGTGATTTGGATGAACTCATTTTGAGTATGCCAAACCGATGTTCTTGTGTTGTTAGTGTTCGCGGTAGAAACACGGATTATTAATTGTTTAAGTTACCCAATAAAATTTTAAAGAAAACTGTTATTTCAGTCTTTTTTTCGAACTTTAATGTTAGTGGTTCAAATGTCAAAAATCCCTTTATTAGGAAAATGGCAAATTTCTTTATTAATGCAAAGGTGACTTGGTTTATCGTTACTGTGACAAACGAAAACACTTTATTTGATGAATCCTTAAAGAAAATTTTAATTAATATCAATCAGGAGAAAAGTTATTGCAAAAATATATGTTGATCCCTAGACACTTTTGATGTGTGTATTTAATTAACTGGCTGGCTGATGCTTAGGCCATTTATACTATAAGATCAAGGCTTCTGCAACGTCTCCGGCGCTGCGGAAAGTGCAATCCCTTCGCCTATAGGCACCCATGCTCACCTCCGCAGCTTCGGCTTGCTTCGCAGCCAGTGAGACAGCCGATTCGGGGGATAGACTAATCTTACTGTCTTGTCAAACAAATAGCTGTCCACACGTTATTGGGACGCATATACTTTGGGTTTTTCATACAAATAGCTATCCGTCTCTCCCATCGAAAGATAGCGTGGGCCGGTAAGATACCTTAATCTCTAGATAGAGATGATGGTAGATAGATTATTGGAACGTTAAAACCTTAGACAGATAGGTTTTCTATCTCCAGTATGCCAAAACTGGTGATATTGGTTATTGGGTTCGGCCGGTAAGACAGGTGTGTCTGAAGCCAAAGTATTGTTACGAGCTGGGGTTCAGGATAAATAAATTTATGCCAGTTTACACCAAAAACACTATATTTAAATAATCACAAACAGTAATCAGAAACTTTAAACAGAATCACCTGTATCACTTGTAGTTCGCTGTAGTTCACTGTATCGCATTCCTAGCTGAACTGCCATACACCGCTGGCAACCCTCTATATGCCGAGTGTAAGCTTCTAGAAAGTTCGAACTTTCTTAGTAAGTAAGTACTAGAATGTTCTCGAATTATGGCCTCGAGGCCATGATTCGAGAACATTCTACACACAGGAATGATCTAGAATGCTGCAAAACGACACTTAACCATCTAGAACATTCTGGAAGTGCTTACAATGTTCTAGAAAAATCTGTCACCAATCGACGTACCGTGTAGTTCTCCTACTCGATAAAAATGGCGTTAGCATATACGTAACAGTATTGTAGTGTAGCAGACACAGTTGACATCAGATTATTTGTTGTCTACTTTTTTAATGTGGTTTTGATATTGAAACGCCTTATATTAGGTCTTTACCTATGAAATTGCCGTTCTGCCGTACTGGCCATTTCAAATCAAAATAATTTTTGTTTGGCTAAGAATTCTAATTTCAAATTAATTTTATTTTAAAAAAATGGATTTTTTTTTCCAAAAGTAGTCATTTGTTTATAGATTAGTGTTACATTTTCATCGCATTTCAATCTTTTTCGTCATCATGGATACGTTAAAAATTCGAGTAATTATGGAATATGAGTACCGTCGTGGCAGCAACGCGGCACAAAACATCAACGACGTTTACGGAGCTAACACTACAAACCAACGCACCACTTGTTATTGGTTTGCTCGCTTCCGTTCTGGAAATTTCGACCTGAAAAATGAACCTCGCGGTCGTCCGAAGACTTTGGTCGACAATGACGAATTAAAGGCGATTGTGGAAGCTGATGATACACAATCTACGGCTGAATTAGCAGCAGCTTTTGACGTTAGCGTCAAAACAATATTGGTCCATTTGCGTCAAATTGGCAAGGTAAAAAAGCTTGACAAATGGGTGCCCCACGAACAGCCAGCGCGAAGTACGCGTCGAGACGTGCCTTGCACTGCTCAACAGACACACAAATGAAGGAATTTTGAACCGCATTGTTACCTGCGATGAAAAATGGATTCTGTTTGATAACCGCAAGCGCTCAGCAAGTTGGTTGGATCCTGGTTCAGCACCTAAAAAATGCCCTAAACGAAAACTTACCACTAGAAAAGTGATGGTCACTGTTTGGTGGTCTAGCGCCGGTGTGATTCATCACAGCTTCTTACCAAACGGGGTGAACATTACTTCAGATGTGTACTGTGAAGAACTGAACACAATGATGGAGAAGCTGGCACATCTCCAACCAGCATTGGTCAATCGCTCGTCTCCGCTGCTCCTGCACGACAACGCGCGACCTCATACTGCACAGCAGACGGTCTCCAAGTTGCAAGAACTGGGGTTGGAAGCTCTCCGTCATCCGCCCTACTCACCAGACCTTGCGCCTACAGACTTTTTCCAGAATTTGGATAACTTCTTGGCGGGAAAAAAATTCAATACCCGAGAGGCAGTACAAAATGCCTTTGAAGAATTTGTTGCCTCCCGTCCAGCTGATTTCTTTAAGAAGGGCATCAATAAACTGCCACTACGTTGGCAAAGTTGCATTGATTGCATGGGTGATTACTTCGATTAATACAAATAAAAAATGCATGAAAAAAATTCGTTTAAATTTTTTCATACAAAACGGCAATTTCATAGGTAAAGACCTATTATTTTACTGCTTAGCTGCGGCAAAAAAATGATACACTTTCATCTGGTGCGGTGGCGGTCGAAATGCACATCCATCGACCTTTTTGACAGTGCGCATCAGTCCTTTTGATCTGACACCACTAGGATAGATTAAAGCGCTCTATCTTTGCGAATACATGGTGTACACTGTTTTTTGTTATTGTTTTTAAATTACTTCTTTTTTATATATAATAGGTTGGGGAAAAAGTTTCTTCGCATTTTTTAAGAAAATTCAAAACATTTTTTATTATACATTATTTACATTTATCTAAAGTATGTAGGTATCATTTTGTTCGATAACTTTTTGCCATCTTGTAGGTAGGGACATGATCCCATTGCTATAGAAATTTTCGGACTTCTGATCAAAATACCGCGACAAGTGGTTTTGGCAGTCCTCTCGTGATGTTAACCTGACACTGCCTAAAGAATTCTGAAGAGACCGAAACAGGTGGAAATCTGAAGGTGCAAGGTCAGGACTATACGGCGGATGCATTAACACCTCCCAGCCATACTCTCTTAATTTTTGCTGAGTGGCTAAAGATGTGTGAGGTCTAGCGTTATCATGATGATAAACCACACCCCTTCTGTTGATTAATTCCGGCCGCTTTCTCTCAACTTCTTGCTTTAATCTCATCAGTTGTTCGCAGTAGAGTTCAGAATCGATGGTCCTGCCTAGTGGTAACAGCTCATAATGAATAATGCCCTCCCAATCCCACCACACACACAGCATCACCTTGTTGCGAGCTAACCCGGGTTTCGCCACAGTCTGTGAAGCCTGATCGGCCTTTGACCACGACCTTTTTCGCACGTTCTTATCGTACGTGATCCACTTTTCATCACCAGTTATCAGCTTCTTCAAAAATGGTTCGGTTTCATTACGTCGTAATAAAGAATCACAAGTGCGTACACGGTTTATTAGCTTTCTTTCAGTGAGCTCGTGAGGTACCCAAATTTCGAGCTTTTTTGTGTACCCAGTTTTTTTCAAATGCGCCAAATCTGTTTTGTGGTCAATTCCCAGTTCTTCAGCTACGTCGTCACTACTGATATTGATATCTTGCTCCACTTTTTCAAAAATTGCATCCATTTTATCCGTAATAGGGCGACCAGAGCGACGTGCATCTTTGACATCAAAATTTCCGGATTGAAAACGCTTAAACCAAATTTTTGCTACTCTCACAGACACTGCACTGGGTCCATAAACATCGCAAATTTTTTTCGCGGCTTGCGTTACATTTTTACCTTTTTTGTAGTAAAATTTTAAAATTTATTGAATTTCTTCATTAGATTCACTCATCTTGACAGTACGAAAAACAAATGAAAATCACACATTTTCCTAATTTGAATTTGGAATTATGTTCTTTAAAATTTAAACTTTCAATGATACCAAAACCAGCCAGGTACAAATAGTATAGCCAAAGAGATTTTATTTTAAGTTCATACATACTATAATGCGAAAAGACTTTTTCCCCAACCTAATATATATATTTTTTTTTCTAACAAGTTCACCATGTAGCACGCTTGACAGTTTTTTGTTTTTAATGTAACCTAGTTTGGAAGGCGCTGGTGTTTGTGATACAATGATTTTTTTCATTAGTAATATTCCAGAAAGAAGTATATCGTTGGTGTATGTACACCAACGATACCTTCTTTCTGGAATATTATATTTTTACTTGGAAAATTGTTTTTGTGAATCGTAAATATGTTTTTTTCTGAAATAAAATTATTATTTATTTTTTATTATTTATCCTTAACCCAATCTCTTTACGTCCATTTCGCCCCTGGATCTGCCAAACAGGAAATGAGAAATTAACCAAGGAAAGTGTCGGGCCGATAACGACCGATACCGGACTAGAAAGTACCTTTACTCTTACTTAAGACCTTACTGACCGTAAACCTTTACCTTTGACGCTTTATGCATCCCCGCTCGTGGGGGACGAGACGGGGTGTGTGGGCCTCCTGTCGGAATGACAGTATACCCACTAAAACTCAGCAGTGTTCCCACATCGCCGTGATGGGAGGGCCATGGGAAACCGGCTCAGCCTTTACTTCCACAACCCTCCCGGCACATGCCCGCCTAGTTGGCGGGCCCCGCATGCCCCCCGGATGGGGGGCTACGGGAATGACCGGGAACACCTGGCCATTCCCGTCCGACACTGGTGGGGGCCTGTGCAATACAGACAAGGATGCCCCTACACCCGTTGCCTGCTGGCCCCCACCTGGGAGGAGTCGTCTGCTCCGACCCCTCCTCCGCCTTCGGAGCGGCGCTGCGTGAGGGTCGTCCTCCCGCGCGCGCTCCGCCGCCTGCCCAATTTCGGCCGCAGAGGATAGGGAGAGCGGGCAACGTCATACCGACACTCCTCTTCCCCTGCGGCCCCACCGCGTCCGCCGTCAAACGGTGGCGGCCCCGTCAAGGCCGCGGAAGGTAGGGAGAGCGGCGCACCGCAATACCGGCACTCCTCTCCCGCCGCGGCCTCCAATCCTCAGCCGCGATGCCTCCTATAAGACACCGCGGCCCGCCTCAGTTGCGGTGTCGCCCATACGGCCACCGCAACCTACCTGCTGGCTGCTACGTCGTCGGCTTATCGGCAAAAGCCCTGACGAGCGGCCCCCTCCTCGGGTTCCTCTTCGCTTCACCGTGGGTGACCAAGCCACGGCAACTGAGACCTGCCTCGACAATACGGGAGCCCTCCGGGGGGGATACTGACCGTAAACCTAACCTAACCCTAGTTATCCTAACGCCTTAACCTACCATACAAACCATACCAAACGTAAGTTACGTTGGTTTCACGTGCGGGAAGTCTGTTACAGGGAGACCTACGGTAACACGGAATAGAGTTTTGTGGACGTCGTGCAATGTACACAGGAAATGGTTTTCTCACTGCCAATCCCACAGACTCGTAGGACCGCTGATGGCTAACGGTGTCTTGGCCACAGGGAGAGGAGTTGTAGGAGATGAATAAAACTTGACTCCAGCTTGATGACTGATTTACTACAATAATTAACTTAACTAAATACCAATTTTGTGGTCAATACAATACACATTGATACCTATTCACATCAAGCCGATGAAGCGAAAGATCTAAGTAGGTCCCTTCTTAGCGCTGACGGTGTGCGGGTGTTGCCGACGCGTGGTACGAATGTACGTCGCTTTTAACGCTGACGCTGTGATGCTATTGCTTGTTCAGGGTTGAACATTCTGGCGCCTCTCAGGACCTGGACTCCAATTGATTGATTGGACAGACAAATATAGGGTTATCGAAAATAAAACAGAATGTTCCTGACGTCACATCGGGCTACACACCACTCCGCGGTCGCGGGCATCCCCCGCCTCTGACTCGCTCGCCGACACCTTGAGCGTGCGCACATCATATCGGTCGTCTGTTGTACATGAACAGCAAATACAGTCATCATCATCTGAGTCAAGTGTTTTATTATATAGTCAAGACCACCAGCAGCACACCTGGAGCTTGATATTCACCACAGAATTATAACAAACAAAAAAATGTGTATTTAGCAAATCACATAAGCCAGACTGGAACAGTGAACTAATTTAGTACGTGTCATTCTTTATAACAATGCACGTGTTGGATACGCAGGCAGGTAATGAAAATGAGACGCAAATGCTGGTTGAGTGTGGAATGCCTTTATTTCTAAAAATCGGTCCCTTATATAGGTACAGTCTCTGTAATAACTAATATGTAGTGGGTAGGTACATTTTAGAACTTAGCTAGGACAAAAATAGAAATACCCTATGTGCTGCATTTATGAAATGAGTAGGTATCGGTAATATATAAGGTAGGTATAAATGGTAGGTATGCCATTCCGCTACAGTACACCCCCTCAAGCGAAGCGTACTACTGGCTTCACTATTCTTCCTGATCGCGTTGTTCTGTGTGTGTCATCCTTTCTTTGTTCGTTCATAGTGTAGGCAGGCTTCAATCGGTCGATCGAGACGTTGGTTACTCTTCCTGGTAGCTGTAGCTTGTAGTATTTCTCACATCTTTCCAATACGGGATATGGCCCTTCATATGTCGGCTGAAGTGGTTTTTTTGTGCAATCTCTGCGTAGGTAAACATTTTCGCAGGTACGTAGGTCGGTGTGCACAAACATGTTGTTGTTGCTATGCGTTGTCTCAGCTGGTCGGTATGCGTTGATAGTGTGTCGCAGCTGTTCAACGAAATCGTGACTCATTGGGCTACTTTTTGTTTCTACAAAAAAATCTCCAGGCAATCGCAGCGATGTTCCGTAGGTATATTGTGCGGGACTAATTCCTGTGTCGCTGCGAGTAGCCGCGCGCAGTCCGAGTAGTACGGTGGGTAATTCATCAAACCACTTTCCGTTTTCTCTAGTAGTGCAGCGCGCGGTAAGTGCGGCTTTGAGTGAGCGGTGCCAACGTTCGATGATTCCATTTGACTGCGGGTGATATGCAGTTGTTCTCGTTCTATTTATTCCCATTAGCTTCATTAATTCAGAGAAAAGTTTGCTCTCGAACTGACGACCTTGATCGCTTGTTATCGTGATGGGACAACCAAATCTTGCTATCCAGCTTTCATATATCGTTTTGACTATTGTTTCTGCAGTTATGTCGTGTAGAGGTAATGCTTCAGGCCATCGCGTGTACCGGTCGATAATAGTGAGTAGGTACTTGTGTCCATATTGCGATGGTGGTAGGGGCCCAACTATGTCGACATGTATATGTTGGAATCGTTCCGATGGTGGGTATGTTGCGATTTGACTCGATGTATGACGACTGACTTTTGACTTTTGACAGGCTTCACAGGCTTTCGTCCATCGTCCCGCGTCAGCGTTCATGGATGGCCAGAAATATTTTTCACTGAGTATTTTCCTTGTAGTGCGCGTACCGGGGTGGCTGAGGTTATGTACACTTTCGTACGCTGCCCGGCGAAATGTTTCCGGTAGGTACGGGCGAATATGTTGTGTTGATGTTTCGCATAGTATTTTGCAATTTATGTCGGGTAAGAGTATGCGCTTCAATTGTAAATTATTTTGCTTCATTAAGTCACGTATAGTGCTGTCTCTTTCTTGCGCTGTGGCTAGTTGCTTGTAGTCGATCGTTGTAGGACAGGTGATGGTTTCTGTGTTGATCCGTGATAATGAATCTGCGACTACATTATCTTGCCCGCTAATATGACGTATGTTAATAATAATATGACGTTATAGTAATATGACGTTGTACGATCGACGCCGGTGTAACCTTATTAAAACACATTTTTAACGCGTGGGAAGAGGCCCAAGACGCCATAGGAATTTTTTGTGACCTCTCCAAGGCATTTGATTGCGTCGATCACGAAACCCTACTCTTGAAACTTGAGCATTACGGACTTGGAAAACTTGCGCTCAGTTTAGTAAAATCTTATTTAAATGATAGACAACAGCAAGTTCAAATAAATGGTATCACTTCACTTGGTTTAAATGTAAAAATGGGTGTTCCACAAGGCTCAATATTGGGTCCTTTCCTCTTTTTAGTGTATATTAATGATTTACTCCATTTATTAAAAAATCAACCACAAATGGTGTTATTTGCTGACGATACTTCCTTGATTTTTAAGGTAGGTAGACGTGATACAAATTTTGACGAAGTTAATAACGCCCTACTGCAGGTCCAAAATTGGTTCACTGCTAATAATTTAGTATTAAATGGGAAAAAAACTAAGTGCATTAGATTTTCTTTACCAAATGTAAAAAGTAGTGATTGTGAGATAGTATTGAATCAAGAGAAACTAGAATTCGTCGATAAAACCGTTTTCTTGGGGATCACGCTCGACTCTAGGCTACAATGGGGTCCTCATTTAACATCACTTGCAGGACGGCTAAGTTCAGCAGCATATGCTGTCAGAAAAATCCGTCAATTTACTGATGTAGATACTGCGCGGCTAGTCTATTTTAGTTACTTTCATAGTATCATGTCTTACGGTATTTTACTTTGGGGACGGGCTGCAGACATTGAGTCAATTTTTATTCTGCAGAAAAGAGCCATTAGAGCCATATATAATCTCCGCAAGCGCGATTCTCTAAGGGAACTGTTTAAGGAAATTAACATCATGACGGTACCTTGTCAATATATCTACGAAAATATCATGTACGTAAGGAAAAATTTACATCTTTTTAGTAAAAGAGGTGAAAGGCATAATTATAGTACTAGAAAAAGGGACCTATTAGCTCAACCAGGTTTCAGACTAGCTAAAGTAGACACGTCGTTCATGGGATACTGTTTAAAATGTTACAATAAAATACCTCCACACATACTTCAACTCAATGAGACTAAATTCAAAACTTGTATAAAACGCACACTATGCAGGCAGGCATATTATAAGTTTGGGGATTACATAACCGATAAAAATGCTTGGCTCAATGCTAGTCCTGCTCCACAACCACAACTAATTAATTAACATTTGAAGATACTGTTGGAGATGCTGAAGATTGTAAGACTATCATTGCATTGTATAGACTCAATCTCCTTTGTATTATATAATTGCATAGCACATGTGTGAGTACTATGTACATACTCTAAAGCTACCATTTACTGGGTACGTCTTTGTTTGACTTGAATGTGCCCTGGCGACTGAGAGTATGTGACGCTCACACTAATGTCTCGCTGATGGTGGCGCGTGTTGGATCATTTAGCCAATCCATGCGTCAGGTTCGTGAATAAGCGCTGTCAGTGAAGGCTGGGCATACCTTAGCGGTCAGGGCTTATTTTAATTTAATTTAAATATTTGAATTGTTTTTTTTTAAGGACGCTTTTAACGTTCTGCATCGTTCTCACATATGAAATTTCAACATGAATGATGTAACCATTATTTTGTAACCATATCTTGATTTAAAAGAGTGTCCGTGGAGTTTCTTGCCCGTTCTTCTCCATAGGGACCTACTGCGCTTTGGAATGGGCGCCTAGCTTCATCTTTCTGACTGACCGACCCCTTGACAATTCAAAAGTGCCTGTAATTGGTTTAATTGAAATAAATGCTTTGAGTTTGAGTTTGAGTTTGAGTTTGAGTTATGTCGTTTGTAAATTCGCTTATGTACATGAGTTGTCTGGCTCGACGCGGTGTCTCGCTGTCTGTCGATGTTTTATTTATTGCGTAGGTTAGCGGTTTGTGGTCGGTAAATATTGTAAAATGTCTTCCTTCGAACATTTTTCTAAAATGCTTTACGGCCATGTATATAGCTAGCAGTTCTCTGTCGAATGTGCTGTATTTCATTTGCGCGCTCGACAATGCTTTGGAGAAATATCCCAGCGGTTGCCATTTGTTGTGTACATATTGTTGCAGTACAGCACCGGCGCACTTGTCAGAGGCGTCGGTCATTAATGCGATGGGTGCGTTATGTGAGGGATGAGCTAGTAATGCCGCGTTTTGTAAGCCAGCTTTACATAACTCAAATGCTTTCTTGGCTTCATCATTCCATATAATCTTTGTTTTGTCTCGTTTCTTGCTATTGTGCAAATATGCATTTAGAGGTGCTTGTATTTCGGCTGCCTTTGAAATGCAATCTCTGTAGAAGTTGACGGTGCCAAGGAATCTTCTTAATTGTTCAATGGTTGTGGGTAATGGGAAATTGGTGATTGCTTCTACTTTTTCTGCTGGTGGTTTGATGCCATCTTGTGAGACAGTGTGTCCTAGGAACTTGATCACTTTCTTGCCTAGTACACACTTCGATGGATTTATTGTGATACCGTATTTGTTTAGTTGGTTTAGGACGGTTCGTAAATGTTGTCTGTGTTCTTCTTCTGTGCTGGAACTTATTATAATGTCGTCGACAAAAGGGTAGGCATAGTCGAGTCCGTGGAGTACTTCGTGAATAAATCGCTGAAAAGTCTGTCCAGCATTTTTCAGTCCTGGGCACATTCGGGGAAATTCGAATAGCCCGAATGGTGTAATGATGGCTGTTTTTTCAATGTGCTCTTCCAGGACAGGCAATTGTTGGTATGCTCTGTTTAGGTCAAGCGTTGAGAATATTTGCTTGCCGTGCAACTGGTAAGTGAAATCCTTCAAACGTGGTACAGGATATCGATCTGCTTTGGTAATGGCATTTAGCCTTCTGTAGTCTCCACATACGCGTAGGTCTCCGTTTGGTTTGGGTACCACGTGAAGTGGACTGGCCCAGGGGCTCTTGCTTGGTCGGCATAATCCCTGGTCCATCATGGTTTGAAATTCTTTCTTTGCAGCTTCGTAACGGTGAGGTGGTAGTGGACGAGCTTTGCAGTATAATGGCGGCCCTGTTGTTTCAATATAGTGTGCGACGTTATGCTTCGGTGTATTTTTCATAGTGGATAATCTTGTAATATCGGGAAATTCCGCCAATATGTCGTGATATTTTTGTTCCAGGTCTATAGTTCTGATGGTTGGTGCTGTTGATTTGCAGATGGACGTCTTCACTGACAAATTAGTTATTTTGTCGATTAAACATTTTCCAGCGAGGTCGACTAGTAGATGATGGTGTTTCAAAAAATCAGCGCCGATGATGGGCTTGCTGACTGCAGCTACGACAAACTTCCATTTGAATGGTCGTCTCAAGTTGAAATCTAGGTCTAATGTTTTTTCACCGTAGGTAGCTATTTCGGAGTTGTTTGCTGCATATAGTTTGAATGCGGTTGGCTTCAAGATTTCGCAGCGTTTTCCAGGAATGACGGATATGTTTGCACCAGTGTCGATGAGAAAGCTTAGATTTGTCTTCTTGTCTTTCAGAAATAGACGGTGTGATTTATCCCAGGCGTCAGATTCCGTCCCTGCTAACACCTGCTTTAGTTTCCCGAGCTTGACGGGTGCTTATCTTCATAACTACATGGTCTAGTACATTTTCGCGCTTGTCCGCCGAATTTTCGATGAAAGTAACAAACGGAATTGTCGTCGTACCCGCTTCTGTGTTGATGATTTGAGTCCGAGCGGCGGTTACCATGCGGCGATCGGTATGCGCTGCGTGATCGATGACGCGCGCCTCGCCAGTTGCGCCCGCGCTGCCTTCCGTAGCGGCTGTGGTGTGTTTTTAATTCTGATATTTCTTTCGCCAGCATGTCGATCTTCGCGTGAAGTAATGCGTTTTCATGATTTGTAGCATCAGGTGGAGTGGATGGCGTTGACGGTGACGGAGTGTTTTGTACTGCTGATATTTGGTGGTGAAGTTGTTCTAGCATCTTGTCGGCCATTATTGCCAACTCATTTAGTTCGGTTTTCTTGGCTATTGTTTCGCTCACAGCTAGTATGGCGCGTACTGATGGCGGTAGGTGCTTCGTCCATATAACACGCAACGTATTCTCAGCAATGTTGTTACCGGCTAAATTTTGCATGCGGCGTAGCAGTTGCGAAGGCTTCAAATCTCCAAGTTCCACGTTGGACAGCAGTCGCTCGAGTTTAGTGTGGTCGCTCTCGTCGTAAGTTTGTATGAGCCTCATCTTCATGGTAGGGTATCTATTATTTTCTGTTGCATTTTTGGTATCGAACATGATGTCTTGAATTTCGTCTAGATCTTGTAGGTCGAGTTGGCGGATGAGCAGCTCTGATAGTTCCTTGTCGGTAAGTTTTCCAGCAGACACGATCGCTTCAAATTGCAGGAACCAAAGTTTGATTCTGTTTCTCCACAGAGGCGGTATCCGTTGGTTGTACGAGACGGCTGACAGTTCGTGCGAATCCTTTTGCGTTGCTGATGTTTCGCCTCCATCACTTGGTTTCGATGTACTCAAGGGCATAGTTTCTTCTTGAATTTTCTTCAGTCGGGGTCACCACTGTTGGATACGCAGGCAGGTAATGAAAATGAGACGCAAATGCTGGTTGAGTGTGGAATGCCTTTATTTCTAAAAATCGGTCCCTTATATAGGTACAGTCTCTGTAATAACTAATATGTAGTGGGTAGGTACATTTTAGAACTTAGCTAGGACAAAAATAGAAATACCCTATGTGCTGCATTTATGAAATGAGTAGGTATCGGTAATATATAAGGTAGGTATAAATGGTAGGTATGCCATCCCGCTACACACGCAAAGAGATTGATTACATTGGTTGCAAAATGGTTTAATTTTTTTTTAACTTTATTTTGTGTTTCATTGTACTCTAATGTCTGTTGTAGCTTTTCATAGCATCGTGCACAATTTCTTCTTTTAGGACCTTTTTCCAGGACATATCCACAACAAATCATTTGTCCTTGATTTTCTGAAATGAAAAACTTTTTTAAATTGCGTGTAAGTTACCGTATGAGTTTATTATTATTTGTTGCGCCATACCATACCTTTCGATAAACTAACGGCATGCACACGTAGCTACTGTCATGTAGAGAGCACAACACTGACTGGCGGCTCGACGCTTGCGCGCGCGCTCCGTGCGGCAACGTCGTCAACGGTCATAAACCACAATAGGCCCGTCACCGCAGGGAGCGGGTGTTATTGACCGTCAGTGCGATGGTGGTCAAAAAGGGCCCGCCGCGATGTTTTTATGCCAAATACCTACATTTGTAACCACGAGCCGAAAACTATAGTTTTCATCGTGCGCACCAGCGGTAAGCACAGTTGTCGGGCCGATTTTGTGTGATCCGCAGTGAACGTGTAAAGATTACATAAATTGACTTACATTACATAATCAGTCTTATGCCGTGTCTTGATTTGTATTTGTACATTTTCAGGTCGAATTTAATAGCGAGAATAAGAATAATTTATTTGCAGAAAATACAGGTTTTACCAGATGTAAAAAATTAGTGGTTTATACGCAGACCATATTTTGCCTGTTTAGGGCATGCAAATTAGTTTAGTATTAATAATAGGTACTTATTTATTCTTAGTAGGATTTACAACAATGTACCTACTAATATAAACTACAATACACTAACTCATTCTCCTGCCCTTATCCCAATCTATTTGGGGTCGGCGCAACATGTCCTTTTTTTCCATACTTCTCTATAAACTACAATACACTAACTAAAAACTATAAAACATACATACTTAATCTAATATAAATTACAAGACAACCTTAATATAATCACATAATATTAGGTCTTTACCTATGAAATTGCCGTTCTGCAGTACTGGCCATTTCAAATCAAAATAATTTTTGTTTGGCTAAGAATTCTAATTTCAAATTAATTTTATTTTAAAAACATGGATTTTTTTTTTCAAAAGTAGTCATTTGTTTATTGATTAGTGTTACATTTTCATCGCATTTCAATCTTTTTAGTCATCATGGATACGTTAAAAATTCGAGTAATTATGGAATATGAGTACCGTCGTGGCAGCAACGCGGCACAAGCGGCACGCAACATCAACGACGTTTACGGAGCTAACACTACAAACCAACGCACCACTTGTTATTGGTTTGCTCGCTTCCGTTCTGGAAATTTCGACCTGAAAAATGAACCTCGCGGTCGTCCGAAGACTTTGGTCGACAATGACGAATTAAAGGCGATTGTGGAAGCTGATGATACACAATCTACGGCTGAATTAGCAGCAGCTTTCGATGTTAGCGTCAAAACAATATTGGTCCATTTGCGACAAATTGGCAAGGTAAACAAGCTTGACAAATGGGTGCCCCACGAACTCAATGATCGCCAGCGCGAAGTACGCGTCGAGACGTGCCTTGCACTGCTCAACAGACACACAAATGAAGGAATTTTGAACCGCATTGTTACCTGCGATGAAAAATGGATTCTGTTTGATAACCGCAAGCGCTCAGCAAGTTGGTTGGATCCTGGTTCAGCACCTAAACAATGCCCTAAACGAAAACTTACCCCTAGAAAAATGATGGTCACTGTTTGGTGGTCTAGCGCCGGTGTGATTCATCACAGCTTCTTACCAAACGGGGTGAGCATTACTTCAGATGTGTACTGTGAAGAACTGAACACAATGATGGAGAAGCTGGCACATCTCCAACCAGCATTGGTCAATCGCTCGTCTCCGCTGCTCCTGCACGACAAGGCGCGACCTCATACTGCACAGCAGACGGTCTCCAAGTTGCAAGAACTGGGGTTGGAAGCTCTCCGTCATCCGCCCTACTCACCAGACCTTGCGCCTACAGACTACTACTTTTTCCAGAATTTGGATAACTTCTTGGCGGGAAAAAAATTCAATACCCGAGAGGCAGTACAAAATGCCTTTGAAGAATTTGTTGCCTCCCGTCCAGCTGATTCCTTTAAGAAGGGCATCAATAAACTGCCACTGCGTTGGCAAAGATGCATTGATTGCATGGGTGATTACTTCGATTAATACAAATAAAAAATGCATGAAAAAAATTCGTTTAAATTTTTTCATACAAAACGGCAATTTCATAGGTAAAGACCTATTATTATAAAGGCAAAAGTTTGTGAGTGTGTGTTTACTTCTTTACGCTCAAACGGCTCGACCGATTTGGATGAAATTTGCTACGTGGATAGCTTATACTCTGGATTAACACATAGGCTACTTTTTTATCCCGATCTACGCGGGTGAAACAGCGAGCCGCAGCTAGTCTAATATAAATTACAAAACAACATTGTTTTTACACACAACCTAATATAAATTACAAAAGAACCTTAACATAACAATTTTTATTTACCTACTAGCACTTCCCGCGCGGCTTCGCCCGCGTGGATGTCGGAAAATATCCCACGGGAACATACTACCGGGAATTCCTTCCTTATTCCTTGTCTACATTATACAGGGAACCTCAGTGTAAAATTTCAGCTTTAGGTATATGTCCAAGGGTTAGGGCTGGGCGTTGATGAGTCAGTCAATCAGTCAGTCAGGACTTCTCTTCTTATTTATTTATTTATATAGATAACATTTACCTTAAAATAATCTTTTTTCCCTATGTTACAGAAATTCTTGATAGCGTACATTTTGTTGTAAGTGTAGGTAAGTTTGTCTGAAATACAAGCCATTATTATTAGGGTTAGAAGTGATTCTGGATTTATTGTTACCTATATCATCATTTATTATGATATTTGTAATATACCGGATGACTTTTTTTACCGTCTCGAAAAAAATAGGGTACCTATATTCGGTGAACGGAGTAGAAGCCTATGGCATATCTATTTTTTTTTTAAATTTTAATTTAAAAAAAAAAAATCAAAATTCAAATCATAATGCAGGTTGCATATAATTTGAATTTCGATATTTTTAAAGGATTTATTATTTTTTTTCATAATTTATGTTTTTATTGTTCTAAAATGAAAAGTTTACATCGAATTTGTAGTATTTATTGATACTTAGATATTTTTTTCTGACTAAGCTATTAAAAAAAAAAAAACTAGGTATGCCATACGCTTCTACTCCGTTCACCTAATTTACCCTATTTTTTTCGAGACGGTAAAAAAAGTCATCCGGTATAACCATAATAAATGTTTACTTCTTAAAAAGTTTTTTTTTTTGTTACAGTCCATGTCAAAATATTGTTATCCACCTACTTACCAAAGTGATAATTTTTGGTCGGAAAAGGCAGCTCATGGGCCCAGCATAAACCGCTATATAGCTGAATTAAGTATAATCATTTTTGTCCTCGACTGTACAGACCCGGTTGCTTTTTGATATAAAATGTTTTATTTCAGTAATTGCCGGTTATAAGCAATAAGTTGACATGGTTGCATGTTAACTCTATTGTTCATCAGGCCAGGCTCCATACAAAAATGCCCATCATTCTTTAAATTTTCTTACGATTTTTGCAACTTGCCGCTCACTGTCTGGGTGTATGTTGATTAAAGTATGATTCGTCATACACTCGTAGTCGTATTCGTCGTTCATTCATAACTCATGTAATTAGTTATAAGCTGTTGAGTTTCCTAATAAATAAATAAATAAATTCGACCGCACAAAATGTATTTACAGAATTATAAACATTGGAAGAAGTAATACAACTACTTATCTTAGAATTGACCTCAAATGACATGATTTATAACATGAATATGAACTTAATATGAAATAAGAGATTTGTAATATGAACTTAAGAGAGTTGTATTGATGATTTTTATGATTATAATCCTATAAATACAAATTTGTTACGGTGGCGAATCATATTCAGATCAACATACAACCTGATACTCGAGGAGCTCGTGGCTAAATAATAACAGCCGCACGGGTCGATCCATCAGGTTAAGCTACGCTTGCCGGGGTTGGTCCGCGGTTGAGTGACCATCTTTACATAAAAATACTCGCTGTTGGTCCCGGCTGTCATTCGTGGATCTTTGACAGTCGTTACGGGTCGTCAGAAGTCCGAAAGTCTGACAACCAGTCTTACCAAAGGGTTTTATCGTATTACCCAGTTATTGGGTTGTGGAGGTCAGATAGGCAGTCGTTCCATGTAAAATACTGGTGTTCAGCTGCATCCGGTTAGACTGGATGCCGACCCCAACATAGTTGGGAACAGGCTAGGCAGATTGGTACAACCTGATACTGACCTGCAAATTGCAAAAACGTAAGGAAATCGTCGCTGATAACCCTGCAGAATTCACCCTTTAACCGACATTTAAATGATAAATAAGTTCTTATAGTACCTTTTTAGCTTAAATACTTATTATGTAAATGATAAATAAGTTCTTATAGTACCTTTTTAGCTTAAATACTTATTATGTAAATGATAAATAAGTTCTTATAGTACCTTTTTAGCTTCCCAAAAGATACAAATACAAAAAAAGAATGGATTGATGCCACAGGAAGGCCACCTAACTGGTTCCCAACAAAATATAGCACCATATGCTCAATTCACTTTAAGGCAGAAATGCCTCTAAAGAAAACTCGCAGGCTTTTTGAATGGGCAATCCCAAAATTAAGAGTACGTCAAGTACTGAACAAATACCTCCACTTTACAGGTCAGTGAGTAAACACATCATAACAGGGATCAACAATTCCTATGGTTTCACAGCCTAAACCAACTTAACCGGATTGTTTTAATTTATTGATTCGTGTTTTTTTTTTAATATACATTTTTTTTTAATTTAAAATATATAATACTTTCTGGACATATCATTTTTTATTTTATTTTCAGGACCCCAAATTTTTCTTGTACAGTAATAAATGGAAGATCGATAACTTTCCGATTTAGTCAATCACTAGCGTATATGTAAAATAAATTGCTTTTTGCACAACACAATAATAGCGTCAGATGTTTTTGTGTGAGTAAGTTGTACGGTGCATGGTAAATGCACGCTGTGTGTGACGAGTTAAGGTTTATAATTGATTGTGTAGTATGTTCTGATTTATAAATTGCAAGTGTGTGCGCGACTTTGTATCTATTGCTTTTATTGAACTACATGTGTAGTAGTGGCGCGGTGGTGGGGCCAACCTAGCGACATCGGGTTCTGATACATTTTCAACTACCGGGCATATCTCCTTCTTTCATATATCTATGGTAGCCAGTATAACTATATTGGTGCTGATTTTGTGTGCTTATAGAGGCATGAGGAACAGGGTGTAAAGTTCACTCATCCTCTATAGAAAAGGGAGGATCCTCCGACTAGATGGGTGTTGTGTCTGGTGAGCTACTGCCAGACGGTTGATGACGGGATGTTCTATATATATGCCAGTTGCGTTTTGTGTGATGTCACTATGATACGTAGTTCGTATGTGGTGATTACCTAAGTAGATCATTATCCACATCACTCCCCTCCGGAGACCGGCGGCGATACACAGTGGATCGACTCCATACAAACTGGTGGGCATTCGACTATAAAAATATGATTTCAAGATTTTTGAAAAACAAATGATGCCAATGTGCTCTCCTCGATAATCTAAATTGAGAGTACTCTTATGGTTTTTTCGATTAAACCCCAATCTTAGGAGTAATGTGAGTAAAACTGATTGCAATGTATGGAAATATAGTCAAAAAATGTTTTCCTGCGATTCGCGCACATTTACCGGTTTTGACGCTTATAATATATTTTGGCATAATATTTAGGAGATTTCGTCCGAACATACTTATGTCCCGTAGTGTCCCCCCTTGGAGAGATCATTAACTCGTCTTATTATATGATTTTAAAAAAGAAACCATAAGAGTATATTGGCATCATTTGTTTTTCAAAAATCTTAAAATCATATTTTTATAGTAGAATGTCCGCCAGTTTGTATGGAGTCGATCATTTGGACTGTACAACGACGCAAAAATATCTCGCATAGAAATAAAACAAGAGTGTCCAGGGTAAGATATTAATTTATTACATAAAGTACCGCGGAGGTAATGTTTTGCAGGAGAATCTTAATACCGCGATCTACAAAAGTGACGTCACGGCACAACGCCATCTGTTAGCGATACTAAACTAATGACAAATGTTGACTTTTGATACGATGTGGTAATTATTTAAACAAATTAGACACTGGTGCCGATTCTGTTGTGCACAAACTAAACTTAATTTAGGCTATTGCTAACTTTTTCTCTCTATTATGACAAGAAAGAGACGGAAGTAAATTAGAGCTGTCAAATTAGTTAGAATTAATTTTTTCATAGACATTTAGACGACGCGTAAAAACATGTCGACTAAAAACACGGTGAAGCGCAAGGCATGAACTAGTTTGACATCTCCAACTTAGTTCATAGCTATAGCCGTCCTTTTCTCGCGCTGCCTGTTAGTAAAAGATAGCGATTCTCTAATTTTAGTTTAATGCGTTCACAATAGAATCGGCACCACTTACATACATTTGAACGGTTTCTGACATGAGGTGTGTTTACGAACATGTTGTCTTAAATTACTCTTTGAACTATAGCTACGCTGACATACATCACACTTGTAAAGTATTCCACTGTGTACACGAATATGTTGTGTTAATTGATTTTTTATACTAAAACTACGCTGACATACAACACACCTAAAAGGCTTTTCTCCACTGTGAATACGAAGATGATCTGATAAATGTCCCTTTTGACTAAAACTACGTTGACATAAATTGCACTTAAATGGTTTTTCACCAGTGTGTACACGAATATGTTTCGTTAAATCATGCTTTGTATTAAAACTTCGCTGACATTCATCACACTTAAAGGGTTTTTCACTAATGTGTGTTCGCTTATGTGTTGTTAAATTACACTGTTTACTAAAACTACGCTGACACACATTACACTTAAAAGGTTTTTCTCCACTGTGTATACGAATATGATCTGATAGATGAGGCTTTTGACTAAAACTACGCTGACATACATTACACTTAAAAGGTTTTTCATTAGTGTGTATTCGAATATGTTTTGATAAAAGATCATTTCGATTAAAACTACGCTGACACACATCACACTTATAAGGTTTTTCACCAGTGTGTGTACGAGTATGTCGTGTAGTTTTATTTTTTCGATTAAAACTACACTGATCAGATTTCAAAGGCTCTTTGACATAAGTGGATTTGGACGTACATTTTTGAGTTGTCCGGATATCTATCGAGTTTGATTTGTCTTCTTTCATTTGCTCGGCTGTTATTGCATCTTCTAGTTTTGTTCTTCGTGTGTCTAGTTTTGGTTTCTTCGCAACGGTCGCCCCTGTGATTACAAAGCTGGTAAGTACAGTGTTGGGGGAATATTAACAAGCACACGATTCAACATAATAGCGCTTTACATGATTCACACTCGGATCGAAAAGGAATTTCTGGTGACATTAAATAATACGCTTTCTCACCAGAGACATGAAGTACAAAATTGTACTAACATCAACATAATATTATGGTCTGTTTCAAGAGTATCTGATGGAAGTTTAAGCAAATCCTGTTCCAGGGAATTAGTAACACATTCATCTGTATTTAGAAGGTTTCAACTTAATATCTCACCACTTTCTCCAACAATAATTGTTGCAACAAAGTGGGGCTACCTCGCCGGTACGGCAGCAGGGAGTCACTGTGGAGCTGGGGCACGCACTATGTCCCACCTCCTGTCCTGCGCTCTGTGCCCCTGCAGCTGCAGCCATAGCGACCTCAGCGCTGCCAGCGACTGTGCCGTGGCAGTGGCTAATACAATGTCGTGCCATCGACAGGACGAAAAACAATATAAAAAAAATGAAACTTGCCACGAATAGTTGCCTAAGTAAATAATAAAGGTCGTCATTATTAGTATTCCAAATAATATCCCCCTTTTTTTTGGGGATGGGAAGTCATCAAAAGACTTCTCCCGCTCTGGGCGGAGCGGGAGGCGTCAGACTTTTACTGACTAAAACCCACCCATGCTCCTTCAGGGATTGGCCTGTGGTTGGACCACAACGATCCATAGTCGGTGTGATATACTCGCGCGAACCGCAATTTTTATTCATCTCTCTCTGTGTTTGCACAAGGTAGCTAGCCGGCACTTGTGCAGACGCAGGGGGAGCCACCGAGCTGCTCGGTAAGCTCGCTCATCGGCGCGGTCGCGAGCGACCACATCCAAGAGATGTCGAAGCCCGACAAATAGGCCGCGGTGCCGGGTCTCCTGAAGACAGTCCAGCGTTGGACCGGGCGACGTCGATGCCGAATATCGGCGACGCGTCATCGGGTCCGCCACCGGCCGGGTCATCCCGAGATGGGAAGAAGAAGGAAGAAGGAAGGGGGGGAAACGAGTGCTGCTACAGCTGCCGTCCAGCCGACGGCTCCGGCACCTGCTCGTGTCTGTCGTCATCGTTGTCAGGCCGCCAGCAGGCGGTGCCTATCCGTGCCACCGCACTCCGCTGCGCCGCCGCCGCGTTTCGCGTCGCCGCCCGCTCAAGCCGTGCGCACCGGCGCACCCGGTCCCCGCTTCTCGCTGGCGGGACCGTCTCCGGCTGAGCAGGAGCGGCAAGAGAAAGACCTCAGTGAAACCGGTGAAAAGTGTAAAGAAGATAGTGACAAGTCATAGGCCGAGGTACGGGGGGGCACCGGCGAATCGGGCGCCCCCCCGTACCTCGGCCTATGACTCGCCCAACATGCTATCGGCATGCTCATCACGCGCGGGATCGAGCATGTCGCTGACATCGGTGGGATCGGCTGAGACGGCTCTTCGCGGACGCGGAAGCCTTCGGGTACACGGTGTCCGGCCCTGAGACACCCACCCACTACCCGGACCAACCGCAGCACTCACCGGACGTGCTGGACATCGTAGTCCACCGGGGGCCACACAGTCAGGCCACGCAGCAAGTGATAGACGACGAGCTACAGTCAGACCATCAGCCGGTACTCGTCTTATCGGGTATGCCGACCCAACTGAAGCCAATAGCGCCACGACAATTAACGGACTGGACGGAGTTCGCAGAGAAGCTAGAAGCCACCACGCCGACTCGGCCCATTGCTACCGCCGCGGACGTAGATCGGACTGCGGACGAGGTCACTGCTGCATACAGAGCGCCCTGAAAGCGGCGACGACGAAACTCAACTCAAACTCAAAGCATTTATTTCAATTAAACCAATTACAGGCACTTTTGAATTGTCAAGAAGATGAATGATGATGATGTCAGAGAAGACGACGAAGCCGCAGGGGAGAGGGCTATTGCCGCCCCTGCCGGCGCGTATTATGTCTCTAATCGCCGAGAAGAGGCGCCTTCGCAAGCAGTGGCAACAACTCAGATGTCCAACTTTGAAGACAGCACTCAACCGTCTCGCGGAGAAGGTAAAGGCCGAGTTACAGGCTCACAACGCTACGGGCTGGGAGGAACGCATAGACGCTACGACGGACAGTTGGCCGTCAGTACAGAAGCTCTGCCGCCAGCTGTCCAATACCCCATCCCCGGTGCGCCCGCTACGCAATAGCGACGGGGCGCTGAAGTACGTATCTGAGGACCGGGCGGAGGTCTTCGCTGGAGCGTCAGTTCCAGCCGAACCCGACCAGCGACCACGAGCATGTCGCGGCAGTCGAGAAACAACTGGGAGACTACTTCGCCACGTCGATAGCTCCCGATGGAGACCCTATCTTCTTCTCGCTGGGCGCAGTCAGACGCGCCATCCTGAGAACGAAGCCTAGCCTATATAGTAAAAGGTGTTTAGCCATGTGTGTTCATATATATAATAAAATTCCAAATGATTTAAAAACGTTAAATATTAGATTGTTTCAAAGAAAACTACATATATGGTTAAACACTAATAATTTTTATACCATAAGAGAATTTACTGACGGAAAACATTGTTTAACGTAACCTATAATATTTGCATGCTTATGATATATAAGCAAAACATGTACGCACTATAATGTCTTTGATACCTTTACACACCATGTTTTACGCAAATAAATATTATTTCTATTTCTAGGAAGGCCCCTGGTGCCGACGGTATCACTAACACAGTGCTGCGCCACTTGCCATTCCGTATGGTAGCGGCACTGGCGCGCCTGTTCACGGCGATACTGCGCACGGGGGTCTTTCTCGCTTCGTGGAAGGAGGGCCGCGTCATTATGCTGCCCAAGGCGAGAAAAGTCACACTGAAGCCGGAGAGTTATCGGCCGATCACTCTGCTATCAACAGTCTCCAAGGTGTGCGAGGCGCTCCTGCTGCGACATCTCCAGCCACACATCCCACCACGACCGGAACAGTTCGGGTTTCGGTCGGAACATAGTACGACGCTCCAGCTGTCGAGAGTACTGCACCACCTCTCGGCGGCTATGAACAAAAAGGAATGCGCGGTTGCAGTATTCCTCGACATGGAGAAGGCCTTTGAGCGCGTGTGACACGAGGGCCTAGTATACAAACTAGCCACCTCAGACGCACCCCGTCGCGTAGTAATGGTGGTTTCTAGCTTTCTCTCCAACAGGACCTTCAGGGTGGTGGTCGACGGGGCGCTATCTAGCGTTCGCCCGGTGCGCGCCGGTGTGCCGCAGGGTAGCTGCGTCTCACCGGCGTGTTACTCGCGTTACACCGACGACATCCCCACAACTACAGAGGCCATGCTCGCGCTGTACGCTGACGACGCCGCGTACATCACTACTTCGCTTAATGCGAGGCACGCGGCGTTGAAGATGCAGCGCGCGCTCGACATGCTCCCCGAATGGCTGTCCAAGTGGCGGTTGTCGGTTAACGTGGGTAAGACGCAGGCGCTGGTCTCCGGCGCCGCGCCTCTCCCGCCACCCCTGAAGCTGCAGGGAGTCGACGTCGAGTGGTCGCCCCGGGTCAAGTACTTGGGGGTCACTATCGACCGTCGGCTCTCAATGGAGTCAAATGTCCGCGCGGTCGCCGCGCAAGGTAGGGCCGCCCGCAACCTCCTGCGACCGGTGCGCTCACCCCGCATCCCGGCGCGCGTCAAGTTGGGCGTGTACAAGATCTACGTGCGCCCAATATTGACGTACGCCGCCCCTGCGTGGTTCGAATGGTGTGCATAATAAAGAGTATTATTTATTTATATATACTTTATTGTACACCACAAAAATACATAACAAAAAAAAAGACACAAACTACAAAATATACAATGGGCGGCCTTATCTCTTTCTGCAATCTCTTCCAGGCAACCATAGTATTCTATTCTATTCTATTCGCCCTCACGAGCGAGACCAGCCGCAGGCTCCTCCGCGCGCAGCAAAGTCTGGCGCTGCGGACAATAGTAGCCGCCCCTCGCTTCGTGAGGAACGATGTCATGCAGCGGGACCTCGGGATCAAGAGCCTGGATGAGTTTGTGCGGCGCCTCGCGAAGGGGATGTTCGCGCGTGCCGGCGCATCTGATTGGCCTCACGTCAAACAGATTGCGCCCTGGCATACGCGCCCCCCTGACGCGAGAAGGCCTTTGCCCCGCGATCTGATCGCGGACGAGTGACTCCACACCGGACTGGATTTCCGAGTGAGTCGCTCTCAGTTTACACGCGGCTCACTTGTGACAATAGACTCCACATATAACATACATCTGTTGCGTGATGCGTGCTAGGATAATTTAGGCGTGTCACGCAGCAAACAATAGACATTCACCTCTACACAGGCGCATAATCTGCTATGAAGCAAGGTCTCCAAGCAAAAGCCAAATTTCATTATTCTAGGTCAACGGGAAGTACCATATAGGTTTTGATTTACTTTGATAGTTGTGAGTGTCAAAATGTGTCGCAAAATTGCCGTATTTTTTTATTGCGTTGACTTAGAAGCTTGATTTTTTTAGAACTCTAAGGGATCATAGACTTACGTATTCGATATTAATTTCAACTTGATATCTCCACGCGCCCTTGAGAAAAAGGGTCTTGACAGACTGACAGACAGACAGACAGACGGACAACGAAGTGATCCTATAAGGGTTCCGTTTTTTTCCTTTTGCGGTACGGAACCCTAAAAAGTACTTAGGGTACTTTTAACCGAAAAGAGTATGCCTAGATGGTTTGGTCATGTTGAGAGGATGAATGAAAGGCGACTAACAAAAGGTAAAGGCAGATGTGAGTGGAAACGCCGGGAGGGGACGCCCTAGGAAGACATAATTATGGTAACCTTATTGATGATATTCTTCAGAAAGGTCTGGTACGTAGTAGCTACTCGCAACCAGCGTGCGTGTGTGGCGGAATCTACATCGCCACATACGAAATACTCATCACACTGAAACGCAAAATCCTGTATCGCGCAATCAAAGTTTACCGCGCGACTAGCATAATACAACGTCCTGACATCAATCGTCGGGCAGTTGCCACGACACCCGTCACCCGTCTGGTCGGAGGATCCTCCCTTTTCTATGGAGGATGAGTGAACTTTACACCCTGTTCCTCATGCCTCTACACGTGTGTGACCAGATGTATGAACGTAATCGAGGCAAAAGGAGTATGTATTTATGTAAGGATCGTAGCAGATGGCATTCTGTAGTTTCTGCTAACCCCCATGAAAAAGACGTGAGGTTATGTATGTTACTTTTTTTATTAAGCCTAACTGTAATGGATGGCTACCTATCGCATATGTATCCGCCTTAATTATCTACAGAAATAAAGCCGCGCGACTGATGGCATGCCTAACTTTGGAAAACGGTACCGTAGGCGCGTTATTGTCTAGTTCTTCTTCATATGCACGTTTAATCTTCAAGATAATATCCCTGCTTTAGTACTTTCGGCATAATTGATGGCGATTACAACAAGAAGGCGGCATACGATTAGTTCCGATTTCAGCCGCGCGCAGAGTTATCTTGCGCGCACTCTAGGAAGAACTTTCACTTTGACATTTTGACACCACTTGACAGTGAAATTGTGGTGGGGAGCTTTTTTGGGGAAATTACGACGTTTGTGTAAGGGCAACTCTTTTGATTTTTACTTTAGCTGTAACTTGAATGATAAAACACATTTACCGTAGTATCAGCGAAGGTCAAGTAAAAGTCAATACTTTTACTGATTACTTTAGTTGTTGATGAAGAAACTGAGTGTATGTCGACAACTTGTACCTACTCTATATTTTCAATTCCATTAATCGTTTCACAGGAGGGACCATTTCGTACCGGGACCGGATCGGAACCAAACATTCATTTAATCCACATTCCTATCCAATCCCACAAATGGGGGTCGGATTGTGATCCAATCGGAATAAACCGCTCTCGAGGGTAATTTTTAATAATGTTATATCGCGGAAAGTAGGTGTATGTATTATTTATTGATCATACCTACATTCGGCGACGTAGGTGTACATACTATACACCTCTGACGCTGCGGGTGATACAGACGTGAGGTTGTGTGTTATTTATTACTGAAGTGGTTTGGGTTACTCAGTCCTAGTACGGTTGGGCGTTTGTAAGTGTCATGCGTATTTGCTCCCGCGCGCGGAATAGACCCGCATGCGTGATTGTATTAATTATTCTTGTCTGAGCAACTGGCAGCAATCTCGTCATGCTCCCTAGTTGTCCCTGCTTGCGGTAGCGTCGGGGCACAAACACAGCGAGGGGTAATGGCTGATCTTAGCGTTATGCTCGTGAATGAGTGACTTGTCGTCTTGCTGGCCATGGTTTTGTTATTGTTAGCAGAAATTAACAGTTTATTGATTTAACTACGAGAAACTAGGGCCCTAGTTTATCTCTTGTGACTTCGAGATACAATCCTATGGATAGCATTCAACATTGCACATGTAAGCGGGTACACTCTTTCCTATCAGGGGAACCACTGGCCTGTTTGCTTACCTACAGATTAACTAACTAATACTTACTTTGTGTCTCCCTGGCTCTTCGATTCTTCTTAGATACTTCTTGTTCTTCTTCCACTTCAATTTTAATTTCCATTAAAGGTACATCATCTTCTAAATCCGACTCATATTGGTGTGGTGGTGTATCTGCTACATCTAGACAGCTATTGTCTAACTTGTCCGGTTCTAGCTCTGTAAGTAAACAACAACAGTCAAGAGTATTACTCTTGTATCATCAACTAGCGACCCGCCCCTGCTTCGCACGGTTTTTACGACTTGACAAAACATCGTTATTGCTTTATCATTCTTTTGCCCGCGGCTTCGCCCGCGTGGATGTCGGAAAATGTCCCACGGGAACATAGTACCGGGATTAAAAGTACCTTAAGTGGTAATCCAGGTGAACAAAGTATTAATTATGCAATACATTGTTCTCGTATAACTCTATATTGGTTTACGCGACACACGCCAGAAACCTCCCAGTCGACATGATTTTTTTCGACATCTTCAATAATCGTCATATTGTCATATTTCAGTCAATTTACACAAAACCATATTGAATTATACATATAAACCTTCCTCATGAATCACTCCGTGGGTGAAGACTGTATGAAAATCTGTTCGGTAATTTTTGAGTTTATCGCTAACAGACTGACAGACAGACGCGACGCGCGGCGGCGGCAAGTTTTAACACCAGCGCCCTGTGGACCAACTACACGCAGCGGGCCTACAATGCTCTCAGAGTACAGTATAACAACGCCTTTAGGATTCTGGTGCGACTACCTAGATGTTGCAGTGCCTCGGGTATGTTTGCCGACGCGAGGGTGGATGACTTTTACGCTATAATGCGCAAAAAGTCAGCCTCACTAATTCACCGAATTCGGGGTAGTGGCAACGGAATCCTAAGGATGATTGCGGACAGACCAGTGTCGCCAGTTGTGGGAAGGCATATCAGGCTGCATGTTACCTGATTATTTGTATTAAGTATATTTTAATAATTTATTCCAATTTTATTTTTGTTTTAGTTTATTTTCAATATATTAGGTTGGGGAAAAAGTCTTTTCGCATTATAGTATGTATGAACTTAAAATATAATCTCTTTGGCTATACTATTTGTATCTGGCTGGTTTTGGTATCATTGAAAGTTTAAATTTTAAAGAACATAATTCCAAATTCAAATTAGGAAAATGTGTAATTTTCATTTGTTTTTCGTACTGTCAAGATGAGTGAATCTAATGAAGAAATTCGATACATTTTAAAATTTTACTACAAAAAAGGTAAAAATGCAATGCAAGCCGCGAAAAAAATTTGCGATGTTTATAGACCCAGTGCAGTGTCTGTGAGAGTAACACAAATTTGGTTTAAGCGTTTTCAATGCGGAAATTTTGATGTCAAAGATGCACGTCGCTCTGGTCGCCCTATTACGGATAAAATGGATGCCATTTTTGATAAAGTGGAGCAAGATCGGCATATCATTAGTTACGACGTAGCTGAAGAACTCGGAATTGACCAAAAAACAGTTTTGGCGCATTTGAAAAAAACTGGGTACACAAAAAAGCTCGATATTTGGGTACCTCACGAGCTCACTGAAAGAAACCTAATGAACCGTGTACTCATTTGTGATTCTTTATTACGACGTAATGAAACCGAACCAGTTTTGAAGAAGCTGATAACTGGTGATGAAAAGTGGATCACGTACGACAAGAACTTGCGAAAAAGGACGAGGTCAAAGGCCGGTCAGGCTTCACAGACTGTGGCGAAACCCGGGTTAACTCGCAACAAGGTGATGCTGTGTGTGTGGTGGGATTGAAAGGGCATTATTCATTATGAGCTGTTACCACCAGGCAGGACCATCGATTCTGAACTCTACTGCGAACAACTGATGAGATTAAAGCAAGAAGTTTCGAGAAAGCGGCCGGAATTAATCAACAGAAGGGGTGTGGTTTTTCATCATGATAACGCTAGACCTCACACATCTTTAGCCCCTCAGCAAAAATTAAGAGAGTTTGGCTGGGAGGTGTTAATGCATCCGCCGTATAGTCCTGACCTTGCACCTTCAGATTTCCACCTGTTTCGGTCTCTTCAGAATTCTTTAGGCAGTGTCAGGTTAACGTCGCGAGAGGACTGCCAAAACCACTTGTCGCGGTATTTTGATCAGAAGTCCCTAAATTTCTATAGCAATGGGATCATGTCCCTACCTACAAGATGGCAAAAAGTTATCGAACAAAATGGTACCTACATACTTTAGATAAATGTAAATAATGTATATTAAAAAATGTTTTGAATTTTCTTAAAAAATGCGAAGGAACTTTTTCCCCAACCTATTATTTTAATTTTGATTTATTTTAAATGGTTTATTTCAATTTAATTTAATTTTAATTTATATTCAATGATATTATATTTCAATTATTTATTTCATTTTCAATGTTAATACAAATATCTATCAATCTGCCTAGCCTTTTCCCAACTATGTTGGGGTCGGCTTCCAGTCTAACCGGATGCAGCTGAATACCATTATTTTACATGGAGCGACTGCCTATCTGACCTCCACAACCCAGTAACTGGGTAATACGATACCCCTTGGTAAGACTGGTTGTCAGACTTTCGGGCTTCTGACGACCCGTAACGACTGTCAAAGATCCACGAATGACAACCGGGACCAACGGCTTAACGTGCTTTCCGAGGCACGGAGGAGTCTCGGTATGTATAGATGGTCACCCATCCACTGACCAACCCCGGCAAGCGTAGCTTAACCTGATGGATCGACCCGTGCGGCTGTTATTGCTTAGCCACGAGCTCCTCGTAGTTAATACAAATATCTATGCCTACATTAATTGAGCTCCTCTTTACTAACATAGTTTTTTAAGATAATGTTTTACTAACAAAAGTATGGACATTTACTAGTCTGTAATAAACGAATTTTATTTTTATTATTTATAAATTTTAATATTATTTGTGAGTTTTAAAATCAACCCCTATTTTACCCCCTTAGGCGATGTTTTTTCAAGAACACTGAACCATGTAAGAATTTTTTGAATTTTCATATCCGTAACTTAATAAATGCTGGGTTTCCCATACAAACTTTCATCCCCTATATCAGCCATGTCCTTCTTCGAGAGACCATCTATCGCCTTCCTTAATTTTATCGAAATCCGTTCAGTGGTTTAGGCGTGAAAAGGTAACAGACGGACAGAGTTACTTTTTTTTATTCATAATAATCAATGGTTACTTAGCATTAATTTTTAGCTTAGTTATTACTTAGCCACGAGGAGCTCGTGGCTAAGTAATAACAGCCGCACGGGTCGATCCATCAGGTTAAGCTACGCTTGCCGGGGTGGGTCAGTGGATGGGTGACCATCTTTACATACTCAATACTTTATTACATACCAAGACTCCTCCGTGCCTCGGAAAGCAGGTTAAGCCGTTGGTCCCAGCTGTCATTCGTGGATCTTTGACAGTCGTTACGGGTTGTCAGAAGCCCGAAAGTCTGACAATCAGTCTTACCAAGGGGTATTGTATTACCCAGTTAATGTAAAATAATGGTATTCAGCTGCATCCGGTTAGACTGGAAGCCGACCCCAACATAGTTGGGAAAAGGCTAGGCAGATTGACTTAGCATTAATTTGGATTAAACTAAACACTTTTTGATTAATATAAATTAAATGTTATTTTTGTTCTTAAAAACATACCATCACTTTGATGTTCCTCCTTTGGCTCAATAATATGATGTTCCTTCTTTGGCTCAATAATATCATCTAGTTCCTCACAAACAGCTGGAAATTCTTTTTTAATAGCAATGTTTTCTGTTTGACATTTATCAACAATACTTATGTGCACTATTGGAGATATAATAAACCCACTGCAAAACTCCAAGTGGTTTTGGTTTATTAAAGAATTGGGCTGAAAAAAGATGATTATTGTATTAGGGAAATATGCTGGTGATCACAGTCCCACGAGCACAAACCTTTCGTCATTATACTACAGTCATTCTAAAGAGCCTCCGTCGGCCCCATGTGCCCTGGAGAGTTGCATAGCTTGTGCCGAAATGAGAGAGGGCCGTTATCAAACTGCTACATACAAGTTTCATATAGAAGTTGTAGCAGTTTACATAGTAAAAATTGTCAATAGCTACATTTGACAAAAGCGTACATATCAACATTGAACACTCAATGATGTGGCTGGAATGAAATCCAGACACATTAGATATGAGCTTGAGAGGAATCACTTCCATATAAAGACGCAGACCCACCGCGGCGCATGCTGTGCACGGGCACGCGGCGCATGTAAGCTGCGTGGATTCATTTGTTTGACAATGTGGGTCTAAGTTTCCAATGCTGTACACACGCGTGCGTGGCCCTCCGCGGCGCACGAAGAGACTACGAACGTGTTTTTACTAAGAATATGATTTATGTACATAGTTGTGGTTAATATTCGTGTATATAGTGAGTACCGCTTGCATGGCGTTGACAGCGTTGAGCTATGTGAGCGCCATATTTGAGCAAGCCACGCATGAAGCATAGCGTGTCCGTGGGTTGCAGTGAACACAATCACATACATTTTCTTGCAAAGCGAAGCTTAACACACGTGCGTGGCCTCTCCGTGCGCCGCGGTGGGTCTGCGCCTTTATACTGAAATTAGACATTATGAGAATGAACACACACACACATTAACATATTATTATATTATTTATTTATTATTATTGACATTATGATGATGCTGTCGAAGAATACCTCACCTCATAATCCTTGTTCATCATCTGAGCGAACAGCTCTTCGGCTTCCAGACATTGTCTCAGCAATCGGTAGCATTGCTTTAGTTTAGCGCAGCATAAGAAACAAGCAAGAATCGGTTTACTGTCTTCAGTTACAAACTGCAACAAAATTTGTCTTACACTATTTTGTTTTAATGAAGAAAGTACCTATACACTTATCCTTAATGCTTTCTGTGCACATCTTACAGAGAAGGCATGAGCATTGGTCACTTCTCTTGCTGAAGGCAGATTGGCGACTTAAAATACATATTTATTTTTAAGCCCAGGTTTCATCACACTGTTTTACTTTACCAGTGTCAGTGATTTCCATCTTCCCCTGAGATAACCATCTGACCGAAAGTTCTTGTAGGAGCTCAGACTAAATAAAAAAACTAAAACAGCGCTGTCAAAAGGGATGTGAGACACACGTTTCTGGTTTCGCAAATATATGTGTGCACATCATGAATGAATCTTCGCGTAGAAGTCACACTTAAAAGCTTATAGGTAATTTACAAAAATTTTATTCAAAATATCAACTTACTGGAATATCAGTCAGCTTCTCATACAGTTCTTGCAAGTTCCTGTTGACCACTATATGCATGTGAACATTCTTCGCTAAACATATCCGACACATTGGCAGTTTTTCCATCTTGTTAACTCAAAAAGTATCACTTGTGTTTATGTAGTTCAACTTTACATTTATATTATAGAGAAACACTGCTACGTTGCGTACATAAACGAGGAAGGCTTGTATCTTATTAATACGACGTCTTCTTCTAGTAATCTACCAAGATATTGAGAATAAAAGTTAGTCAATTTTTATCTTTGTCACTCGTAGGTAATCCAGTCCAGACACAGTCCCACAGGACAGTACCGGTATTTCATAGGAATTAGTTTATTAGTCCCCTAACACCATCTACTTACATATGAAATGGATGGGCCACGCCAAGGCCTCTAGCTCCCTATTTATTAGATAAACTCTTTGCAAGGCCCGCCCAATAACTCAACC
This sequence comes from Cosmia pyralina, assembly GCA_946251885.1. NCBI lineage: Eukaryota > Metazoa > Arthropoda > Insecta > Lepidoptera > Noctuidae > Cosmia > Cosmia pyralina. The sequence continues at coordinate 15,822,153 of OX276369.1, read as the reverse complement.
ATTGTTGACTCAACCCAAGCTACTTCTTTCTTTTGACAGCTGACTTGACGACAATACTATGACAACTTAAGTACTTGACGGTTTGACATTGACAGACAGCTTTGCCAACACTAGCAAACCAAAAAGCCACAGTATATTAAGTCCATGGCCACAAATCAACCATAAAAAAAAAAAACAGTTGCAAACAGTGTATTTATTTCAGGGGTGTTTTCTATGAGATGAGGGATGAGCGGTGATCATGATCTTTTTTCACGATTCATCATGATTCCGTTGTGAAAAAAGAATGGCGCGTATGGTGCGGTGGTAGTCGTATATAGCTGCGTCTCTCTCTCAATGGAACCATGATGGATCCATGATCTTTTTCCACGTTATAGTCGGCCCACAGAAAGGTCCTCAGACGAAGTAGTATTGTACGGCCCCAGAACTAAGTAGTCCTACTGTTCAGCCTAGGATAAAAAATACAAAAAGTTTGAAAATCTGAAAATGCGACCTTTCCGTACCGATAGGTTTACTTCAGGAAAGTAAACAAATACTTATATTGAATCATTTTTGGAATTTCAATGGTGAAGCTCGGACAAAGCTATTTGTAGATGGCGTGATCATAGCTAGGTCTCTAATTCCTTTAGTTTGGCAATTTTTCATTAATGAGTTTGGTTTTATTTCAGTATTTCGTTATTTAAATTATACGGTCTACGTACATTGACCTTACTTTTAGCTGACAAGGCAAATCAATAAGTTCACTTGTCACAACAAATACCGCTACTTAGTGTGCAATTAACCAACCCGCGGAACAGACATACTCGTACATGTAATGATCACCAACCTTTACCGTGTACGACACTAGTGATAAATAAACTTTTGGGTTACTATGTGAAGTGTTTTACATGTTGGACACACTCGCTACTAAACAAACTACACAAACAGTACAGTGTACAGTTCAGGAACTAATCTGGACCGTACATTTTTTGGTCCTTCGAGCCGGATCTGAACCAGCGACCTATGGATTTATAATCAAGTATTTGACATCGAGCCTGTTTATCTCAAGACCTAGATCTTCCTCCCTTGGAAATAAACCAAGCTCAACCAGCACCACAAAGGAGAAAGACTTACCTTCCACACCACCAAAGCCGATCATCATAGAGGATGATGACAACAACTGTCCTCAGTACATTTATTTACTTCAAACTCGTCAAAATGTACTGAATAGCTGTATTTTTTCGCGATTTCAGGTTTGGTCCCATAGTAAAAGTTGTTCATAATGATGTGAGTACAATCTCCCATTTCACTTTGGCACATGTTTTAAATTTCATCCCGTATGTCAGAAGGTGCTCGTTTGGCGCACCATGTGTCTTAGCAGAAAATGTACCGTTTGCTATGCGTAATACGATAGTAAAACCCACAACTTGAAACGAGGCCGGAATCAGGCGGCAGAGAGCTCGATACAGTCATTTTCAAAGTAAAATTTCACATTTTCTCAATTAACTCCTGAAATGCGAGAGGTAGAAAGAAATTCGTTAGCACAAGTATTGAAGGCATTTGATAGCTAAATACAATGGCATTATTCGTTTTTAAAAATTTGCCTTTTTTTTTTCTCGGAAATGCCTAAGTCCAACCTCTCCCACACACTCGTTCCACTGTGCGGCGGAGACCTAGTGCGGGGTGAGAATAGCGGGCATTCTTTCACTTGAGCAACCTTTTTCGCACTGCCGACTTCGAGACATCGATACTTAGTAGTTGTTTGTCGCGTCGCGACATCGATATTCATCAATATCATGGGGCCGATAATAATTATAACTATCGATATTGAATTGGGTTGGTATCGCTATCTGATAATGTGAAAACACATTTACGACATTTTAAATAATAATCTTAGTTCACTACATTGTAAACACCATAAATAATGAAAAGGAAAAAAATCGACCTAAGAAAAATTAAATCAGTTGATTAACTGCAAATATTTTATACTGTGGCATGGATTTTCCGCGAAACGATCGGCGGCGCATCGTAAATAAACACGTCGCCCTGCATTTGGGGAAGGCGGAGGTAGCGTTTCCGCAGCCAGCTATGCGACACTTCGCAGCGTAACATGACGCCGTCACTTCGTTTGCAGTAGTTTTTAAGTTTGTTGTATAAAACTATATATTAGTATAAAGTTATTGTTTTTATACTTATATTTATGTATTGTATTTTATGAGCCTTAGATGCCTGAAATAAAGGATAATTAAATTAAATTAAAGGCCTACAGGCCCGAACCACCTCGCCTTAATTCGTACTGTGAAATTAAATCAATCAGTGCAGCGACCGCACGGCACGTGTACGAAAAAGGCGAACTGAATTCTCTCTGCGGCGAATGACGAAAGAAAACAAAAACAAGTAAGCGCGAGACAATCTAACAAACGGCGGCGGCGGGCGTGCGCCTGAGTAAAACCGGTTTATTCAGGTTTTAATATCGGTTAGCGCGAGCCTTAACATTCTATTCTCTGTAATAAGCGGTAACCAAAATTATTTAGGTTTAGTCGAAACCGTTTATGTAATTAAGCGGTTAATCGATGAACAGAATTATAACGGTTTTATGAACAATATTAACCGGTATTTCAAAACCGGTTCCGATCCATCTCGATCAAATCTCAATAATGTATTGTTTCAGACGTGATCATCATCCCTTTGCGAAGCCGGTTGGGCGATTCATTTCGACTAATGCACGACAATGCACGTCCACACATGTCTAGAGTCGTAACACGTAGGTACTCGTGCCGATGCTCGCATCAACGTCCTGCCGTGGCCTGCTCAATAGCCAGACCTCAACCCAATTGAGAGCACGCATGGGATATGCTCCAAAGAGCTCTGTTTTTGCCATTGACGACAAATTTAGGTTAATTTCTCCCAATTTAGCAAAAAGGCAATTTTTATTAATTTTTACAATATATAGGGATGAGTGGAATTAAAATAAGAAGCCAGTCTGGAAGACTAGATTTGTTAAATATTAATTGGATAATTTTTAACCAACATCAAAACAGGAGCTTCTGTATTCGACCAGTATGTATGTATGTTTGTTTGTTCGCGATTTTCTCAAAAACTAAAGAACCAATTTTAATTATTCTTGTACTAACGTGATCTACATACTTTCAGGACGATTTTAGTATATAATACATTATGTAATTATTCTTATGTACGAAGTCATATGCATAAATGCAGTATATCTTCGGCATTTCTAAACGGATTTTAATGATTCTTCTTTTCGTTCGACTTGGGCTTACTTACTTATGTAATTGTATATTCAACTAAAAGTAGAAAAATAAATTTACTTTTAAAAAAGTAAAAAACTATTTCAAAACCAAAAACGAATAAAATAACTTTCCTAGAACACTTAAGAGCTTCTGAAGTCGGTGTCTTCAATTCTTCAATGCACTTTAGCTTGACTTCAGAAGCTATTGTGTTTTATGAAAGTTATTTTATTCGTTTTTGGTTTTGAAGTTGGTTTTTTTCAAAGTAAAAGTTAAAAATGTACTTGATCCCTAGACACGTTTGATGTGTGTATTTTGTAAAACAACCAGCAGTTTAGTAAAACAGCGGATTCGACAATGCATCTGCAACTGCGACAGATACATTGCGAACAGGCGAGCAATCTTTATTTGAAGGGTTAGGAATCAGATTGGTGCAACTCGGACATATCCATCTACATTCTCCAGTATACATCGGCGGCGGCGGGAATATTCGGTACAGATCAAACAAAGCAAAATTAGTAGTTCAAGTTTATTGCAACATTAACATTACAATTTGAGGCACAGCCTGTGTCTTGGGCACCATTGCATAAAACATTTTGGCTAATTTTAACTAAAAGTTGAAATTGGCGACATTTAAACTTCTTATATATTAATTAGCCTCTTCGAGAATACAAAACTATAATTACAAATGAATATAAACTAATTAAAGTAGAAATACTAAAATCAAGTCTTAGGGCGGGTTGTTTCACGTTCACACACGCGCGTGTACGTCAAAAATGGCGCTAACTATCGTCACACCAAAAAATCGTTGTTTCACACACAATCGGTTTTTTACGCAGTGTGTTTCGCTTTCTATTTAGGGGGATGCGGTAAAGTAGCCCGCGAAATTCTCATGAGATTTGGGTCAATTCTGACTTATGGAGTTGTATTGGCTGATTCTAATTATTATAATTCTGGAAAGCCATATTAGTTACGGACGCGTCTCATATTTTAATCAACATACAATCTGACACTGACCTGCAAATTACAAAAAAACGTAAGAAAATTTGAATTTCGCGGGCTACCTTAGTGCATCTAACGACAATATCTTACGTCATCATTGTTTGACGTACGTATGTCACGTTAACTAACCGTTTGAAACCACCGGCCCTTAAAGATAAAGTGTAAATATAAAATATATAACTTGGTATATTTTATTTTATTTCATTCAGGGACAATTATAATAAAAATAGAATATAAAATAATATAATAGAAATTATAATTTCTATTTATGCTGCTGTTCTGTATTAAGCAAGACAGTGTGCATGACAGGGGGTGTGTGTGGTGTGGGGGTATGGCTACGTGTGTGTGTGTGTGTGTATCTCAGACATCAATAGTCGGGCAGAAGCCCACCAGTGACCAGACAACACCCGTCTGGTCGGAGGATCCTCCCTTCAAGCTATTCCTCATATCTCTACAACGTGCGGCCGCTATAGCGACATTCTCGAGTGGCGACTTTTTTTTCTCGTTCGTTTTAATTTCATCTCTGCGCTACAGGTTGCCCCAAGATGCTATTTTAGAAAATTGTAAATAAATCAATAAATAATAACGTTTAATGAAATGAAAATATCTTTATAAAACGAAAACGCGGAACTGTATACGCGTGTCAAGTTAATGTCGTGATTGCAGCGGCACGTTGTATATCACTTAAGGTTTTTCAACAGTGTGTATACGAATATGTTCTGTGAAATTACTTCTGTACCTAAAACTACGTTGACATTCATCACACTTATAAGGTTTTTCACCAGTGTGTATACGAATATGTTTTGTTAAAGTACCCTTGTCAATAAAACTACGCTGACATACATTACACTTATAAGGTTTTTCACCAGTGTGTATACGAATATGAGTTGTTAAATGAACCTTTTGAATAAAACTACGTTCACATACATTACATTTAAAAGGTTTTTCACCAGTGTGTATTCGAATATGTTTTGTTAAAGCACTCTTTTTACTAAAACTATGCTGACATACATCACACTTGTAACGGCTTTCACTAATTTGTGTACTAGTAAGTTGTATAACTTTTTTTACTCGAATAAAACTACGCTGATCACATTTGTAAGGCTCTTTGAAATAAGTACCAGGTTTGGACGTACGTTTTTCAGTTGTCTGGATAATTTTCGAGTCTGATTTATCTTCTTTCGTTTGCTCGGCTGTTATTGCATCTTCTAGTTTTGGTTTCTGCGCAACGCTCGCCCCTGTGATTACAAAGCTGGTAAGTACAATGTTGGAAGAAGATTGACAAGCACACGAATCAAAATACTATATCACTTTGCATGATGAAACAGAAGTTCCTTTTTCAAAGAAATTTCTGGTTACATTAAAATAAACGCTTTATCACCAGAGACATGAAGTACAAAATTGTACTAACATCGACGTATGGTTTGTTCCCAAAGTGATCAAAGTTTCCCCAAAGGATTCAAACAAACCCCGTTCATGGGCATTAGTAACACATCCATCTGTATTTAGCAGTTTTCCAACTTTATTATCTCACACCTTTTTTCAACAATGACTGATGGAATAAATTATAGTTTAAAAAACTAAAAAATCACTCTTTTATACCATTAAATGAACTAAAAAGTAAAAAATATTTTTTCAATATAAAAAAAGTGATTAACGAGAAAATTAAAGTCATTGTAAAGAACAGCGTGGGGTGCTTTCGAATTATACTTGAGTTCGTGTAAGAATGTCGTACAAGCACCCCACGCTTTTTTTTACAATGACATAAATTTTCTCGTTAATCACTTTATTTTTACATTGAAAAATTATTTTTTTACTTTTTAGTTCATTTAATGGCATTAAAGCGTGTTTTTTAATTTTTTAAACTACAATTTATTTTTAATTTTTTTAGAGATAAATCGTTAATTCTTATGATCCTGATCAGGATAATGGGTCAAAATTTTTAAATTATTGTATTGTCATCGAACCCTGATAAGTGTGCAAAATTTCGAATTAATCTGACTATTTAAAGTGGGTAAAAACCGAGTTCAAAGATTCCGTTACATACAAACAGGTGAAGCTAATAAAAGCGTGTTAAAAAGTGGCAATTTACATTTAGCATTGTTATTTAAGCAATCATTAATACTGCGTAATTGTAACTATAAAAAAAAAGAAATGTTTATTGAAGAAAAAGCCAAAGTAGGTACTAACTAAAACAATGTTATATTTATAACTAGGTGGCTATGCTATGCACAAAACAAAAAACAAAAATACATTTAACTAGACACCGACTTCCGAAATTAAAGTTATTTTTCACTTTGTAGTGTTGTTTTTGGAAGTCGGTTGTATTTTTTTTTTAAGTAAATTTTTGATTTAACTACATTAGTCCTAGTTTATCTCTTGTGACTTCGAGATACAGTCCTATGGATAGCATTCAACATTGCACTTCCAAGCGGGTACACTCTTCAGGTAACGCTCACCACTTCCTATCAGGGGAACCACTGGCCTGTTTGCTTACCTACAGATTTACTAACTAATACTTACTTTGCGTCTCCCTGGCTCTTCGTTTCTTCTTAGATACTTCTTGTTCTTCTTCCACTTCAATTTTAAACTCCATTAAAGGTACATCATCTTCTAAATCCGACTCATTTTGGTGTGGTGGTGTATCTGCTACATCTAGACAGCTATTGTCTAACTTGTCCGGTTCTAGCTCTGTAAGTAAACAACAACAGTCAAGAGTATTACTCTTGTATTATCAACTAGCGACCCGCCCCTGCTTCGTATGGTGTGTATGAGTTGACAAAACATCGTGATTTTTTTATTATAAGTACGTAACTTTAATATGAATGTATTATACACATACACCTTTCAAAATAAATTCTCTAAAATTATGGTGAAAACCGCATCAAAATTCGTTGCGTAGTTTAGAAGAGAAACTGGTTTAATATGCATGTTTAATCAAACGCCTAGCCTTTTCCCAAAACGGCGCCATTCGAATAGCGGCCTGAGTGATATTCAGCCGATACGTCTAATACAACATTTAATGAACTGGCTGGCTGATGCTTAGGCCATTTATACAATAGGGCCATCTGCTTCTGCAACGTCTCCGGCGCTGCGGGAAGTGCAACCCCTTCGCCTTTACGTAACAAAGCATAGGTACCCGTGTCAGCCAGGGCGGCTGAGGCTGGTCGCCTCAAGCCGAAGCTGCGAAGGTGAGCATGCTTTGTTACAGCAGGTGGGGGTTGCTCTCCCTTCGCGCCTCCGGATTTTTATACACTCTAGGGGTAGCAGCCAAAAGGCTACGTGGAGTCAGGGTGTCGTGGATGGGTGCCCCGATTCGGTTTTGCGTGAACGCATTTAAACTGTGTAGTATAGAGGCATGAGGAACAGGGTGTAAAGTTTACTCATCCTCTATTGAAAAGGGAGGATCCTCCGACCAGACGGGTGTTGTGTCTGGTGCGCAACTGCCCAGCGGTTGATGTCGGGACGTTGTATATTTATGCTAGTCGCACGGTAAACTCTGATTCCGCGATGCAGGATTGCGTGACGTCAGTGTGACGCGTAGTTCGTATATGGCGATGTAGATTCCGCCACAAGAAACACCAGAAATATTGTGGCTTGTCGACGACATAATTGACAGTGTGGATTTCAGCGCCAGGTGGCAGAAAATGGAACTTAATTTAAATGTCTGGGCTAGGCAAGTTATAGTTATCGATCCAAGCAATTTGCCTAGCTGTTTGATAGAACGGCGGAACGGAGGAACTCGTGGATAAGTAATATCAGCCGCAAGGGTCGATCATCAGGTTAAGCTACGCTTGCCTGGGTTGGTCAGTGGATGGGTGACCATCTTTACACACCGACACTCCTCCGTGCTTCGGAAAGCACGTTAAGTCGTTGGTCCCGGCTGTCATTCGTGGATCTTTGACAGACATGACGGGTCGTCAGAAGCCCTAAAGTCTGACAACTAGTCTTACCAAGGGGTTTCGTATTACCCAGTTACTGGGTTGTGGAGGTCAGATAAGGAGTCGCTCCATGTAAAATACTGGTATTCAGCTGCATCCGGTTACACTGGAAGCCAACCCCAACATAGTTGGGAAAAGGATAGGCAGATTGATTTTGTTTGATTGAACAGCTGAATATTCCGGCCACTAGTTGAACGGGGCGCCGTTTAGTGAAAAGGCTAGGCCGTCTAATTAAACCAGTTGGCTGCTACATATTTGAGCATTTTAGCCCAGTCATAATCGCCAAAAAAAAAAGGCAAACATCGCAAACACCCATGTAACTGCGGTTCTTTTATGTTGTTAGGTCCCCTGAGAGTAGTCTATACCCAAGTTTGCAACACTGAAAACCTTTTGCTACTCCCGGGGTGCTCGAAGAACTGCGAAATTCTGGCACTTGTTTCAGTTTTTTTGAAAAATAAACCTTAAGGACGCATTTTTAAGTATCTTTGTTCTATATTTTGGTGAAGCAAACTAAATTTGGTACAATTTGAGCTTAACTCAAGCACTCTAGGTCTATTGGTTGCGAAGATACAGCTAGTCAAAGATGGGCACTTTTTCCAAAAAGTGAAAAATTATCGATAGTGTCATTTGCCAAGACACGTACCGGCTGAACTAATGGTCCTAGAGAAAAGTCATCAAGTAAGAATTTGTAAAGAATTGAATGATCTTTAATTGTAAAATGGTGCCTCTAGGCTTCATAGTTTCTTCAAAAATGAGCTCTGGACCTGGACAGACGAACGTGTACTTCCAGGAAGGCGGCAGAGGTGGATCAAAGTGTGTCCAATATCCAGCAAATTTCTTCACATGTGGAGAACCCTTATAGGATCACTTGGTTACAGTGGCGAAAGCACCTAATAACACGATTCCTACCGGCTTCCCTTCGACGCGGGCGGTTCGCTACTCTACCGCTATTGAAAAATGGTACAGTCGATATAGTGTCTACTATTGCCAAAAACAAGAGTTACACTGTGTATATTTAATTCATCATAACATTTAAACAACAAAAACGCCTATTTAGCTTTGAATTACAACAACAACAAGAAGAAAAATCTAAAATAACTCGGCGCCAAAACGTCATAATCAGGAACCAAATATTCATACAATAGCGATCCCGTCATGACGTCACTCTAGGTCACGTGGCACCGCTTGATAATGCACGAGAGCAAGCCGATGTACAACGGGTTACGATAGAGACAGCTATAAGAAAAATGCGTCAGCGAGAACGAGATGAAGGAATATTGCACATTTTATTTAGTTTTCACCTGTTCAACTTACTGTAGGTATTGTATGATGTATTCGATCTTATAAATTCCTAAGTATAATAATTTTAGAATGATAATGGTGCCGATTCTCTTGTCACAAATGCCTCTAAACTAGACTAAAAATCACTAAAATTTAGTTTATTCCTGTCAAACGACGATTTCCCATTCTGAAATGGACTAAAGTGACACAACTTAACTATATTTTAGTTTGACAGGACTAAGATTGTACGGAGTTATTAGTTTAGTGAAAATGGCAATTTTGCTATTCTGAATTTGACTGTTTTCATCTAAAATTATAATTGTCAAACTAAATCAGACTATGTTTAATCGCGATCAAAAAGGTGTAGAACAAAGTTAGTTGACGTGAACTAAAATTCACACCGAGACCTTGACTTCGGATGCAAAAACAGTAGTGTATTTTTTTCTTTTCTTTTGCATATATCTCGAAAACGGTGAGTCCTATCGCAAAAATAATGAAAATTTGGCCCCCCTTTATAAGACCCATAAACCCCTATGACTCAACATGTAGGTACCAAAAAAAAAGGCACCTACATTCCATATAAAACACGTTGAAACTGCCCCCTCCAGCTCTAAAAGATATTTGACCCGGTAACGACGGGGCGATGTCGTTGAACAAAATATGACAAGCCTTGTCACTTCATAGTGATTTCGTTAGTTCCAATTAAAGCCACCGGGTCAAATATACTACAGGCACTATACCACGCGGAGTCACGATTGTCAAACTCGATTTTGGTTGTGTCTAAATTGTTATTAAATTTAGAGGTTTTTTTTTTGCAGAATAGCTCCAAGATTCTCATAGCAAAAAGTAAGGAATTTTAGTGATTGTTTAGTTCGGTGTACAACAGAATCAGCACCAGTATCTAATTTAGTTGAGTTTATTTCTCTAAAACATTGAAAGTTTTGTTTGTGTAGTGATAGCTTCTTTTTGTTTCTGCTATTTGACGATAGATGGTGTAATTCAGTAAAGAAAAGACTAATTTTTAAGTGAACAAATTAATTTTTACTATATTGGTGAGTATGTAAGTTGAAACCGGCTTCTCTCTTACTTTTGTTCACACCTCGCCACTGCTTGGTTGTCAGTCTGTATGTCAGTTGTCAAGACCCTTTAATTCTCAGGAACGCATGGAGATATCAAGTTGAAATTAATGTGAGATACGTAACATATTACATTAGTTACATTTGTGTTTGCGATGTTTGATGTTACTATTGACTGGGTCATTTGATAACTCGCGACTTACGAGTTGTAGGTCGTAGGTTCGAACCCGACAAGCGCTTTACTTTGTGTAAATTATTTCACCACCACTGCTCTCAAAACGGTGAAGGAAAACATCATGAGGAAACCGACATCATGTCCTAGAACCAAAAATTCGAAGACATGTGATATCCACCAACCCCGATTGGGGCCGCGTGGTGTGACCCACTCCCACACATTGAGAGGAGGCCCCTGTCTCAGCAGTGGCAACATTATAGGCTGATTGTGCATGTATAGATAATTGTCATATTTCACATATTATGTGGTTACCGTTAGTAGTTAGTTCAAAATATTTATCATCAATATAGATTAAATTTTATTACTTATTTTTGTTCTAAAAACATACCATCACTTTGATGTTCCTCCTTTGGCTCAATAATATCATCTAGTCCCTCACAAACAGCTGGTAATTCTTCTTTGATAGCAATGCTTTCTGTTTGACATACATCAACTATACTTATGTGCAATATTGGAGATTTAATAAACCCACTGAAACACTCTAAGTGGTTTTGGTTTATTAAAGAATTGGGCTGTAAAAAAATGATTATAGTATTAGGAAAATATATGCTGATCACAGTCCCACGAGCACAAACCTTTCTTCATTATACTAAAGTCATTCAAAAGAGCCTCCACAAGTGAGGATGCTTAAGTAGGTCCAATGGGAGAGTTTCATAGCTTGTACCAACATGAGAGAGGACCGTTATCAAACTGCCACATATAAGTTACATACAGAAGTTGTAGCAGTGTTATATGGAGTATTTAACATGTAATAATTGTAAACACCTCAATCAACACTCAATGATAAGGCTGGTGTGAAATCCAGACACAGCTTGAGAGGAATCACTTCCACATTATACTGAAATTATGAGAATAAATGGCTGTTGAAGAATACCTCACCTCATAATCCTCATACATCATCTGAGCGAACAGCTCTTCAGCTTCCAGACATTGTCTTAGCAATCGGTAGCATTGCTTTAGTTTAGCGTAGCAGAAGAAACAAGCAAGAATCGGTCTACTGTCTTCGGTTACAAACTGCAACAAAATTTGTCTTGCACCATTTTGTTTTAATGAAGAAAATACCTATATGCTTATCCTTAATGGTTTCTGTGCACATCTTACAGAGGAGGCATGAGTATTGGTCACTTCTCTTGCTGAAGGCAGATTGGCGACTTAAAATACATATTTATTTTTAAACCCAGGTTTCATCACTCTGCATGCCTTCACCAGTGTCAGTGATTGCCATCTCCCTGAGACGACCCTCTGATCAAAAGTTCTTGTAGGAGCTCGGACTAAATAAAAAAAACCAAAACAGCGCTGTCAAAAGGGATGTGAGGCACACGTTTCTGGTTTCGTAAATATTTGTGTGCACATAATGAGGTGTAGTTTAATTGTAGTTTGGTGTGAATGTGAGTGTGTAAGCACAGAGTGAGGTGTAGTTTTGCGCATACTTCACTGTATTGAACTGTATTCACAGGGAATCCTAGTGTGAGTTCCAGGAAACAACACATTGAATGTAATTTCTTAAACAATAAATTATTCTTATTCTTTTTGTTTGCAGCGCTATGTCTGGGTTCTTTATTTAGTCTGAGATAGGTGGTATGAATATTCGCGAAGGAGAGACATTTAAATCCTTATAGGTAATTTACATAATCAAATTCTTATTCAAAATAACAACTTACTGGAATATCAGTCAGCTTCTCATACAGTTCGTGCAAGTTCCTGTTGACCACTACATGCATGCGAACGTTCTTCGCTAAACATATCCTACACATTGGAAGTTTTTCCATCTTTTCACTCAAAAAATATCACTAATGTTAATTAGTTCACCCTAAGACGACCCACTGACCCACCTTTACATTTATATTATAGAGAAACACTGTTACGTTGCATACAAAAACGAGGAAGGCTTGGATATTATTAATACGACGCCTTCTTCTAATAATCTACCAAGATATTGAGAATAAAAGATAGTTAATTATTATCTTTGTCACTCGTAGGTGCTCCAGTCCAGATATTTCAAAGAAATTAGTTTATTAGTCCCTTATTACCATCTACTACATAAATATTCGTTTATTTCGTTAAAATACTTCACAATAAAACACATAAATAATAATAATAAATAAATAAATAAATAAATAAATATGTTTGGACATATCACACAACGCCATCTAGCCCCAAGCTAAGCAACCTAATGCTTGTGTTATGGTAACGAGATGGCTGATAAACTACTTATATACATTTTTTTTTTTTTTTTTTTTTTTTTTTTTTTTTTTTTTTGTAAATACATACATATTATAGATAGAAAAACACCCAGACTCGGAACAAATACTTGTAGGTCGTACAAATATTTGTTCCGTGCGGGAATCGAACCCGCGACATGCTGCGCAGCAGTCAATCGCTCAACCACTGCGCCAACCGTGTCGTCAAATAAACAAACACACAAAATAAACACACGTATCAAATACAATCGGTTATCGGTACAATACAAAACACTGAAAACACATACAAAAGAAAGCTAAGCAAGCTACTTGACAGTTGACGACTTGACGTTGACAGATTAAGTACTTGACAGTTTGACGTTGAAAGATAGTGTTGCCAACGATACCAAACCAAAAAACCACAATCAAACATGACTTCATTTATTTATTTATAATTAATTACAACGGCTTGCGCCAATGACAGTAATTAACAGGTAAAACTAAACAATCAATCAATCTGCCTAGCCTTTTCCCAACTATGTTGGGGTCGGCTTCCAGTCTAACCGGATGCAGCTGAATACCTACCATTATTTATAAAACATAAAACTAAACATATTACATAATTAACATAATTCAAAAACAAATAACAAGTCAGAGATCAAACATACTTAACAATAACTAGAGGAAATAAAATAAAACCGAATAAAGTGATAAAACAACATACAACTTATTTACCTAACAAACATAGCTTTCACAGAACATGAGACAGTTTGACACATAATCTCCTTGAGTGTGTCATTAAAGATGTCACATTCCGGGACTGTCTCCATTAAGGAGTTTATAGCACCATGCTTGCGACACAGCGGGGATTGCGCGCGCGACACAGTGCGGCAATGGGATGTGGCGAACAGCCGGTGTCGTCGAGTAGGCCTATGACGCAGGTAGTTGCTAGGCACATAAACTGTACAGAAAGTATTGTGCAGCTCTGGGGAATCTACCATGCTCCTTAAAAATTTTATGGGTATTAGGATCTGATCTCTGGCTCTACGCACTGAAAGGGAATTTTATCCTAACATTCCCTGCAAGAAAAGAGTAGGATACATAAATGGATAATATCCGTAAATCTTTTTATATAAAAAACGCAGGAAGGCTTTCTGAACCTTTTCAATCAACAATTCATATGTGGATTCGTGGGGATTCCAGACGGCTGCAGCAAATTCTAACTTACTTCTAACTAGACAGTTAAATAATAATTTGATGACAGTAGGATTATTGAAATCACGGGCATTGCGTAGGACCTAGGCGTCTGTAAGATTCTGAAGCCAGGGCAGACATGTGTGCATGGAAAGTCAATCCGCAGTCAAATGTCACGCCAAGGTCTCTAATAGTTGACGTGCTTTATTTCAAAACCTGCTAAGGTATAGGTGGCATGTCTAGGTTGTAACTTGCGGCTAAAGGTCATGACGTAACATTTACCGGCATTAAAATCATTTTACTATCTATACTCCACTTATGGATTCGGTCGATGTCACTTTGAAGATGTTCGGGAATTACATCCTTATCAATCACTTGGACTAATTTCAAATCGTCAGCATATATAGGAGGCATTTGGCATACTTTACTTCTTTAATGAGATCGTTAACCATAGTGAGAAAGAGAACGGGGCCTAAAACTGAACCCTGGCTTACACCTGAGCGCGTATGATATGACTTCGAAATAAAGGATCCATGACTAACATACTGTTTTCTATTTGAAAGGTAATCAGCAAAACATTTCAAAATAAATTGCTTATAATTTATTTAATAGAATATCGTTATCCACTGTAACGAACGCCTTTTTAAAATAAATAAATAAATAAATAAATATGTTTGGACATATCACACAACGCCATCTAGCCCCAAGCTAAGCAACCTAATGCTTGTGTTATGGTAACGAGATGGCTGATAAACTACTTATATACATTTTTTTTTTTTGTAAATACATACATATTATAGATAGAAAAACACCCAGACTCGGAACAAATACTTACTTTTACTTTAAAATCTAAATATAGCACAACTACTTGTTGACCTTTATCCATGTGATGAGATATATAGTCAACGAGGGATAACAAGTTATAATAGTCTCTACTGTTTCATGAAATCAATCCTTCCTCAATGATTTATCCTGCTTGATTTCATGAAATCATGAGATTTAAGGTCTGCGATAATGTGACCAAATTATTATCATTTATAATAAAACTAACGTTATAAATAACGTTAGTAAGACTATACGTTATTATTATTATTTCCTTTATTTCGTTAATATATACATACAAATTACATTTTTAAATATTAGAATATAAAAATATAAAAACATTTAAAAATATAAAACATAGTAGCCCACCGGTTTCGGGAACAGGGTCCAAGCTACCGGCGGTCAGGGCTCCAGAGAGAGGAACCTCCTAACAATGCGCGCCGTGTCCAGAAGTACCGCTCTCTGAATCAGGCCCTTAATCCAGCTACCCAACGAGAGCCTCCTTAGATGTTGGTCGAGGCTCTTGGCAATTAAGCCATTGGCTGATACGACTATCGGCACAATGATCGCTGAGTCCACATCCCACATGTCGACAACCTCGCGAGCCAAGTCAAGATACTTGATTTGCTTATCTTTCTCGGCTTTCACGAGGTTCCCGTCATGCGGGACCGTTATGTCAATAATCATTGTGCGCCGCTCTGTTCGATCCACCACCACTATATCAGGCTTATTGGCAACAATAGTCCTGTCAGTGATGATGGATCGATCCCAATACAATGTGATATTTCCATTTTCGAGAACTGGGTCGGGCACATACCTATAGTACGGCACTTCCGATTCCGCAAGGTTGTATTTAAGTGCAAGTTGCTGATGGATAATCCTGGCTACAAGGTTGTGTCTATGCAAGTACTCTTCGTTAGCAAGACGAGAACACCCAGAGATAATGTGTCGGATTGATTCTCCTGGACGGTGGCATGCCCGACAGATGTCAACCGTGCCGTCTTTCACAATATATTTCCGGTAGTTATTCGTCATCATAACTTCGTCCATAATTGCACAGACAAAACCTTCGGTTTCCCCAAAGAGGTCACCGGAACGCAGCCAGGCTACGGACGCTAACAAATCTACATCGGGTCCATATAGGGCCCGGAAAAAGCGTCCGTGAAGCTCCTTACTCTGCCATACCTCCCTGCGATCGTTAGTGTCAAGCACTACAGGTTTGCGCCAGTTCTCTTTATCCAAGGAGAGCGGAGTGAGGCCCTTGTCCACCGCGACCACATCTCGATGCATCCCCACATCGGCTTCTAGGAAATATTCCCTGAGACTGCATATCTCGCGGTTGTGGAGAGTCTTAGCGTTTAAAAAGCCTCGGCCTCCACACTTTCGCGGGATATACAGTCTCATTACCGATGACCGTGGGTGATGCATTCGATATGCAGTCAATAGCGTACGGACCCTCCGATCCAGGGCGTCGAGTTCCGTCTGAGTCCATTTGAGTACGCCGAAAGAGTACATCAAAACCGGCATGACCCAACCGTTGAAGGCGCGCACCTTATTACCGCCTGATAGAAGACTATTAAATACTTTTTTCAGGCGGCCAAAGAAGCGCTCCTTCAACGATTGCTTCATGTCAGTAACATTGATGCCCAACGCTTCCGACATACCCAAATACTTATAGGTTTCGGATGCGGAGAGGGCTCTAAGGTTTATGGAATCCGAGAGTTGGGTTCCCACGGATTCCACAATCTCCCCTCGTTTTACATGCATGACCGCACATTTGTCCACACCAAATTCCATCCTGATGGCGCTACTGAAAGTTTCTGTTACTTTCAGTAGCTTCATCAGTTGCAAATTGTTGGGGGCAAGGAGTTTTAGGTCATCCATGTAGAGGAGGTGGGATATAACCTGACCACCTCTCCTCAGCCGATAGCCTAGACCTGAATCTTCCAGCAGTGTGCTTAGAGGATTCAAGGCTAAGCAGAACCAAAGCGGACTCAAACTATCGCCCTGAAATATGCCTCGCTCTATCCTTATTGGCTCGCTGTTCCTCTGGATATTTCGACATCCTGGATAGCGAAGGACCGTCCTCCATTGCCCCATACACGACATCAGGAAGGTGCGCAGAGTTGCATCTACTTTATACAACTCCAATACCCTCATGAGCCATGTATGTGGCACCGAGTCATAGGCCTTCTTATAGTCTATCCAACATGTCGACAGATCCTTTCGGGAACGACGAACCTGTTGGCTAATGGCCATATCAATGAGGAGTAGCTCCTTAGTACCACGGGACCCATTCCTACATCCATTTTGAGAGGCAGACATGATGGAGTTGGTGTCTATATGTTCGTTAATTTTAGCTCTCAAAATGGATGTAAGAACTTTATAGACCGTCAGTAGACAAGTGATCGGTCTATAATTTTTGGGCTCCGCAGTACTACCTGATTTATGGAGCAGGTGGGTTATTCCTGTCGTTAGGAACTGGGGCAGCGACCCTGACTGTAAGGCTGACTGGAACTGGGATGCCAAGCGGGCGTGCGACCTTTGTAACCACTTTATCCAAAAGTTGTGCAGTCCGTCCGGTCCTGGAGACTTCCAGTTAGGTAACGGACGGACTGCACGAGCTACATCTTGGGAGCTGATGGTAATTGCCCCCATTTGTGGTATTTGATCGCACGTTCGCTCGATCTTCCCAGTCCAATCACCTTCGGTGTGAATGACAGGCACCGACCAGATGCTTCGCCAGAACGAGCACATAGCATCATCATCCGGCAGGGGCGTGTCAGCCACACCTTGGTCCGGTCGCTCCCAAGCCCTATAGACCCACCTTTCAACACTCTGGAAGGTGCGATTCTGAGTGTATCGGTCTACTCGCCGCTTATACCTACGGATACGGTTTGCCCATGCATACACTTTCTGCTTCAGGAAGTCGATGCGCTCTGTGACACGGGACATATAGTCCTGAGGGCTGACATCAGTCCCTGAGAATGCCCGCCTCACAAAGCGCATCACTCTAGGGCGAGTATTGCCCTCCCTGAAGCAGATTAGTTTGCCGATGAGCACTCTGGCCCCACCAATACGGCGCTCAATTCTGCTTTGCCAAGCTGGTAGGGCTGGTTTCGGTCGTGTAGCCCTAGAGTCATTAACAAATTTGACGTGAGCTACACGACATGCCGCTACAGCCGCGCAGTACAGAATCGAGTGAGTATCGGTGAGGTCTTCGCAGTCATCAAAATAGTTTGACAACTGCGAATCCAGAGCCGCCACCAGCGCCCTATTTTTGTTATGCATGGGCAAACGAGGTAAGCGTGGTCTAAGTTCGGGTGAAATGAACCGATATTCCCGAATGGCACCCTCCAAAGCACTCCTCAATTCCTCATTGCACTGGGTACTTACGTTTGTAGCCCTGTCGTCACTCCCCTCGTCAGCTTGACTTGTGTTGCACTGTGGTGGTACAAAAACAGTTTGCGTCAGGGGAGCGATAACATGGCTACTCTGCATTTCACTTCGCAGGCGATCAAGTACAGTGTCATCCAACATATGATTACGCTGGATGACCCGCACCTGATCCGATAATCGTTGAGCCGAAACGTTGGCAGCTGGCTCAAGCACCTGAAAAAGAGAGAGCATCCGAACACGGTACGCGGTCAGATTGTGTCCTCCCTCTGTAGCCCCATAGTATGAGCGCATGACGTTCTCATTAATGGATCGTGTCCATCTCATGCGCTGCACACTTCCGCCGGGAGCTGGGACCCTATCAGAGGCCAGTGGGCCTCGAGGTCCTAAGCCTTCCGGCGGCCGGAGTCTTCCCCGTCGACGAGCAGGTGGTGGCGACGTGGGCGGGGAAAAATATTCGTCGCTCGAGCTCGACGCAACTGCCACGGCCGGTGTCTCAGCGCTCTCGATGGGGCTGGGTACCGGCGGCGGCGGGGCGGAGCTGAGCGACGAGTCCGGAGGGAATAGGCGTGCGCGGCGAGCTGCTGATCTTGTCAACATTTATTTTCATATCATCTTTAATGTTTGATTGTAGGCATGTAGTAGTCAAACTTGACAGCCGTCATTCTTGTTTTTTTGATAATTTTGTAGTTTTTTCTCATTTTGCTGTTGTAGGTATATTATCTTCTTAATTTGTTCCTAAAGGTATTGTTGTTTATTGTTGGTAGTTTTTGAGATTAAATGTGACTGAGAAAATAAATAAATACGGAAAATATGGGATATGAAAAATCGGACGTTTGTTGACTTGTCAGTGTTGCCAAGTTGTTATTATTATTATTACAAATAGTAGCTTTCTCTCTTACCTCTTGGCTACAACTCTGTTATTTATGATAATACTTACAATAGACGTTATGTAATAATTGTTGTACTACAGCAGCGAGCTCTCTTGTTAACGTCTTGCACAATGTCTCACACGTCACAGCTGCTCACTGATTATTCTCGAGGGGATGTAGGGCAGGTCTGTTATTACCCCTAGTGGTGGTTATATCGTAGATGGCTGGTTGAATCCGCTGTTTTACAAAACAGCTCCGTTATGTGCCGTTGCGCTACGTTTAACAAAACCGCTAGGTTCTGTAGAGGTTTGTTGCATTGGTCAACCTTAGTATGTCACTGGCAGACATTCTATCATTCAAACATCGAATTACTTTTGAAGAAAAACGGAACTTGCTTTTGTTCAATGGTGTGGTCAGATTCTTGAATACTACTTCGTCTGTGGTTTCTTGCTGGGGCTTCGAAAGGAGTGTGATATAATTAAGTTGAAACTGAGTTATTTCAATATAAAAAGGCCCTCGGCCCTCTTGACCTCCCTCTACCTCTTTAATTTATAGTACCTATAGCTATCCACGGTGAGGTTCGACCCCTCACAATTACACACATTAGGCGTAATGCAGAATGGCTTATCTGCAGTCATTAAACGTTTGGTGTGGCTTCTGTAGTGGTATGTTTACCCACACATGCACGCCACTTGCGAGCTTATAAGTACCTATGACGTTCACCGTCACCTAAAGTTCGAAGTCACGCGTTGTCACGACAACACATATTACATAGTCGTTTACTAACGGCTACTCGCGTCAATCATCATATATATCATTTCATACTAATCATCATAAGTAATTGTACCGTGTTTAGTTGTAGTAAATACATTATTAAATTCATAGTGTAAATCTGAATGTACATTTAATTTCTCACTATAGAACCTACATCACGTCCCAACAAAAGTTCTATATTGGTGACCCCGACGTGAATGAAATAATACGGTTTCATACTTTGATCCGCGAGTGCAATTGCGTTCAATACAGACGTAGATTTTGTTTGTATTGTTACTGTGAACTATTTTACAAACCTTCAAAATGGTCAACCCTAACACTGCTGCTGCCGCTGACTATAAAGTTACCATCGATCCTGAGCACACAGCCGCCACGGCTGCCGCCACACCTGGTAGTGTCAACGCACCTCAGCAAGCTGGTCCATACCATAGACCAGCACCAGCCGCCAGAGACGGGGGCGATCACCATCAACTCCCGCATCGCCGACTTCTGGGCAGCGCGTCCACGACTGTGGTTCCATCAGTTTGAGGCCATAATCGGTGCACAAAAAGCAGGTGACTTACATAAATACCAATTAGTTATAGCTAAGTTAGGTCGAGACGAATTGGGTCAAATTAGTGACATTCTCGAGAGCCCACCCGCAAATGGTAAATATCAAGCACTAAAGGATAGGTTAATATGAAGAATCCGAATCCAAGCAATTACACACATTGCTTACGAATGTCAAGCTAGGGGATCAACGACCCACTCAACTCCTTCGTAAAATGCGAGAACTCGGAAGAAACAAAGTTCCCGAGGACACGATCAAAATTTTGTGGTTAGATCGCCTGCCTCAAACAGTCCGCGCAGTAGTCACGGTCTGCGATGTTACGTTGGACAACGTCGCAGCAATTGCTGATAAGATCATGGAAACTTCACGGCCATCTGAAGTCTGCTCTCTAAATCCGGTCGCTATCCCTAAACAATCAACAGATCAACAATTTAATAATTTAATTAAAGAAATTGCCGCGTTAAATACAAAAATTAGCGATCTACAAAACACGCGCCAGAGGAGTCTCACAGTGCCAGAGGAGGAAAATAGGAGTCGTGGCATTTATCAGTCGCGATCACGGTCACGATCACGCTCTCGGTATCTTGACAATCAAAATAGATACAGGCGTCAAACAGCGCAACCGGGAGACAAAGATTACAAGTGCTTCTATCACTATATTTATGGGGATAACGCCAAGAAATGCGGCGACGATCAATGCATCAAAAATGCGTTAAACTAAAGCCGACACCTGCCTTGGCGAGTGTAGGTGTCGAAGGAACATATCGCTTGAGCGTCACCGACTGGAAAACTGGTACACATTTTCTTATTGACACCGGCGCTGATATTTCAGTTATTACCTATAAAAACGTGAATCGTCAACCCGCCGATTTTACGTTATTTGCTGCTAATGGGACCACAATCAAAACATATGGGACTCAGAAAATGACTTTGGACCTTGGCTTACGCCGAGCTTTTACCTGGGAATTTGTCCTGGCTGATGTACAGCGGTGCATTATTGGGGCAGATTTCCTAGCCAAACATCAATTGCTTGTTGATCTTCACTCTACTCTCTAGGAACACTAACGTAGAAGATGCCTCAAATATACCTACAATAAAGGTCATCGACTCGGATAATAAATATCACTGTATTTTAACAGAGTTCCCAGACCTCACTAAGAGCGAGTGTTTCAAGGACCCACCCAAACACAACGTAACGCATCATATTTATGTACTCATGGCCCACCTGTTTACGAAAAAGCACGTCCACTTAACGCTGCAAAATACAAAGCGGCAAAGGACGAATTCCAACGAATGGTAGATTTAGGAATATGCAGGCCGTCATCCAGCCCATGGGCAAATGCTTTTCATGTCGTTCAAAAGAAAAACGATGAATTTTGCCCGTGCGGTGATTACCGTCGTTTAAACGCAGTCACCGAGCCCGACCGCTACCCGATTCCTCGTTTAACGGATTTTACATACATCCTCAAAAATAAAAAAGTTTTATCTAAAATTGATATTCGACGTGCTTACCATAATATAAGCGTCGCACCCGCGGACATACCGAAAACCGCAATAATAACTCCATTTGGTCTGTTCGAGTTTACGAAAATGAGCTTCGGTCTGAGAAATGCTGCACAGACATTTCAAAGATTTATCAATGCAGTTTTGATAAATACTCACAATACGTTTTGTACCTGGACGATATACTTATTGCTTCAGAATCAGAAGAATGTCACATTCATGAGCTCAAAGAGGTGTGCAAGCGACTTAGTGAATTTGGCGTCACAATCAACACGTCTAAATGCGAATTTGGGAAATCCGAACTTACATTTCTCGGTTATCGCGTTAGCTGTGATGGCATACGGCCGGACGAAGAAAAGGTCAAAGCTATCAATAACTATCCGCAACCCGAAACCATCGAAGAACTGAGGCGCTTCCTCGATCTTATAAATTTTTACCGAATGAGCGTTCCTAAAGCCGCCGACACTCAAACTATTTTAGACAATTACTTACACAACGCTAAGAAAAAAGACAAGACTAAAATCGCTTGGACCGAAGAAGCAGTCAACGCATTTAATCAATGCAAACATCACATAAGTGAAGCTGTCACTCTCACGCATCCAGACTCATCATCCAAACTTATTTTAATGACCGACGCAGCGAATACCTGCGTTGGCGCAGCACTTCATCAACTAGTCAACAAACGGTTAGAGCCACTAGGATTTTATTCGAAAAAACTAAGTAGCGCCCAGACAAAATACAGTACCTACGACAGGGAATTATTAGCTATGTACCCATCACGTCGGGGTCACCAATATAGAACTTTTGTTGGGACGTGATGTAGGTTCTATAGTGAGAAATTAAATGTCCATTAAGATTTACACTATGAATTTAATAATGTATTTACTACAACTAAACACGGTACAATTATTATGATGATTAGTATGAAATGATATATATGATGATTGACGCGAGTAGCCGTTAGTAAACGACTATGTAATATGTGTTGTCGTGACAACGCGTGACTTCGAACTTAACGTGACGATGAACGTCTTAGATACTTATAAGCTCGCAAGTGGCGTGCATGTGTGGGTAAACATACCACTACAATGGCAATAAAACACTTTCGGTATATGATTGAAGGGCGTGATTTCACAGTGTTAACCGATCACAAGCCGTTAACATTTGCTTTATCGAAGAAAGAATCTAAATCCGATCCACCAAGACGTCTTCGTCAATTAGATTTTATTTCGCAGTTTTGCAGCAAAATTGAGTACGTTAAAGGCGAGCTCAATAACGCCGCCGACGCTCTTTCAAGAATAGAAGAGATTCATTTACATGATATTTTCGATTATGAACAATTATACAAAAGCCAAGTCGAAGATACAGAATTATCATTACTAAAGCAAAAACCTAACTTGGAATTTAAATTGTTCCGCATGCTATATGCAAACCATGAGCTTACGTTCGAAACATCACCGACATCAGCGCGACTTTATTTAAGATATAATCTATATATTACTTAAAGTAACATTTCTGCCGATTTCTATTTTTTTATTAGAGATTTAAATAAATAAATAAATAAAAGGTTTATTCACAATTAAGATACAGAAACACACTTAAAATGTACATTACATTACAGTTCATATAATGCAAAATCTGTATAAAAGCATATAAACCCTGTCTCATAGACTAGGATAGCCTGTATTCTAAAAGACAGTGTTCGGCCAAATAATAATTGTTTTTAAATAATTAATAGAGAAATGAACGGTGTTGATGCTAATAAGCTTCGGTAATTTTGTTATGTGTAGTGAAAGAAAAATTATGTATGTATGGTGTGTGTTATGTTACGTATGTATGGTGTGTGTAATGTTATGTATGTATGATGTGTGTTATGTATGTGTGAGTTAAATGGATTGTAGTGTTACGTTTGAGTTTATAATTGGGGAATATAAGTGCCTAACTGTGTACGTTTTAGAGTAAAGGCTGTAAGACTGCTACTGCCTAGGTGTTGGAATACTAGGTGATGTATGTAAGCAAAGACTCCGTGTAGGCATAGTCCTTTTGTAGTAGCCACTCTGTTACTACGGATTTTATTTTGTATGTGTTTAATTTTAAAATATTTAATAGCGAATTTACATTGTGATACATGTGTGTACCTAATATGTAGAATTGGCGTTCTGCGAAGGTGGTTTTGTGTTGGGTTCTTGGAAGGAGATTTACTCGCTTATTTGGGTTTGGCGGAGGCAGACCGACATGTGCTCTAAGAATTGATCGGAGCACAAAGAGTTGCCGTACTGTGAGAACTTTACAGACAGCGTACAGTTGCGTTGTTGGATACCTGTAGGGTTTTTTAGATAGAACTTTGAGTACTGCTCTTTGCGCTCTTTCCACTCTCAGAAAACTGGTTTTAGCTGCACCTCCCCATGCGGTTATGCAATATCCAAGAACTGACTGGCACAGCGCATGATACACCATCCTCAGTGTGTCAGGACTAGCCGAGTCTCTAAGGGACTTAAAGATGTGTATAAGTCGCAATGTTCTTGTGGTAACGACTTGGATCTGCTTGTCCCATCTTAGTCCGCTATTAATCTGCACTCCAAGATACTTTACGCTGTCCGCTCTGGTGAGTGCTGGGCAGCCACAAGGTCTAAGCAAATTCGAGCACGAGTGAGCAATTACAGAGAAAGTATGAGGAGGTGCAGTGTTATGTCGGATTGCGAATGGTATATAAGATGTTTTGCTCAAGTTAAGTGTCAGAAGGTTGCTATTGAGCCATTTCATTATTTTGCACAAGGCTTCTTCTGCAGTAGCTTTGACCACATCCCAAGTAGGTCCGTAAACAAGAATAGCGGTGTCATCTGCATACGCGTAAATGTTACAGTTAGCGAGACACATCCTGCACAGGTCGTTCACGTAAATTTGGAAGAGCGAAGGCCCAAGTATGCTTCCTTGAGGAACACCATAAGTTACTGGTTCCTCTTCACTGTAGTACGAACCAATTTTGACCAGTTGGGTACGGTTTTTGAGGTAATCCCTGAAAATCTCAAGTGGCAAACCACGTACACCAACGAGTTATAATTTAGCAATAAGTTTGGGAACAGAAACTGTGTCAAATGCTTTAGCAAGGTCCAGGAAGATTGCCAAACATTTGGTTTTACTGTCTAGATTTCTAGCTACCTGTTGCGTGAGATCCAAAACAGCATCCTCGGTCGACACTCCTTGTCGGAATCCGTACTGATTCCCTGCAATTATTTTATGTTTGTCTAAAAAGCTCCCTAGACGTTTATTTAAAATCCTTTCAAGAATTTTGGAAAGGGCTGGCAATACTGATATTGGCCTATAATTGTTAACACAGCTTCTGTCCCCTCCCTTATGAATAGGGTGTATAATTATAGTAAATGGTGATAAAAAACATCGAAAAAATCGATATATTGGTGCCGATTCTGTTGTGCACAAACTAAACTTAATTTAGGCTATTGCTAACTTTTTCTCTCTATTATGACAAGAAAGGGACAAAAGTAAATTAGAGCTGTCAAATTAGTTAGAACTAATTTTTCCATAGACATTTAGACGACACGTAAAAACATATCGACTAAAAAACACGGTGAAGCGCAAGGCGTGAACTAGTTTGACATCTCCAACTTAGTGCATAGCTATAGCCGTCCTTTTCTCGCGCTGCCTGTTAGTAAAAGATAGCGATTCTCTAATTTTAGTTTAGTGCGTTCACAAGAGAATCGGCCAAATTGTTCATATTCTCAATTTCGATGTTTTTAAAATCGATGTTTTACTTTTGAAAATATTGATGAGTAGGGATGCACATCGCTCATGAAAAACATCGATATTAGTATCGATGTTTTTTATGAGCGATGTTCATCCCTACTCGACACGGCACCCGCGACAGAGCACCGCGACTATCGCTTTGTGGCCTCGTCAATGCGCTTGTCTGTGTGGGTGTGCCGTTTCGACCCTTTGTACGTAGTTTCCCTACTATCCATATTTATATTGTGATGGTACCTACGAGAAACATTAATTTAAACCAAAACTGATCAGAGGCACTACGACTAGTTATTACATATCACAGTCATAAGTTTAGGCAATTTTTTTTTCAGTATTATCCAACATTGAATTGTAACAATGTAACATTTTTCTTCAATTATAAATTTATATTAAATCATGTATAAGTACTTACTTTTGTGGCCAGAAAAATTTCGTCAGGAGCTTCATTAAGAATTTTTTCCACATTTTGAGTCGTAAAAATTTTAGACTTCTTTGCGCAATGCCCTTCTGATTTTCTTTTTAAATAAAATTAAAGAAAAAAAAACCTTTTTAAAAACAAGCTTTTATTATTTGTAATAATATGAACTAAAAAGTTAAAAATAAATTATCTTTTATAACAAATTAACACTTTATAAGTTCAGTGTAACCTTTAACGATAAATTAAGCTTCTTTGTCTATGACAGAATAATTCCATACCGTACATAATTATTTATTTTTAACACTAAAACTTTACACTTTAATTATTATATTTTCCCGTTTTTATCTCAGTCCCAATTTTATAAATAAAAGCGTGTTACATTATGATAGCAAGAGCTATGATAACAGGTGCCAAATGTTCTTAATTATACCATACAAATGTAACACGCTTTTACTTATAAAATTGGGACTGAGATAAAAACGGGAAAATATAATAATTAAAGTGTAAAGTTTTAGTGTTAAAAATAAATAATTATGTACGGTATGGAATTATTCTGTCATAGACAAAGAAGCTTAATTTATCGTTAAAGGTTACACTGAACTTATAAAGTGTTAATTTGTTATAAAAGATAATTTATTTTTAACTTTTTAGTTCATATTATTACAAATAATAAAAGCTTGTTTTTAAAAAGGTTTTTTTTTCTTTAATTTTATTTTTAACTTTTTAGTATTTACAATTCGAGGTTTACTACGACGTAGTTCGTAGCGCGTAGCAGCGTTTTTTCGTTATGTAGTCGTAGCATTTTCACATAATATGTGCTGCTTTGAGCACTTACAGTTTAGTATTTTGTTTATATGTTTAATAGGGTAAAATAATGTTTCAATTAGTTATGTAATTACTTATTTGTAACGTTTCTCATTCTGTCCATTCTTGTGTATGTATTTTATCGAAATCTTGCCTATTTGTCCGCTGTTCGAACGATTCGTTTTTTCTTCTCTCTTGTGTATGTATTTTATCGATATCTTGCCTACTTGTGCGCTGTTCTAACGTTTCTTTTTTTCTTCTCTCTTGTGTATGTATTCTATTGATATCTTGCCTACTTGTGCGCTGTTCTAACGATTCGTTTTTCTTTCTTGCTTGTTTATGTATTCTATCGGTATCTTGCCTATTTGTGCGTTGTTCTAACGATTCGTTTTCTCTATGTTTAGCTACTGCAAAATTTATTTTTTCTAAGCGTTGCCGCTTGTGGACATCGCTTTCATTAGCAATCTTCTCCTGTCGCTTCAGTTTCGCCTTCTCTAAACGTCGTTTTCTTTGTGTAGTTGTTTCTTTTTTATTATTCATGTTGTTCCCACGAGTATAGGACAAAAACGGTCCCTCCCCCCAGAGGTCCATTGTAGAGGGATAAGGGCTTCAGTACAACAGGGTTCGCCCCGGGGTACCCTGAGGCGCAACGTTAGCGATATGACATGTTTATACACCCTCATACCATTCAGCCCTCGGCACGTGCACACCTTGGCATTGGGTCATCCATAAACCATCTAATTAAAGACAGTAACCACATTCATAACAAAAAGAAAGAACTTTTTTTCCTAAAGTTGGAGTTGCATATTCACGATAACCAAGTTACCGTCAAGACAAATCAAACAGCCCAAACTCGATGGAGCTGCGTCGTTTAGTTAGGCCCTAATTATTAGGGAGTTCCTTTTGCCACCTTCCAGTTCCATCATCAGACCATGGTTAGCATATAGTATCAAAGTACTCGTCAAGACGCATCAAATGTGCCCAAACTTGAAGGGGTTGCGTCGTTTAATTACGGAGTTTCTATGGCCACCTTCCAGCTCCATCATCAGACCCTGGTTACCATATAGTATCAAAGTACTCGTCAAGACGAATCAAATGAGCCCAAACTCGATAGGGTTGAGTCGTTTAATTACCGAGTTTCTATGGCCACCTTCCAACTCCATCATCAGACCCTGGTTACCTACTATATAGTATCAAAGTACTCGTCAAGACGAATTAAATGAGCCCAAACTCGATGGGGTTGAGTCGTTTAATTACCGAGTTCCTATGGCCACCTTCCAACTCCATCATCAGACCCTGGTTACTATATAGTATCAAAGTACTCGTCAAGACGAATCAAATGAGCCCAAACTCGATGGGGCTGAGTCGTTTAATTACCGAGTTCCTATGGCCACCTTCCAGCTCCATCATCAGACCCTGGTTACCATATAGTATCAAAGTACTCGTCAAGACGAATCAAATGAGCCCAAACTCGATGGGGTTGAGTCGTGTAATTACCGAGTTCCTATGGCCACCTTCCAGCTCCATCATCAGATCAGCTCCACGTCATAATAATATTGCATTGTCATCCGATTTATAAATGCATGCAAAATTTCAGCTCAATCGGAAACCGGGAAGTGCATCAAATTTAACTTGCAAGATTTGATTACAGAACGACAGACAGACAGACAACGGGACAGGTGAAACTAAATAAAAGCTTGTAAAAAGCCAGAAATTTCGTGAATCTATTTATTTCAATGCTGTGTTTGATGCTTATTGTAGCTTTCAGTTTTGAGTATATGCACCAAAGTGTATTCGAATTCTTTGTCTTGGATAAATAATCAAAATAGACAAGAAGTATTGATTCTGAAATTGATAGGCCTTTCGCACTTCTCCACGTTGAAAATTCCTCATAAGTTTTTAAATAATTTTCCTTGGATTTTGTTGGAAGCAAATTATTTATAATTGCGGCAGCATTTGCACTGATGGAATCCGACAATTCACTGTCACTGTCGCTTTGATTTAACATCGTAACGTATTTTTAGAACATTAACTTATTTATAAAAATAAATTAAAATAAACTTAACGTTTATGTATTTGAAGAAAACCAAAACGCGGCAAATTCCTAGACTAATAATTTTTTGTCAAAAAAGCAAAGGCATCAAGCTCATACGGCCTCGTCGGTTTTCGTAATTTTGTTTAATAATCATAACTGCATAATAAATGCGTATTCCTTTTTCAAAAAGATGTAGGTATAATGCTTCATATACAAACACAGATGTAGTTCAGTATAAATTTCGGTAAGTATTCCAAATTTAAATCACATTCTCCCCCTAGAGGATGAATGAAATTCAGTACAATTTTCTTTCCCTGTTTTTAACAGATTAAAAATTACTATTGTTATGTTCGCTTTTTGTGGCATCGAATGTCACTTTTTTGAGCAAGTGGTACGAAAAAGTATCTAGATGGTATTGTTCAGGGACCGAAAACCTTTATGAATTACGGTACAGGTATCGAAGAATTTTGGTTACCTCTACGGTTAAGGTAACCGCTATCTGGGTAACCCAAGAAGAAGAAACATGTTACCTTTATTTAAGTTACCGTTTTAATACCGATTACCTAAAAATGACCTTGATTACGAGAAAGAAACAGAATATCGCAATGCCGGCAATTTGTTGGCATTAGAAAATACATTAGCAGGGAGACCGTCATGCGTGCTGTACCTGTGGCGGCATCTACATCACCACATACGAACTACGTTACTACGCGTCACACTGACGTCACGCAATCCTGCATCGCGCAATTAGAGTTTACCGCGCAACTAGCATATATACAACGTCCCGACATCAACTGTCGGGCGCGCCCTCTGCTCAACAGCGACGGGGCGCTTAGATATGTAGCGGAGGACCGGGCGGAGGTCTTCGCCGAGCATTTGGAGCGTCAGTTCCAACCGAACCCGACCAGCGAACACGAACATGTCGCAGCGGTCGAGCAACATCTTGGAGCCTACTTCGCGACGCCGATAGCTCCCGAAGAAGATCCCGTTTTCTTCTCGCCGGGTGCGGTCAGACGCGCCATCCTTAACACGAAGCCCCGTAAGGCCCCTGGTGCGGACGGTATCACCAACGCAGTGCTGCGCCACCTGCCGTACCGTACGGTAGCGGCGCTGGCGCGCCTGTTTACGGGGATACTGCGCACGGGGGCTTTTCCCGCTGCGTGGAAGGAGGGGCGCGTTATTATGCTGCCCAAGGCGGGAAAGAACGTCCTGAAGCCGGAGAGCTATCGGCCGATCACTCTCCTGCCGTCGATCTCCAAGGTGTTCGAAGCACTCCTGCTGCGACATCTCCAACCCCACATTGCGCCGCGTCCGGAGCAGTTCGGGTTTCGGGCGGAACATAGCACGACGCTTCAGCTGTCGAGGGTACTGCACCTTCTGGCGGCAACCGCAAACAAGAAGGAGTACGCAGTGTCAGTATTCCTCGACATGGAGAAGGCCTTCGACCGTGTATGGCACGACGGCCTTATTTATAAACTGTCCACTTCGGACGCGCCCCGTCGCGTTGTTAGGGTGGTCTCTAATTTTCTCTCCCACAGGACTTTTCGTGTGGTGGTAGACGGCGCGCTATCTAGCGCCCGCCCGGTGCTGGCGGGCGTACCGCAGGGTAGCTGCGTATCGCCTGCGTGTTACTCACGATACACAGACGACATCCCCACTACGGGAGAAGCGACGCTCGCGCTGTATGCTGACGACGCCGCGTATATCACCACTTCGCTGAATGCGAAACACGCGGCGCGCAAAATGCAGCGCGCCCTCGATCTCCTCCCCGACTGGCTGGCTAAGTGGCGGCTGTCGGTGAACGTGGGTAAGACGCAGGCGATGGTCTCCGGGGCCGCGCGTCTGCCACCACCCCTGAAGCTACAAGGGGCCGACGTCGAGTGGTCGTCCCGGGTCAAGTACCTGGGGGTCACCATCGACCGTCGGCTCACTATGGGGCCACACGTCCGCAGTGTCGCCGCACAGGGTAGGGTCGCCCGCAACCTGCTCAAACCAGTGCTCTCGTCCCGCCTCCCGCATCGGGTCAAGTTGGGTGTGTACAAGTTGTACGTGCGCCCAATCTTGACCTATGCCGCCCCAGCATGGTTCGCCCTCACGAGTGAGGTGAACCGGAAGTTGCTCCGCACGCAACAGAATTTTGCGTTGCGGACGATTGTCGACGCGCCCCGCTTCGTGAGGAACGACGTGCTCCACCGCGACCTCGGGATTGAGAGCCTGGATGAGTTTGTGGGCCGCCTGGCGAAGGGAATGTTCGCGCGTGCCGACGCGTCTGCTTGGCCTCATGTCAAGCAGATAGCGCCCTGGCATACGCGCCCCCCTGACGCTAGGCCCCTGCCCCGCGACTTGCTCGCGGACGGTGACCCCATCTCCGCGCCGGATTGACCTCCAGGTGGGCCGCTCCCGGCTACACGCGGTCCACTTGTGACACTAACGCTTCCACTACATATAACATACGCTGTCACGTGATGCGTGCTAGGATAATTTAGGCGTGTCGCGTGACAAACCCCAGACATGCACCTCTATACAGGCACCAGAACACACATACGAGGGCGCTGCGCGGGCGGCGACTCGTGAACGACGCCGGGTGACGCCACACAGTTCAATGTCACCCTCACACTCATGACACGGTCTCCCTACCCCGTGCCAGGCTCGGCTAGCTCTGAAAGTGGGGCGGGCGGGAGCCACTCACCCTATCCGTAGGAACGTCGAGTCCGTATCCCTGTCGCTGGTCGCCATCTGCTGGGCTTCCCCCATGTAGGTGGGGGTTCCACCTGGTAGGGGTTGACCGCCGGGGTACGGTGAAGAAAGCGGCAGTATGCATATGTCGTGACGAGCTTACGGACACAAATAGAGACACTATTTTCATGGGCGCGAAAATGCAGCGCGCCCAACCTTTTACTCGCCAGTGGCGAACATGATGAGAGGCCCGTAGTGACGGGTCGCCGTATGGCATCCGCGGGAGGGGGGCTACGCCACGAAACTGCAACGTCACGCCCCTTGCGGGGCGTAGCGATATCCCACAGTTGAACTGTCGGGCAGTTGCCCACCAGACACGACACCCGTCTGGTCGAAGGATCCTCCCTTTTCAATGGAGGATGAGTGAACTTTACACCCTGTTCCTCATGCCTCTAAACTGGTGACCCCGAACATGAACGTCAGCGCAGCCTTCGTGCAACTCCTTCAGCGTGACGTCATCAGCATCACTTCCTCAAGCTTTCGAGCGGCGAGTCACACAGCCAGCCAGCATCCACGGCTTCAACGGGTATCCTGATCACCAGCATGCAGCGAACGCGCATTCCTGGTCATCACCCTCAGCCTCATCAGCAACCTTGGCACAACACACTGCACTCTCGGCCGGTCCACAAGAAGAGCCCTACCTCTCCTGGTCGACACCAGCAGTCAGCCTCAACCCAGCGCTGTACACTCCGACTCACTGGAGCATACCGCAGCGCCATCACCCCGACTCACTGGGGAATCACCGCAGACAGTTCCGACTCACCGTGAACTATGCGGCACCCGGTTCCGACTCACTGGAACGAC
The DNA here is from genome assembly GCA_946251885.1 of Cosmia pyralina. NCBI lineage: Eukaryota > Metazoa > Arthropoda > Insecta > Lepidoptera > Noctuidae > Cosmia > Cosmia pyralina. The sequence goes on along the minus strand of OX276369.1, from coordinate 15,789,547 downwards.
AACTGGCACTGGCAAGCATTGCAAGATACTCGACTCAGCCCACTATCGACCTCCGGTCTCAGGAGGGGAGTGATGTGGCGGCATCTACATCACCACATACGAACTACGTTACTACGCGTCACACTGACGTCACGCAATCCTGCATCGCGCAATTAGTTTACCGCGCAACTAGCATATATACAACGTCCCGACATCAACCGTCGGGTAGTTGCCCACCAGACACGACACCCGTCTGGTCGGAGGATCCTCCCTTTTCAATGGAGGATGAGTGAACTTTACACCCTGTTCCTCATGCCTCTAAATATAATACCTACCAGTACTGTTTACGTGTTTTTAGTGCACCTTTTTGCGGAGTAGATATTTGAGCTGAAGTAAAAAAAAAGGAAATGAACAACTTAAGTAAGATAATATTAAGTACCTACATTGTAAATTGGTAAAATACCATTTGTTTATCTTTTTCCCTCATCATAGAAATTAACTCGGTAGTTTACGTACACGCCCTTTTTCTGTAATAGAGGGCACTACTCGTAAACAAAGCACATAACTTTTTTGCTTGCAATTTGTATGAGCGCGTTACCCACCTACACTTTTTTAAGTATATTAAAACACTGTCATGAAGTGTTCGACCATTTCATGAAGTGGTTGTATCATGCTGTGGTCAGCAGTCAGCACAGGCACCCTAATTGTTTTGTTGTGCATCATGGCGGCGGTATAAAACGTAAATCAAACAAAGTAGGGTGACCACGCAAAAATGTCGATGGACTTTTATTGGATTTCGACCAACTTGGAAGTAGCACACGCTCGACTCGCCCGCGGGTGGTCACACTTCTAACATAACCCTTTTGGTCGGGGTGCCGCAAGGGGCGTGATTTTTTTTTTTTAAATTTTTTTAGTAAGTGTTATGTTGCATAATTGCATTTCACGGCGCCACCATGCTGACAGCATTGTGTTTACTGTCGACAGAGCCATTGGTCGTCGTTGGCCGACGCGCGCGCGGGTAGACTCGACTCTTTGACACACACAGGCGATGCGCGCCCTTTGACTAATGCCGACGGCACGTGTACCTAAGATAGAGGTAATTTTTATTTCGGTAACCGGTATAAATACAGGTTGTATTCAGTATTTAAGAATTAAGGTAACCTTTGAAAATACCTGTAAAAAAAATAAAGGTTGTAACCGAAAAATATTGGTATTGATCGTACCGGTTTCGGTCCCTGGGGTCTAACAATACTATTGTTGCATCCCTAGACCAATAGTCCTGCTGACTGACACTGTCATTGTCACGTCATTTGCCACAGGGTTGCCAACCCTAAAATGTAAATAATAAAGTATGTCTAAGCATTTTATTTATCAACACTTAATTTAAAAAAGAACTGGCTGCTTTCAAAAATAATTAAATGCTCAAAAACATCAAAATAATTACCCTCTTTCAGGCTATAAAGCTCGGAAGGCTGCTTAAATTTTCAATTATTTGTGTGACTGAGACTGGCATGGCGATGATCTGTTTTCTCCCAAAAAGTCAGTCAGAATTAGTCGGGTCTTAGTTCAGAAGATATAATGAGTTCAATTTATAAGTACAGTCCAAGAGCTAGAACAAAGATTTTATAGAATACTCTTTATTATACACACCATTTAAATTTTATTTATTTAAAACACATACCTACAACCATCATTACAGGGTTACCCAATACAACAGTTATAGTTATGATAACACAGAGTTTACAAAGTTAGACTTACAATTTTACAATATGCGGCCCTTGTGAATTCACTCAGAGTACAATTGAAGCAGTCAATCTGTTGTGACACCATATTGAGTGCACGTAGCGCGCGCGTCAGTGGCGCGTGCTGCAGAAGGTCGGTGCGAGCGGGCGGCACCCACAGCAGCGGCGGCCGCCTCCGTCGCCCCACGTGCCCATCAGGTACACACAATCCAACCGTGCGTAGAACGCCTGGGTTGTGTATTTCACCACGCATAATCTCAAATAAGTAAGTGGCGAGAGCTACTTCCCTTCTCACTTCCAGTTTATGCCTACCATGCCCAGCACAAATAGAGTAGGATACAATAGTGGATACTTCTTTCTTTTTACTGCTTTAAGTATAGGAATCTCACAAATTTGTTCTGGATACGTTCTAGCATCAGTTTGTACTTGGCTTCATGCGGCGACCAGACGACAGCATTGCATTCCAAATGAGTTTTTACAATCACTTCGTACAACGATCTCAGAGCACTGATATTCGTAAACTGGTTTCCCAGCCGTAAGCCGTAAGTAAATTACAGGTATGAATGTTGAAATTTTACATAGGCTGACACAATGGGCGATCTTATCGCTAAAAGCTTTGTAAACTCTTCGATCTCTTGGACTATACTCAAAACTGAACTCATTGTACCCGTCTTCTAAATGAAGACCCGACCAAATCTGTGACTTGGCGAAAAGTGACTAATTACAAAAATTTTTTGTGTTATCAAAATTTGTACTCACCATCCATCCATTCATGGGGTCGATCCATCAGGTTAAGCTACGCTTGCCGGGGTTGGTCCGTGGATGGGTGACCATCTTTACATACCGAGACTCCTCCGTGCCTCGGAAAGCACGTTAAGCCGTTGGTCCCGGCTGTCATTCGTGGATCTTTGACAGTCGTTACGGGTCGTCAGAAGCCCGAAAGTCTGACAACCAGTCTTACCAAGGGGTATCGTATTACCCAGTTACTGGGTTGTGGAGGTCAGATAGGCAGTCGCTCCATGTAAAATAATGGTATTCAGCTGCATCCGGTTAGACTGGAAGCCGACCCCAACGTAGTTGGGAAAAGGCTAGGCAGACTGATTGAAAATTTGTACTCAATCTCATTGGTAGATTAAGGGCTGATTGTTCAATCCTACTAATATTATAAATGTGAGTTTGTATGTTTGTTACTTAATCACGCAAAAAAGGCTGAACGGATTTGGATGAAATTTGGTATACAGATAGTTTATAACCTGGATTAAGACATAGGATACTTCTCATCCCGGTAGAAGGTTCCCGTGGGATAATTTCCGACATCACGCGGGCGAAGCCGCTGGCAAAAGTTAGTAGTCAAATAATTTTTATTAGAGGAATAAATATGGCGGTTTGACAGTTTTTGTATAGAAAATATGTCAAACTGTCACATTTATTCTTCAGATAAAAGATATCAACCTATTGAAAAATCAGCATTTTTTTTTGTGGATGGGAAATCATCAAATGACTTCTCCCGCTCGGAGGGCGTGTCAGACTTACTGACTAAAACCCACCCGTGCTCCTTCAGTTGCCCGTGCCAGAGCCACGGTATCTCTTTCGAACAACCCGCGACCCCGGCGGCTGCTTCATCACCCCAAGGTTGCCCTTAGTTTTTTGATTGACGAAAAATAAAAAATCAAAAGTTGTGAATAAATATTTAATTTATACATAATAATGCAGATCTGTTGTACCAACAGCCGGGCCACGAGCCCGCACAAACCGCTCAATGTTTTACGTTTTATAAAAACATTCAACTGTTGTTATCTACAAGTATCACTTTATACAACGTTATTATACAATATAATAGAACCTTGTTATTATACATTAATATTATACACTGTATTGTAACTTTCAAACAACAAATATACATAACTTTGAATTCTCGTCGTTATTTACCTTCGCACTCAGAGACGTCATTTAGGACGCTTTCAATTCAAACGTTTCGTGTTGGACCGCTGCGGTGCCTTTGTCGTATTGCGCACGGACGGTCGTTTGTTTTCATACACGTGGAGTTTGCGACGTTGCCGTCCTGTTGTCCGTTCAAAGCTGTTGCCGCACTGCGTTCTTTGTATGATAACAAACGAACGTCTGTGCGCAATACGACAAACGCATCGCTTCGGTACCGCAGCCCTTAGAGTTCATCCTTTATCTCACAATTTCTTAAGATATATATGTCCGTGTGAGCAAATTCCAACGTAAAACGGAAGGCAACGTTTCAACATCCAGAGGCAGATTTGCAGTGTTGCCCGCCCTAGGCCCCAGGCCATGTAGTAAAAATAGGTACCAGCCGCCCTTTTCTTAGCACCCATCTTAGAGACTGCATAATGAATTTACTCTATTGCCAACTTTTATCGAAATCGAGTTAATGATTTTTTTTTCGCGATTTCAGGTTTGGTTTCATAGTAAAAGTTGTTCACAATCGAGTACAGTGACCCCTTAAGAGGATATTGGTCAATAACCAGTAACCCTGTATATACAAGTGATTTAGGAAGATTATTGTTATACGATGCGGTGCAGTGCGGCCCGCCATAATGTGCGCGAGGCTTTAGAATATTTAGGTACTTTCAGTTATATCTTGTTACATCAGTTTTTTGTCAGATTGGACGCCCTAGGCCCGGGCCTAATGTGCCTTAGGGCAAATCCGCGAGGCGAGTTGTGGAAGAGACATACTTATACGAGAACAACTCTAATTGTGACACGGTTCACATTTTAATCACATTATCAAAACGTTTTATTGTTAATTATTATGAGTTTTAATCATTTTGTTTTTTAATTTAATTAATTTCGAGTTAAACCATTGATTTTCTTTTAAAAAACGGTGAATGAAAACCCTTAAGATCACGTGGACCTTGTAAAAACCAGATCTCCTTCAACAATACTTCAATCTGGGCACCCTCGCGCCGAAATACAGGGTCAAATTAAATTAGTTGGCGAAACTCCGCAGACGGGTGTATTTGAATGAAATTCGGCACATGGGTAGACCATGACCTGGATTAGGAAACATGATACTTTTTATCGCAGTGGTACTTTCCCGTGGAATCATTCCCGAACTCCACACGGGCGAAGCCGCGGACAAAAGCTTGTATGGGCATAAGTTTTCAATGGATAGAGAAGCCTCCAGCAGTACAAAGGACGATCAATGACAACACAAACGTTTTAACAAAACTCAAATTCAACACAATGCAAGTTTTCATACAGTCTTACTATCTATATATATACATTTACCCACAGTTTCAATCCGGTCACAATGACATGAAAACCTGCTGTCAAATCGCATGCTATAATGTGACATATACCGCTGTACCGCGCCTTAGGTATGTGAAAGAAAAGAAAGAAAGAAAATACGTTTATTTGCGGTAAAAATGACGCAAAGGACAAAAAAAATAAAATAAGAAATGTAGAAAAGCAAGTTTTGGGGAAAATATGCGTCACATCCACGCATGTGCGCGGCGAGACGGGGTGGCAGTGCCGCTCAGTCGCCAACGCTTACGGCCCCCGCCGCCCGCGGTACAGCGGTATCGGTCACACTATTACTTAACATAATCATCCCTCCCTCACCACTAACTTTTTAGTGGTCGGCGCAACATATCTTCTCCCTTAAAATAATATCTCTATCAGTCGTCATCTCGGTAGTCACTCCCAGTCGAGCCATATCGGCCTTCACTCAGTCCATAAATAATAAATAAATATGTTTGGACATATCACACAACGCCATCTAGCCCCAAGCTAAGCAACCTAATGCTTGTGTTATGGTAACGAGATGGCTGTTAAACTACTTATATACATTTTTTTTTTTGTAAATACATACATATTATAGATAGAAAAACACCCAGACTCGGAACAAATACTTGTAGGTCGTACAAATATTTGTTCCGTGCGGGAAACGAACCCGCGACATGCTGCGCAGCAGTCAATCGCTCAACCACTGCGCCAACCGTGTCGTCCATCCTTCGTTTCTTTGGTCTTCCCCTACTCTAATATAGCCGAAATAACCAACAGTTTATTATTTGACAAGAGATCTGACAGCAGATATTAAAACCGAGGCTTCTTATAATAATACCGCTAGTGTCCGAAATTTGTGCTCATATTTTAAGGGTGTGGTACAGACCGTCAAACTGAACAACTTTTCCCATGGAACCAACATCGTGATCGCAAATAAATTATGGGAAATTATTAATAGCACACCAGAAAAATATTCTTACATCAAATAATCTACATGTAAACCAAATCAATGATTGCACTACTAATTAACTAACTGAATAGGTATCAAAACTTGTATCATTTATACATAATTTTTTTTCCAGTCACAACAAAAATATTAATTATATATCAAAAATACAAACTGTTCATCAAAAATAATAAATGCGCATCTAATAGGATTATTATTGCACCACTAGTTAACTAATTGAATTCAAAACTTGAACAATTACAATAGGGATGATGACTAAAAATTTTTCTTTTGTCCGTCATGTAATATTATTAGAAAATATTGGACACGTATTTTTTCTTTTTTTACAAAATCAAGAGATTACGGCGATACATTGAGTTAAAACATCGCGTGACGTCACGTGTAGCTAGATTTTATACGTACGGTCAGAAACAGAAGTCTGTTAACACTGCTACTTTTTGACATCCTAAATTAACACAAAATGATACGATAACTTGCTTTTTAACATTTCATTTATTAGATAAGAGTTAATTTTCTTTAAAATTTACATCTGTTCCGATTTTAATTAAGTATTTTACTCAATAATTAAGATTTAGAAAACTCACATGTTAATCGACTTTTGCTGCTGACTGAAGTGACGTAGCGAGCCCCCACTCCCCAACTTTAATGCGTGTTATGTAAGTCATTTTCTATTAATATGATAAAGCAAAAAATACGTGTCTAATATTGTTTTATTATCTGACTGACGTACTAATAGAATTTCTTTTTTTTTACCCTGGCAACATCCTTTTATTAGTGGGCATCCCGAGGTTCGGTTTGGTGAGGTTCCTTTAAATCCTGCAGACGTTAAGTATTTAGACATGCAAATTTTGATGTGCAAACAGTATTTTTGATTTACATATTCTGTTAGGAAAAATTGGTAATTTTTAATGTGCGTTTCAAATACCGTCCATAAAATTATCAGCTGTCCCGTATAAAACTTCAATATCTACAAATCCGATTATATGAGATAGCTGATTATATTTACTCAATCAATATGTTGTCGGGGTACGTAGCAAGGTGTTGGTGTTTTTAACTCTTCAACCCCCGGGGGGAGGGGGGTTAGTTGCGAACCCCATAGGTTCACAACTGCGTAGGATGATTTTTTTTCCATCGGATGGTGTTTGCCTCAGAAGCATTTTTTGCATCGGAAGCCTTTGAGGGGGAGAAACAAATGTTTATGTTGAACAATTTTATTGTCTCACTCTCAGTTTGAGAGTTTCTCGGTAGACAAAAGTGTACTGATCAATCAATCAATCTGCCTAGCCTTTTCCCTACTATGTTGAGGTTGGCTTCCAGTCTAACCAGATGCAGCTGAATACCAGTATTTTACATGGAGCGACTGCCTATCTGACCTCCACAACCCATTAACTGGGTAACAAAATACCCCTTGGTAAGACAGGTTGTCAGACTTTCGGGCTTCTGACGACCCGTAACGACTGTCAAAGATCCACGAATGACAGCCGGGACCAACGGCTTAACGTGCTTTCCGAGGCACGGAGTCTCGGTATGTAAAGATGACCGACCCCGGCAAGCGTAGCTTAACCTGACGGATCGACCCGTGCGGCTGTTATTACTTAGCCACGAGCTCCTCATAAAAGTGTAGTGAATCCTAACTAATATTATAAATGCGAAAGTAAGTTTGTTTGGTACCTTTTCACGCCTAAACCACTGAACCGATCATCGTGAAAATTAGCATACACGTTGTCAGGTGCACAGAAACGGACATAGGGTACCTTTCATCCCAGAAAAAGTACTGTTCTCGAGGAAAACAACAATAACGTTCTTATGATAACAGATGGCGCCACGTGTCTTTCGAATCATGCAACAACCCACAAGCAGAGTACAACCCGAATTTATTCTCAAATTCTAAAGTAACGCGAGCGAAGCCGCTTGCAAATGCTAGTCCAATATAAATTCTAAGTAATAAAATTAGATCAACGCGCTACGCCGATATTGCAAACTAAGGTGTTCGGTGAAAACACCGAATCTTTGACAGTCGTTACGGGTCGTCAGAAGCCCGAAAGTCTGACAACCAGTCTTACCAAGGGGTATCGTATTACACAGTTAATGGGTTGTGGAGGTCAGATAGGCAGTCGCTCCATGCAAAATAATGGTATTCAGTTGCATCCGGTTAGACTGGAAACCGACCCCAACATACTTGGGAAAACGCTAGGCAGATTGATTACGAACTTGGTCACATGGAGAAAGTTGTTCAATTTGATGGTACATACCACACTCTTAAATATGAGCACAGCATTCTATATACACATGCTGTATTAACATTATGTCTATATTATACAGTTATATTATTTTATACAAGGTGTCTTTAATTAAATTAATAAGCAAAACTTCACAGCCGTGATGGGATTCAGTACTTAACGGTATTTCCTAAAATCATAATTTTAAGTAAACAGTTGATCACGGTGTCATTCACCTTTCTCTTTATTGCTATTACTTACTACCGATGCCCATCCCGTCGGCGGAGTTTCGCTAGCTAATTTATTTTGACCTTGTATACTGACAGTGTACATATTACATTCACGCCGATATTTTATAGGATTGAACTTGTGACTTGTAACACAGAAACCAGTCGTTCAGCTACTGAGCTTATGTAGAAATATCAACGTGTTTATAAAAACGTCTTTACTCTATACCGGACTGTACAAAATTAAAAATATTACCAACAAACATAATTTAAAAAGAGGAATGGTTTAAACCCTAACGGTCTTATTACAAAACGAGGTTTTTCTTCGTCATGGTTTAAACCATCGAGCCAGTTTTTGTAATATGAACCTAACTTTGATAGAAATACAGTTCTTTATACAAAACTGACATCTTAACGTGTCAGAATAAAGCTCGAAATTCAAAAAAGGGTCCATGGTTTAAACCTGGGTTTGAAGATGAACCTTGTTTTGTAATAAGACGGTAACGGTCTTATTACAAAACGAGGTTTTTCTTCGTCATGGTTTAAACCATCGAGCCAGTTTTTGTAATATGAACCTAGCTTTGATAGAAATACAGTTCTTTATACAAAACTGACAACATAGTCCGGTACTAATTTGTCAGTTTTGTAAAACTGACATCTTAACGTGTCAGAATAAAGCTCGAAATTCAAAAAAGGGTCCATGGTTTAAACCTGGGTTTGAAGATGAACCTTGTTTTGTAATAAGACAGTTGGAGTCATGTTTATCTCTGGTTAACTTATCTAGCAGATAAAATCACACAGCTCCGCGTATTTTTTTAATTCATCTAGTAAATAGCGCGTTAGTATTGTGTATTGTGAAGGCCTGTGTCACTACCTCCAGATAAAGTTCAAATTACATAACTAACAGATAATTTCATATAGCTTCTGAGTATCTTTAGGGTTCCGTAACTCAAAAGGAAAAAAAACGGAACCCTTATAGGATCACTTCGTTCTCCGTCTGTCAAGACCCTTTTTCTCAGGAACGCGTAGAGGTATCAAATTGAAATTAACATCAAATACGTAGGTCTATGGTCCCTTGGAGCTCTAAAAAAAAATCAAACTTCTAAGTCAACTCAATAAAAAAATACGGCCATTTATTTTGATACTCGCAACTCTCGCAAGTACATCAAAACCTACAGGGTACTTCCCGTTGACCTAGAATCATGAAATTAGGCAAGAAGCAAGCTCTCACAGCACAAGTAAAGGAAACGTTCGAAAATTGTTAATTTGTAATTTTATCACATAAAGAAAATGTTGGGATTACATTGATATTGGTGCCGATTCTCTTGTGAACGCACTAAACTAAAATTAGAGAATCGCTATCTTTTACTAACAGGCAGCGCGAGAAAAGGACGGCTATAGCTATGAACTAAGTTGGAGATGTCAAACTAGTTCACGCCTTGCGCTTCACTAAAAGTGTCTAAATGTCTATGGAAAAATTAGTTCTAACTAATTTGACAGCTCTAATTTACTTCCGTCCCTTTCTTGTCATAATAGAGAGAAAAAGTTAGCAATAGCCTAAATTAAGTTTAGTTTGTGCACAACAGAATCGGCACCAATGTTCGTTTTTGGAATAAATTATTTTCAACTACGGAACCCTTCATTGAGCGTGGTCCGACACGCACTTGACCGGTTGTTTTATTTATCTGGTGGTTAGTAGCTACATTATCATGACTTTAAATCAGATATTCGGAAGCATATTTACCTAAAGTTGAGATGTTGGCTATTATGGAATGCACTTTTGTATCGATTAAATTTCGGGTTTCGTGGATCGACAAATTTAAGTAGTTCTGATTATAGAATCGAATGTATATTTACTTACGTTCAGGTGTTGGCTAATATGCAATGCCCTTTTGTATCGATCGTAAGAATCTCGTGATTCCGGAATTGATAAATTTAGTACTTTTTGACTATAGAATGTATGAATTTCAAGTAAACAAGCATATTAATAGTTAGATCATCCCGGTTTCCCGGTCTTCTATACTTCTTATAAAATAAAGTCGCTTTTCGTGTGTCTGTGTGGCCGCGTCGTTCTTCTAAACTACGCAACGGATTTTTATGCGGTATTCACTATCATTTAGAGAATTTATTCCGGAAGGTATGTATACATACATTCGTGGCTAAGTAATAACAGCCGCACGGGTCGATCCATCAGGTTAAGCTACGCTTGCCGGGGTTGGTCCGTGGATGGGTGACCATCTTTACATACCGAGACTCCTCCGTGCCTCGGAAAGCACGTTAAGCCGTTGCTCCCGGCTGTCATTCGTGGATCTTTGACAGTCGTTACGGGTCGTCAGAAGCCCGAAAGTCTGACAACCAGTCTTACCAAGGGGTATTGTATTACCCAGTTAATGGGTTGTGGAGGTCAGATAGGCAGTCGCTCCATGTAAAATACAGGTATTCAGCTGCATCCGGTTAGACTGGAAGCTGACCCCAACATAGTTGGGAAAAGGCTAGGCAGATTGATTGACATTACTATTAAACTTGCATAATTATAATAAAAAAAAACACGACGTTTCGTCAAGAGGTAAAAGCCGTGCGAAGCAGGGGCGAGTAGGTAGTTAGTTTGTAAATAAATAATACCACATATTAAAGAAGTGTTTTCCAAACCACGTATCCGATTATTTATGTATTCCCGAATTTTCTGGAGTCCCGGGAGAAAAAAAAAATAAGAAGCCGCTTCCATAGCCAACAATTAACGTTAGGTAAGTAGCAACCGATTAACCAACCTCTGAATTCATAACACAGTAATTTAACTTCCATCTCTTTCCAATTACACTTGCTAGAACAAGACAGCAACACTTCTAGTTTAGTACAGTCATTATCGCACAGAGTATCGCCACCAACTTTAAGCGAGTGTGTGAATAACATTTACTACGAGACCGACTTTGACATATTAACTGTTCCGTGCATTTTGACGAGTTCAGCGAATATAAAATTAGACAACACCAGGTTATTTTCCGCGGTATCAAACTTGGTCCCACAGTAAAAGTTATTCAGCTCGATGGTCCAAAGCACTCCTTGAAGTTTTTAGAGTTAATTTTTTATCACCCAAGAAGGTCCGATTAAGGGGGTCCGCTAAGGTAGCTTACGAAATTCAAATTTTCTTACGTTTTTCTGCGATTTGCAGGTCAGTGTCAGGTCGTATGATGATTAAAATGTGATTCGCGCCCGTAACTAATATGGCTTTACAGAATCAGCAATACAACTCCATAAGTTAGAATTGGTCTCAAATTTCGCGGGCTAACCTTAGCGCATCCTCCTTAAAAATAGATGGACAAATTTTAAAACAGCGTCGTAGTACGTCTAACCAAAGATATCCATGCAAAAAAAAAAAAAAACACTGACTAAAGTAATTTTATTTTGATCTAAAATAAAAAATACTGCACATTTGTAGTATCAGAATTATGAGAATACAAAGACATGGATGTGTTTATGCATTGGGTAACCAACATTTTTAGTGTACCTTCGTTAGGCAGATTTTTTTTTTTTAAGTATCTAATACGTTTTTCTTATTATTAATTTTACCATTGTCCTTATTTTGGTGGTCTGAATGCTTTCTAAAAGTTTGTCCATCTATTTCAATGGGACCTTATACAGGGTGTTTGGCAGAACGTTGAACATAGGAAAATGGTGGATAGGTGGGGTCATCTGCTACTTACTCAGCCCTAATTCATTTGGCCCTGGCACCCTGGTTATTTAAAAAAAATTTTTTTTTTGCTTTAAGATTTAAGTATTTTTTACATCTTTCTGTAAGTTTGAGGACTCATAACTTTTTTTCTAGCAAAAATCTGAATAAAGCAATAATTTTATAAGAATCTGCCAACATTAAAGATTAAAAAAAAAACAAAATATCGCCTGTTTTACTCATTTTTAATAAAAATTACACTTTTAAGTTAAGAAAGTGGTGAAACTAGAAGAAAGCAAAAAAAATTTTTTTTTTTAATGTCCAGGGGGCCACGGCCAAATAAATTAGGGCTGAGTAAGTAGCAGATGACCCCACCTATCCACCATTTTCGTATGTTGAACGTTCTGCCAAACATCCTGTATATTATCAACATAATATTTATAATAAAACTTATTCACTGACAGTGTAGCTATATTCTGTATTATACAGTATACATATATATAATATGTATATACTTAAATGATGAGATCATAGGATTGGATGGGACGGGGGGGATGAGGGAGAGGACACTCCCTCTGAACTGGAACACATCAGAAATATGTAGTGGCAGTGTTACCTTTTCTCGTCCCAACTCCGTTGAGGTCAGCTTCCAGTCTAACCGGAAACAGCTGAAGACCAGTATGTTACTTGTAGCGATTGCCAATCTGACCTCCACAATCGAGTTTCTGGGTAATGCGAGACCACGCAGTAACACTGGTTGTCAGACTTAACAAACATATCCCTTCATCTGTGGCACGTATATTGCGCGAAACGCCGCATGTGTCGGTACTTTTTTTTTTTTTTTTTTTGCTGAACTGGGCCTTTTTGGCACAGCCGTGAGGCACACCTTCCTGCACTGTATTTTTTATTTTTTGTTGTTGTTGCATCGCAAATGTAGATTTTTAAATTTTATTATTATTTTTTTACTTTTTTGTTTTGCCTCTTTAGTTTAGTCTGTGCTAAATAAATGTGTTTTCTTTCTTTTTTTCTTTACTTCTGGGTGGTCCCGCGCGATTACGGCGCGTCTGATTAAAACGACGATAACTCTAAAGTTGCGATAGGTAGCTCCCTACAAGTTATGTCGTTGGAATCGTTATTAAATTAGCTAAACGGTGACAATCGAGCCGCTCCGGCTTTTACACAGATGAATATATATTTCACGCGCGCCGCTCGGGTAAGCGCCACAGACGAAAGGATATACAACTTTGCTTGAGATCGCACTAAGTCCATTCTTATCGTATACTATCTGGTGCCTGTTGGCTTCGCCCGCGTAGATATAAATACTTCCCTATTTGAATCGGATTTTGTTCACAATTTCATGGGTTTAAATTTTTTTGAACATATCCCTAATTCTTTTTTAAAATAAATGTAGCTTAAGTTACTCCTTGTAACAACAGCTATCTGCCAGCGAAAGTACCATCAAAATCAGTCTAGCCGTTTCGGAGATTAGCCGGAGCAAACAGACACAGACAATAATTTAAAAAAAAAGTTTTTTTGTTATAAATTTTCATACGCATTTAGTAAAAAAGCTGCTATTTTGACATTACAAACAGACTCTGTCTGACTGTCTGTCTGCTCCTTCTACTTGTAACTCCACTTGTTCGGTTTCCGAGGTTGGTTTTCGTGGATGGGTGACCATTCATTACATATCGAGACTCCTCCGTGCCTCGGAAAGCACGTTAAGCCGTTGGTCCCGGCTGTCATTCGTGGATCTTTGACAGTCGTTACGGGTCGTCAGAAGCCCGAAAGTCTAACAACCAGTCTTACCAAGGGGTATCGTATTACCCAGTTACTGGGTTGTGGAGGTCAGATAGGCAGTCGCTCCATGTAAAATACTGGTATTCAGCTTCCGGTTACACTAAGGACAGGCAGATTGATTGATGAATATTTCTTCCAATATTAAAGTCCTGGAGAGAGGGGATAAGGCGAGGACATCCGCACACTCGCGTGAACGTGGAACATTAATTATTAATTCATCAACGAATAGTCTTTACGAGCACCGCAGCGGCGACTGTTGCCGGCGACTGTGGCGCGACTGTTGCGAGTCGCTAGCAGTCGTAGCGTGAGTCGTGCTCCGACTGGAAGGAAAAACAAAATCATTCATAAATTTTACCGCGGATTTTTTTTTTTTTTTTTTAAGAATATAAGAATATATTTATTTCACTAAAATTACATTCAGGTGAATTGAAATTCCTGGAGCTCACACTAGGATTCCCTGTGTTGTGAGATCCAGGCTCCATCGTTCCGTTAACTTTTTTTTAAAATTACCATTTTAAAACTAAAACTGGGTATAAATAAACTGTACATGTATGATACTGTGATTTGTGTCAGTTGTGTTGGTGTTGTAAGAGTTTCTGTTACAAATGGGTAGTCAAATCATTACTTTTTTATACAAAAGTATGTTTATTAAATAAAATGCTTTGCATAAGTACTTACAATGTTTTTTGGCCGAACTGTTGATAGATGTGCATGGTACGATTCTGAACTATAAATATTTTTTTTTAATAAACAATTTCTCAATAAATGTACCTAGATAAAATTATATTTATAGTTCAGAATCGTACCATGCATATCTATTAAGAATTCGGCCAAAAAACATTTTAAGAATGCAAAGCATTTTATTTAATAAACATACTTTTGTGTAAAAAAGTAATGATTTGACTACACATTTGTAACAGCGTCCTTAGCGAAGAGATTCCAGAATTTCCAGATGACATTGTAAACTTTCAAATTGACTTTTAATTTTTTACTAAAAAAACTGTAATTTTAATGTTTTTAGCCAGTTTTTATTCATTTTTTAACAACACTATTAAATATTGTTTTATTAAATCCACTTAACCATATACGAGTATATTAAAATTATATTAACAATATTAATAGGATAAAGTAAGCCAAAAATACTTTAGCCACTTTTAGTGGAATTTCAAATGTAATTTAGTTACAAAACTAGCAACTTTTTCCTTTGATGTAGCCACAAACTAGACGGTCCTAACGGCAACACTGTGAATGAATACCAATTATATCTTGTGATCAGGAGGGCAATTTGTATAACATAATATTTCAACGTTCGCAACTCATCTCAGTCTCAATCTGTCAAAAATTGTATAACGTTTACCTACATTTTTGACATTTGATTGTCGCTAGCGTGAGATTGCGACTTGACTTTGAAAGATTATTTTCTATTTTGTGAATGTGAGAACGTTGCAGGCCTAGCAGACTGTACATTTGTTGACTATTTTCTATTTTGTTAAGTACCTGGTAGTTGTTGAAAGGCCTACATTGTCCTCCCATACCTATTAACACTGTTATTTGAAAATATTGTAAAAGCCAATTATTTTTAAGAGTAACCATGGAGTTTCTTGCCGGCTCTTCTCCATAGGAAACGACCAATTTGGAACCGTGCACCTAGCTTCTGATGTTTCATAAGTGCCCATGTAGGTTTATGTGAAATAAGATATTTTGATTTTGAACATTTTTAGGTACGAGAATTGCCCTTCAGTACTCAAGTTATGTGTATTACCTGCGGCTTGGCTGCGCCTCACGCGTACGTGTGTCTGCTGCCGGAACTGGAGCCCGAGTACGACGGCTCCAGTCTGGAACAAACCTTGTTATATTGGCGTGTGCTAGGAAAAAAAACCGGTCAAGAGCGAGTCGGACTCGCGCATCGAGGGTTTTTTTTTTTATTGTTTATTAATTAATTAACAAAACAAAATATAAGCAGAAAGATCACAGAAACGTCAATAGCGGGCAGCGGGATGTGTACAGGAAATAAAATCACTGTTTTGTGTCCGTTAATGATTGACAGTTTATTAGTGAAAACTTAAATTATTTAATATGTAAAGTGGTTGGTAATGGTGGGTGCGATAGCATGGTCAGCGGATTACACAAATAATTGACGAATGAGCAAATGCTTGTTCAATGAAAAGCTAAAACAAGACATCATATGACGATGCTCGTACAATAGGTTGGTCCGGTTCCGTTCAGATTTCAGAAAAAGTGTGCTACTTAGAGACATTATTTTATTTTTCCTGTAATCTTTACCTAAACTTCTATCACATAGAATAATTTCAGATTTTTCTCTATGCAAACTTTGGAGCTAAGGGGAGGAACTATATTTTTTGTATATTTTTCATCAAAAGCCGAAAACTATGCGGCCTAAAAAAAATTAAAGCAGTGTTTGAGAATGTGCAAACAGCACTCTTTCATATGATACCCCACAAGCCCTAGTAGCCCCACTTCGAATTTTTAAGACCCCCTTTCAGTCCCTGTTGCAAAAAAAAAAAAATATATTTTTATTTCTTTCTTATTGCAAAATATGCCATGTAAAACTATTCCAAATTTCAAGTTGATAGTTCTTGAGATATCCAGCTGTGACAGACAGATAGACTGATTTACCATTTAAGTACGGTTAAAAATATTAATAGCTTTAATAATTGTAATTTATATCCTTTTTCACTTTTTCTTTATTATGTAAAACCATAAATGGTGCTTGTTGTGCTAGTCTATAAGTAATTGTTGCACTTATAAATGTAAGTATTGTTAGCAAACATTTTTAAATGTTTAGTGTAAACAATTGTTGGCTAGCCTAAACAAATAAATAACCCAAATAATCCCTTTGGGTGACTTTTAGCCTTTTAATAGGGCCCATTGTGAGTAACCACGATTCAGGCCTAGGTCAGCACTGGCAACATGCACTGGTCAAAGACTTTCGTCTTGAGTCACTGCGGTATGTCAGACGAAAAGATATTGCGAAGCTTCCCGAACGCTGCCGAGTCGGATTCGACAATTAACCTCTTTCTCTAATTCTCAGCCTAGTTTGAATAAATGACTACAGTCTGATTTTTAATTCGACGGAATTCTGACAGCTGTAATTTTTTATGTTATTAAGACTTGATTTTTTTTTAAATAAAATAACAAAAAATATGAAAGAGAATGAGATCAAGTAAACTATATGACAATGTAAATATTGTTAATTTTATATGGCTAAATGGAAACAAAAGAGTAAAAGAACATTTTGTTTCAATTTAAATATTTATTTAGGTGTCAATAACACTAATATCATCACCGTTGTCTGTCTGTAGTTACAAGAAGCGAAGATTTTACAAACAAAAAGGTATTCCTAAAAAAGGTTTGTAACCTAAGGATTAGTGGACAGGGATTCCTGTGAAATAAAAATAATTACCTTACCAATTATTGTAACTTCAATAATTTGACAATAAAAATCTGATTTCCATTTTAAAATTATCAGTCAATTTTTAAGTTTTTATTTTTTATAATTGAAACTTTAAAATTCAAGAAGGATTTTTTTTTATTTCGCTTAAATGCGTTCCATTTTTAGTAGGACCGTTTTATTATTGGCAACACTTCTGAAATGTCAGAATTCCGTCGAATTAAAAATCAGACTGTAGTGGTTTTGACTGTAGAATTCTTGCCGCTTCACATACAGAAGGTACGAGTATTCGGCTCTCGGAGACAGAATGGCTCACAGGAGTCAAATTCAAATTCAAATTGTTTATTGGCACAATTAACATATTATAAACTAAGACGTGTTTGCAGCCTCCCTTTAAGCAAAAAATGCCTGTATTAGGAGACTCCGCTCTTCCATAACATTGCAGTATTATACATTATACTAACTGTGTGCTAGTAATAAAATAGTTGGTAAAAAATATAAAAAAATAAATTAAATTGATAAATTAAACTAATTACTAACAATAAATAACACAATTTATTGTTGTTGTATGTGGAGTAATATGTGGTGTGGTGTAGGGTAGTGTGTTGTGTGTGGGGTAGTGTAGTGTGGTGTGTGTGGTGTAGTGTAGTGTAGTGTGGTGCGGTGTGGTGTGCGTGTGTGGTGTGTTAGATTATGGTATATTACATGTGATGAGTCACACGGCAAGAGCCTGGATACCGGGGCTCACAGGACAAACGGAGCTAATGTAGCTTACGGCTCATAAGGTCAGCGCAGTAAAAACTCAAGTCAGGGAAATTAATTGTTAAGCAAATTAACTACCAATTTAAATTGTCCGTACATTCAAATCAATACTGTCATTCTTTTGCAGTTGTATTGCCTAGCCTTTTCCCAATGATGTTGGGGTCAGCTTCCAATCTAACCGGATGCAGCTGAATACCTACTGCCTATCTGACCTCCACAACCCAGCAACTGGGTAATACGATACCTGTTGGTAAGACTGGTTGTCAGACTTTCGGGCTTCTGACGACCCGTAACGACTGTCAAAGATCCACGAATGACAGCCGGGACCAACAGCTTAACGTGCTTTCCGAGGCACGGAGGAGTCTCGGTATGTAAAGATGGTCACCCATCCGCAGACCGACCCCGGCAAGCGTAGCTTAACCCGATGGATCGACCCGTGCGACTGTTATTACTTAGCCACGAGTTGTATGAAATGTCTATAACACGGCAAAATGACGTAGGGAATCAATTTGCTTAACAATTAATTTCGCTGTGTGTATTTACGGTTGTCTATTGTTTGCCCGAAGATTTTATGCCATAATCATCATTTTCCCGAATTTCATTTGCCCGAATGTTTCATTTGCCCTAAAAGACATATGACATACTTTTAATTGCCCGAATTTTAGATACCATAAGATACGAATGCCATAAGTATTGTTTGCCTTATTTTTATGTGCCATAATAATTATTAGGCATAATATTTAAATGGCATAATATTTAAATGGCATAACAAGTATTAGACAAATATTTAATATAATTATATAGTTTGATTATTAAACTTGTTTCTAATTCTAATACTTACCTACTTATTAGCTTTCTGGCTGTCGATGTCGATGGGTGCGCAATGTTTGGTATAATAAAAATAAACTTATTTATTCTGTGCATGGTTTTTTTTTTCTGTGCATGGTTGATGGTGGGCTAGGTCGACGTAGCCCCGCTTCGCGGGGCTCCTACTTCTGTGTGGTTTATAAAAAAATAACCACGAAGGGGATGGCGGGGTCTATTCGCTCGCTTCGCTCGCTCACACGACCCCGCCATCCCCTTCTAACCTAACCTTGTCCGAGTCGGGGTGCCCTAAAGTCCCAATTGCATCCAATTTCTCTTGATATAAACAACCGTTAACACGCCCGATGTCGATGGCAAATTATGTTATGGCATATCATAATTAAGGCATGTGATAATTAAGGCATGTGATAATTAGGGCTTACAATGATTATGACAAATGATGTAATGGTAAGTGACTTTATGGGAAACAATGATTCTGGCACGTGACTAATATGGCAAATGAGAGTAGGGCAAATGAGTATTATGTCGTATGATAATAGGCTGTTGACTATTATGGCAAATGATATTAGGGCAAATAAAATTCGGGTAAACGGCGGTATACCGTGTATTTACGAGTCTCACATTAATCCGCATTGCAGACTCACAGAGTGAGTGCAGATGAAGTGTTTACTGTGTTTACCTGTAGTGGGGGTGGTTGAGCTGCTGGTGCCTGTAGACGAGGTCGTGCGGGTGCGGGCTCGCGGGGCTGGCGGGGCTCGGGCTGCGGGACGGGCCCGCGCCACCCGCCGATCCACTGCCTAGGCGGCTCACTGGAACACAAGTAAATAGTTCTCTGCTGAGATTATAGAGGCATGAGGAACAGGGTGTAAAGTTCACTCATCCTCCATAGAAAAGGGAGGATCCTTCGACCAGACGGGTGTTGTGTCTGGTGGGCAACTGCCCGACGGTTGATTTATTTATTTATTTAGGATCTCCAACAAAAGATGTACACAATACATGAAACATAAATAAAGGGAACATCAGGTATTAAGTAAGTGTACTCCTTCACTTATAGGAGACCACAGCATGCACAAAAATGTTAACAAACTAAGCTAACAAAGTTAAAATATTAATAATAAGTAAAATTTGGAGAAAAATTAATACTTGTTTAAAATACAAAAAACATAAGAAATTAAAATATAACATTTAGAGACACCGAACTTATATCTATTAAACTTTTCTTATATTTAGACAGAGACTCGCAGATGTCTAAATTCGTAATTTTAGCAAATTCGTTATAAATGATGTCGGGACGTTGTTTTTATTGTTACGAGCTGGGGTTCGAGATAAATAAATTTATGCCGGTTTACACCAAAAACACACTATATTTAAATAATCACTAATACATTCATCAGAAACTTAAGCAGAATCACTTGTAGCTCACTGTTAGTTCACTGTTGGTCACTGTATCGCATTCCTAGCTGAACTGCCGTACACCGCTGGGAACCCTCTATTTATATGACGAGTGTAAGCTTCTCGAAAGTTCGAGGCCATAATTCGAGAACATTCTAGTACTTACAGGAATGATGTAGAATGCTGCAAAACGACACTTAACCATCTAGAACATTCTGTAGAACGTTCTAAGAAAATCTGTCACGAATCGACGTACCGTGTAGTTCTGCTACTCGATAACAGATGGCGTTAGCGTCGACGTAACAATATGCTAGTCGCGCAGTAAACTCTGCGCGATGCAGGATTGCGTGACGTCAGTGTGACGCGTAGTACGCATGTGGCGATGTAGATGCCGCCACAAGATCACCAATATAAAACAACTCGTAAACGTATGAGCAGTTCTGGGACTAACTTGTCCAGTATATAAATTGTTTGGAAGACACTTTTCTTCCTTACAAGTCATTCAAATCCTTGTTTCCATTGGAGTTGTTTCCCGGGGCTCAGACTACTTACCTCTAGACGTAGCCATGATTACAGTGTGAAATGTGGAAGTGAGACGCATATATACAAGATTAGTAGGAAAATTGAGACAAAGCATCGTATTACGGCGTGCCTTATTTTTGCTTGGCGAACTTTTGAATGTTAGCCAAACAAAGTGCTTTCACTGTTACAAAATTTATCTTGCGAACTTTTTTGGGCAGTTTTTACATTGTGCGTATGTATTGACATGGGTTTCAATTAAAAATGTGAAAGATTTCTTACGTTAAACCTTATTTCTCACATAACCTAGAAAAAGTATTATATTGCTATCTCATGAGCGGCCACGCGGTGGCTCGATCTATACGTATATTATCTAAGCTTCGGGCTTACAGTCGTTAGTTTATATTCTGTTACTCACGCGCGAGGTGCTGAGGAGTGGGAGTATGCAGCTCAGTCAGTCGCTGCGGAGACGCGCTCGCTCGACTCCGACTGCCTGCGGAGACAAGTTCATGAGTCAATGAAACGTGCAGTTTATTGGTATGGTACAGTCAGCAACGAGAGGAGCAGCTCGTTAAGCTACGCTTGCCGGGATTGGTCCGTGGATGGGTGATCATCTTTACATACCGAGACTCCTCCGTGCCTCGGTAAGCACGTTAAGCCGTTGGTCCCGGCTGTCATTCGTGGATCTTTGACAGTCGTTACGGGTCTTCAGAAGCCCGAAAGTCTGACAACCAGTCTTACCAAGGGGTATCGTATTACCCAGTTACTGGGTTGTGGAGGTCAGGTAGGCAGTCGCTCCATGTAAAATAATGATATTCAGCTGCATCCGGTTAGACTGGAAGCCGACCCCAACATAGTTGGGAAAAGGCTAGGCAGATGATGATGATGATTAATATTTTTAGAATATCAAAATGGGAATTATTGGGAGCTGAAAAAAGCATTATTATAAAAGCATATTGAGTGATACAGTTTTGAGCGTGGTGTCTCAGTGGTAACGGCCCACTACCACTACCACCCACTACCACTACCACTACGGCCATACTAGTTGTAGATCGTGGGTTCGAATTCGAACCCAGGCAGGCCTTTAGTTTGTGTAAATACACTTCTGGACACATCTTTTGGCCCACCTTGTATTTTCAGTTTCGTTTGGTCCTAGCTAAAATTTTATATTAGGTCGAGCAAAAAGTTTTTATGCAGTTTTGAACCTGGCACATTCACAATTTCATTCAATAGTCTTTTTTTGAATTTCGAACACAGAATTTAAAGAAACAAAAGACAATTTGGAGCCTGTTTGTTGACATCAAACAATCGAATACTAAGAAAACTTGGTTTTATTGGTTTACTTGGATTTAATTCTTGAAAAAGTGATTGATATCTTTGGTTTTGCAACAAACATTACTTATTCTTAACATTAAGGTGAGGTTCTATCAATAATCTATGGATACTTCACCTGAAGTCGCCGCCCAAGCTGTGGCACTTATTCAGGCCGGACACAGCCAAAGAAACGTGAGTGCTCAACTTAATTTAAGTCGATCTGCGGTCCGAAATGTTTATCGGAGGTACCTAGAGACTGGCGGCTTTGTTCGTCGCCAAGGAAGGCCACGATCTCGGGTCACAACTGAAAGGCAGGATCGATTCATCGTGACGACCAGCTTGAGAAATCGTCACCTTACCTCCATTGAGATACAAAACCAACTTCGCGACTTCCACGGAGTATCTGTGAGCGCTCGAACTGTTCGGAGAAGGTTAAAAGAACGCGATATGGTACCACACAAGCCAGCTAATGGCCCCAAACTAACGCGAGCCCACCGAACAGTGCGCCTTCATTTCGCACGCAGTCATTTAAATTGGACACAGCAAGATTGGAGCCGTGTACTCTTTTCTGATGAGTCTAAAATTGTGTTACATGGCAATGATGGAAGGAAGAAGGTCTACCGACGTAAGGGAGAGCGTTTCGCACAATGCTGCTTTGAAGAGAGGGTTGCTTATGGCGGTGGCTCATGGACTGTCTGGGGCGGTATATCCGCGAGCGGCAAAACTCAACTTGAGGTTGTTACAGGACCACGGCTGCCAACATTAAATGCTGAAAGGTACATTCGTGAGTGCTTAGAACCTCACGTGATACCATACGCGGACTATGTGGGCCCAAATTTCCTTTTTATGCATGATAATGCAAGAGCCCATGCGGCCGGCATCGTCAGGGAATATCTTCGGGATGTGAACATCACAGTTATGGACTGGCCAGCCAGAAGCCCAGACATGAACCCTATTGAGCACATGTGGGACGAGCTAAAAAGACGTGTTAGGGCTCGTCAGCCAGTTGCCCAGACGACGCAGGAGTTGAAAACTGCCATAGAAGAGGAATGGGAGATGATCCCTCAAAATTTCATAGAGCGGTTGATAAACTCTATGCCTAATCGTATGAGAGCTGTGGTAGATGCCCATGGAGGCAACACGCGTTATTAAATTAAACCTTTATTTGATAAAACATGTTTTTTATTCAAAAATCAATTGCCTTTAACAAGGCGCATATCCGACTTGTTAGGCGTAGCTCCATGTCGTATGGTATTCTGAATTCAAATTTAAAACAATACGATCGAAAAAGATGGTAAAATGTATCAGGTTTAAAACTGCATCAACAGTTTTTGTTCAATCTAGCAATCATATTTCGGTAGGGGCCATCGAAACCTAAACTCTAAGGTGGGCCAATAGATGTGTCCAGAAGTGTAATTTCATTACCACTGCTCTCAAAACGGTGAAAGAAAACATCGTGAGGAAACCGGCATGTCCTAGAACTACAAATTCGAAGACATGTGACATCCACCAACCCGCACTGGGCCCGCGTGGTGGACTACAGCTCACTCCTTCTCACAGAGAGGAGGCCTGTGTCCCAGCAGTGCGAACATTATAGGCTGATTACTCACTATTAGGCTGATGCGTGGGAGCATGTTGACTGTGGCCGGGCAGCGCGTGGTGCTGACGCTCCGGCCGCGCGGCGTGCGGCAGCGTGGCGGGCGCGCGCGGGGCCAGCGGGGCCGCAGGGGCCGGGGCCACAGGGGCCGGCGCCAGCGGGGCCGAGGGCGCCGCGCGCGGGACCACGCCCGCCGGGGGTCGGGACGACGAGTAGGCTGGAAATATATATTTTTTTTGTCATTTTCCGGTGACCATAGCACAGCGTCATGCTGAGTGGAAGCCGAAGTGTCACAGTCACAGCACTTGTCTTAAAATTTCGAAGTGAACTATCATATGAAGGAGAGCTGTTTGCACATTCTTAAACTTTTTTTTTCTTTTTTTTAGGCCGCATAGTTTTGACTTTTGATGAAAAATGTAAAAAGAATACCGTTCCCCCCTTATCTCCAAAGTTTGCATAGAAAATAATCTGAAATTATTCTATGTGATAGCAATTTATGTAAAGATTACAGTAAAAATAAAACAATGTTTCTAAATAGCACACTTTTTCAGAAATCGGACCCTCGGTGCGCGAGTCTGACTCGCTCTTGACCGGTTTTTTCATGTGATAATATTTTTCAACTACAATTTTGTTTTTGGGATAAATTCATGCCAACTAAAGAACCCTTCATTGTGCGTGGTCCGACACGCACTTGCCCGTTTTTTTAACCGACTTCAAAAAAGGAGGTTCTGTATTCGACCCGTATGTATGTATGTACTTTAAGAAAGTAAAAACCGACTTCAAAACCAAAAACGAATAAAATAACTTTCATAAAACACACAGCTTCTGAAGTCGGTGTCAAGCTAAAGTGCATTGAAGAATGGAAGACACCGACTTCAGAAGCTGTTAAGTGTTTTATAAAAGTTATTTTCTTTTTTTTAGGCCGAGTAGTTTTCGACTTTTGAAGAAAAATAAAATATATATATATATCCCCCCCCCCCCATCTCCAAAGTTTACATAGACAAAAATCTGAAATTATTCTATGTGATAGAAGTTTATGTAAAGATTACAGGAAAAATAAAACGATGTCTCTGAATAGCACACTTTTTCAGAAATCGGATCAGAACCCCCGTTGCGCGAGTCAGACTCGCTCTTGACCGGTTTTTCCACACTTCTCCATCAGTCGTCATCTCGGTAGTCACCCCCTTTCTAGCCATATCATCTTTCACTCAGTCCATCCATCGTTTCTTTGGTCTTCCCCTACTCTTATAGCCAACACACACACACACACACACATACACACATCACACACACACACACACACAAAACACACACACATACACACACATACACAAAACACACACACACAGACTCAACACACACCCACACACATACTCTCACACACACACACACTCACACACACACACACACACTCATACTCACATTCATACTCAAAACTTTCCTGATGAAATTTTCCTCATTCCTCCGCATCACATGCCCATACTAAGACAAACCGATTTCCGCACAACTTTACACTCACCGGTGTCACTTTCAAACTTCCTCTTATGTACTCTTGTGATTATAGATCTGCGGGGTACTTGCGTAACACACTATCAATCAGAATTTTGACAGAGAGTATGTCATGCTCACTCAAATGTCTCGCTGATGGTGGCGTGTGTGTTGGATCATTGAGTTCCCTTCAAAATGGTTGAGCTAATTGGTGCTGATCCATGCGTCATGTTCGTGAACGGGCGCCGTCAGTTGGGACTGGTCGTCTCTTAGCTGCCATGGCTTATTTTTAATTTTAATATTTAATTTAGTTGTTTTAGTTTTTATCTTTTTATTACGGACGCTTTTTAACGTGCACGTCTTTCTACATTGTTCTCACATGTATATTTTCAACTTGAACGATGTAACCAATATTTTGTAAAAATATTATGATTTAAAAGAGTGTCCGTGGAGTTTCTTGCCCGTTCTTCTCCATAGGGATCTACTACGCTTTGGAATGGGCAACTAGCTTCATCTTTCTGACTGACCGACCCATTGACAATTCAAAAGTGCCTGTAATTGGTTTATTTGAAATAAATGCTTTGAGTTTGAGTTTGACAGCTCAACAACATTCATTGCAATATTTACGTTGTCGAGCAGACAAATTTTTCGAACATATGAAGCAATGGATTAGCAATTTGTTTCAAAATGATTCAAATTCCGATCTATAGTGTGTTACGCAATTATTTTTATTTGTTTCTTTTTTTTTTAATATCTTTTTTGTATGCACATGTCTGTAGGAAATAAACTTATTCTGCTCTCTTTATTACAAGTAATATTGAACTTTGTCATGTAAATACATGTTGTTGCCCGCGGCTTCGCCCGCGTGGATGTCAATACTTCTCTATTTGAATCAGAATTTGTTCACAATTTAAAGGTTTTTAATTTTTTGGGCTACGTTACTCCTTATAACATCAGCTATCTGCCAGTGAATTTCTTATTCCCGCCCAGTTCGCTTTTTAACCGACTTCAAAAAGGAGGAGGTTCTCAATTCGTCGGAACCTTTTTTTTTTTTTATGTATGTTCCCCGATTACTCGAAGATGGCTAGACCGATTTGGATTTTTTTTTGTTTTGTTCGAGAGGGTATACGTCACAGTTGGTCCCATATAAAATTGATTAACTTTGCTTTGGTAGTTTTTGAGTTAGCTTTAATAATACGTATTTTTTCCCCACTTTTATATGGATGATGTTCTAGTTTGTTTTGCAGGTAGTGGTATTTGAATTTGTGTGGGGTAGGTACACAACTAAAAAGTGAAAAATAAAAACTTTTTTACAAAAAAAATACAACCGACTTCCAAAAACAACACTACAAAGTGAAAAATAACTTTAATTTCGGAAGTCGGTGGCAAAAAACGAAAATACATTTAACTAGACACCGACTTCCGAAATTAAAGTTATTTTTCACTTTGTAGTGTTGTTTTTGGAAGTCGGTTGTATTTTTTTGTAAAAAAATGTTTTTTACATATCACCGAACAGTCACCTCTGATAACAGACAGCTCGATGGCCGCTCGGAGCTCGTCCTCGTCCGCGCGGCTCCGCAGGCAGGACATGGCCTGCAACACCAATATATACGCGCCATTAGGTTACCTTCACGACACACACAGTGTATAATAATAACCCCCCCACACCGAATTTCGGCTCTGGCAGCCAATCAGCGGAAATTACCATCGACGCTTTACAGGGTGAAATTGAATTCATGAGCGTCCTTTTAAGGGGTCATTGTACTCATCATTATGAACAACTTTTACTACGGGACCAAACCTGAAATCGCGAAAAAAAAACAGCTGTTCCCTACATTTATGTTCGCACAACTCGTCAAAATGTAGGGAACAGCTGATTTTTAGGGTTCCGTACCAAAATAGTGTCTGTCTGTGTGTTCATCTGTCACAGCTGGATATATCAAGAACTACTAATGCTATCAACTTGAAATTTGGAACAATTTTAGATGACGTTTGCCCAACTATTTTGCAAATAAGAATAAAATCTGAAATTATTCTATGTGATAGAAGTTTATGTAAAGATTACAGGAAAAATAAAACCATGTCTCTGAATAGCACACTTTTTCAGAAATCGGAACGGAACCCCCGGTGCGCGAGTCCGACACGCTCTTGACC
Organism: Cosmia pyralina; assembly: GCA_946251885.1. Taxonomy (NCBI): domain Eukaryota; kingdom Metazoa; phylum Arthropoda; class Insecta; order Lepidoptera; family Noctuidae; genus Cosmia; species Cosmia pyralina. The sequence continues at coordinate 15,762,231 of OX276369.1, read as the reverse complement.
GGTTTTCTTTAACGATATCAGGTCCCATAGTAAAAGTTGTTCATAATGATGAGTAAGTACAACACTATCGTGGGAGCAGCGTGTATTGTACAGAGGTCTATGCTCCAGCGCGCAACACATGGCGGCGCGTGCGCAGGGCTCGCGGATGTCACAGCGGCATTAATATCTTAATAAGTAACTCACTGGCGTGTGTTCCCTTTGGTGTCGACTGCTTTGAGCTCCGCCTGCTCGCTGTGCGCGCGACCCTGGAACATAACCATGCTATTTTAAACTGAATATCCTACACGTATTAAATAAGCAATATTTGTAATCACGTTCTCCAAAACGGCTCTAACGATTTCGATGAAAGTTGCAAGATAAGATATTTTATTTTGCAAATATGGGTACAAAAGATGGTGACATAAAAAATATAATTAGCTATAGCCATATTTTACCAGGTGGCATGCAAAAGTACAAAATACACTTGAGATGCTGAGTACATATTAATAAAGATAAACAATGGTGCCGATTCTGTTGTACACCGAACTAAACTATCACTAAAATTCCTTACTTTTTGCTATGAGAATCTTAGAGCTATTCTGCAAAAAAAAACCTCTAAATTAAAAAACAATTTTGACACAACTAAAATCGAGTTTGAAAATCGTGACTCCGCGTGGTATAGTGCTCGTAGTATATTTGACCCGGTGGCTTTAATTGGAACTAACGAAATCACTATGAAAAGTGAGTAGGTTTGTCATATTTTGTTTACCGTTACCGTTGCAGATTATATTTTTTAGAGCTGGAGGGGGGCAGGGAGGGGGCAGTTTCAACGTGTTTTTGTGGATTTTTTTTTGTTACCTACGTGTTGAGGTTTAGGGGTTTAAGGGTTCTATAAAGGGGGGCCAAATTTTCATTATTTTTGCGATAGGACACACCGTTTTCGAGATATATGGAAAAGCAAAAAATACAGTACTGTTTTTGCCACAGAGCACAATTACTCCTAGCGGAGGTTTTTGCACTTGAAATGAAGGTGTTGGTGTGAATTTTAGCTCATGACAACTAATCTTATTCCACACCTTTTTAATCGCGATTAAAAATAGTCTTATTTAGTTTGACAATAAAAATTTTAGGTGAAAAAACGTCAAATACAGAATAGCAAAATTGCCATTTGCACTAAATTATTATCTCAGTACAATCTTAGTGCTGTCAAACTAAAATTTAGTTAAGTTGTGTCATTTTAATCAATTTCCGCATGGGAAATCTCGTTTGACAAGAATAAACTAAATTTTAGTGATTTTTAGTCTAGTTTATAGGCATTTGTGACAAGAGATTCGGCACCAATGTCAATATAAAGATTGATCATCTATAATTACAATTTAATTATGCTTCAATAGTTATTTATATTATACACAATTCTTGTGCAGTCAACTTAATTCGTATTGGAATTCAATTAAAATGAAATAAAATAAAAATTTAACGTCATATTTTTCTAATTTCTAATCGTATAAAAAATAATTAAGAAATTTCTTTATCTATTAAAAATTCCAATATAGGCCAAATTCAGGCAAAAATTACAATATACAACGTGTCGTTTTGCATCCTTGTCAAATTTCAGGGTGTGATGCAAAACATTAAACCGAACAACTTTCTCCATGGGACCAACATAACGTAATCGCGAAAAAAATTTCAACCGTCCCATAGAAAACTTCAATACCTACTCGACGCAAATGTATGAGACGGCTGATTATTTTGCGATTACGATATTGGTCCCATGGAAAAAGTTGTTCAGTTTGATGGTCTATCCAACACCCTTAAATTTAACGAGGATGCAAAACGACACGTTGTATAGGGGTTTACGGGGGAGCAAAATCGTTCTACCTAGGCCTCATTTCTGGCAAAATTAATTTTCTCTATTTTCACGCCAGCAAAACTTTCTCAGCCAGGACTAAACAGTTATACGTGTTCAATACTGGTGTTCCAAATATGAGGCACCTTTTCATTGTCTAGAAAGACTCCTTCTCTCTTCTAGGAAGGAGAGAAGAATAGAAGGGTTACAAGATGATTTCAGAAACTTTTCTAAGGACCGGTAGGCAAGAAGATAACAGACAGACGCAGACAGTTTAAGCTACGCTTGTCGGGGTTGGTCAGTGGATGGGTGACCATCTTTACACACCGAGACTCCTCCGTGCCTCGGAAAGCACGTTAAGCTGTTGGTCCCGGCTGTCATTCGTGGATCTTTGACAGTCGTTACGGGTCGTCAGAAGCCAGAAAGTCTCACAACCAGTCTTACCAAGGGGTAAGTCCCTCTTGTACTACAAAACCTTTATGTACTATCAAAAGACTTTGTGCCTCATCCTTTTCAAAACTTTTTCGGTTGAACGTTGAAATAGTAGTTTGCAACGCCCTTTTTTAGTTTGACCAATGAATGAAGGACGAGTCTTTTTTTTTTAAGTTAATCGTTTTTGTTTGACCAATAAACGAAGAATGTCGCCTAAGAAAGATGACCCTAAAATAACCAAAGTCTCTTTTCTTAAACGTTAATTCCTGTTTTTTCTTAACTTGGCAAAAAAAAAAAGGTTCTAACCTTTTTTTTATAATGTGCGTCGAAGCGCTATTGGTGGACGAAAACAATTCAGCCACTGGCCCGTGCATACGAAAAGCGCACTTATGGGGGTGACGGACAAAAGACGTTGATAGTACCAACATGAATTATTATATTATGTTATTGTACTGACCCGGTCGCGGTGTATGCGTGGCGCCATCACCCAGGTCTAGCTGCAGCACACCACCGCCGCTGTACTCTGAAACACACAACACAATACTATCAGCTGAAGGGCTCGTGGCGTAATAAACCATCATCTTTGGTTACTATCAAGCTAAACATCCAAGATGTGAGCGACCCACTAAGCTGCGCACACGCATACTTGTCTGGTGTAGCTGTACCTCTGTGTGGAGCATGTCGGAAGTAGTCCCTCGCTGTCAGCAGGTGTGTGTTGGCGTTGGGCGCCATGGCCACGTCGGGCACGGCGGCCGACAGGCGCGCGGGCGCGGCGCCCGGCGCGGACGCGCGGCTGGAGCACGACGAGAGGGACTGTCTGTGGGGGGAAAGGAACAATATTTAAAAAAAGAGCCGGCCGAGTGCGTGTCGGACCAGGCACAATGAAGGGTTCCATAGTAGAAATGAATTTATCCCAAAAACAAACAACATTATAATCCCAAAAAAAAAATTTCTTTGTGATAAAATTACAAATCAACAATTTTCGGACTTGTGCTGTCAGAGGTTGCTTCTTGCCAAATTTTATGATTCTAGGTTAACGGGAAGTACCCTGTAGATTTTAAATTATTTGCGAGTGTCAAAATATGTCGCATAAATGGTCGTATCTTTTTATTGCGCTGACTTAGAAACTTGATTTTTTTAGAATTCTAAGCGACCGTAGACCTACGTATTTGATATTAATTTCAACTTAATTCCTCCACGCGTTCCTGAGAAAATGGGTCTTGACAGTCAGACAACGAAGTAGGATCACTTCGTAAGGGTAAGTACCGTTTTTTACTTTTGAACCCTAAAAACAAGATGGCGGCGTTAGATTTGTACAGTTATAAATTCAATTGTTATTGACCGTATCGACTCAGTCTGAAAATAAAATTACCTTGTGTGCTTTTTTATTACGGGAGGACACTGGCTCCTGCAACACAGTTTTAACTAGTGCAGGAGTCAGAGAATTCCATATCTGATGTAACATCTGTTTTATGACAATAAATAATTTTTTAATTTAAATTTTTTTTTAATTCTATTCTTTAAAATCTAAGTCTTAAAAAATATATATATGGAGAAATATATAACAAAGGAGGGGGAAATAATCATAGGGCATCAAAAAATTCGTCCGCATCGCTGTCGACAGGAAAAATGCTCAAAAGGCTGGCAGCATTGCCACGTTGTATGGCAATGCTAAGCCACCGTTCCCAAGGGGAGTAATAAAATCGCGGCGGGTTTTTATCGCGCAGTGGATTTTCAACTCTCCTTTGTTGAGCCGAGCGTTGAGAATCCAACTTAACAATAACAGAGTACATTCTAGCGCGTCGAAAAAACCACTCGTTGGATTTTGCACTCTCGGCGCTAAGCAGAGCGTTGAAAATCCAGTACGCGAAATAAAATCGCCGCTATATTTTTACGTCCGTGCGAACGTCGACTAATTCTTTGGCCAAAAAATAGGCCAGCCTTTTGGTCACGTGTAGAGTCGAGCAATTTTATTCTTAATTATATACCTGTGTTGCGGCGCGTCAGCTGACCGCGAGCCGCCCTCCCTTCGACACGTGCCCGGGCCAGAGTTGTCTGAAACGATACATTTCATTTGGTTATAATTATTTAAGACTAGCTTCCGCCCGCGTGGTATGTCGATAAAAAGTAGCCTATGTCCTTTTCCAGGTCATGTTCTACCCGTGTGCCAAATTTCATCCATATCCGTTCAGCCGTTTTAGCGTGAAAGCGCAACAAACAAACAAATCAGCAAACTCATTTTAACATTTATAATAATATTTAATATAACCAGTACAACTTTTTCCTTTTTCCTTGTGCTGTGAGACCTTGCTTCATGTCAAATTTCATGATTCTAGGGACAACGGGAAGTACCCTATAGGTTTTGATTTACTTGCGAGTATCAAAATATGTCGCATAAATGGCCGTATTTTTTTTTATTGTGTTGACTTAGAAGCTTGATTTTTTTAGAGCTCCAAGGAACCATAGACCTACGTATTTGATATTAATTTCAACTTGATACCTCCATGCGTTACTGAGAAAAACAGTCTCGACAGACAGACGGACAGCGAAGTGATCCTAGAAGGGTTCTGTTTTTTTCCTTTTGAGATACGGTACCCTAAAAATGACTCACCCATAGGTAGGTGCAGGGCGGGCTGCGCGCGCAGACTGCCAGTCGACGCGCAACGCAGCGACCCGCTGCCGCTCAGCGTCCTGAACAACAACACACAAAAATTTAATTAAATATTAATCTTTATTGACATACTATGAGATTACAAAATCATACGAAGCATCTGAATCCCAAACCAGGTAAAAACCTGTGCCAGGAGTCAGCGCCTCCTCCCATTTTCAATACACTATGGATGGCGTCTGGGTAAAAAATAAAAACTTTTGGTTTGCAAAAAACTACAAACCGACTTCCAAAAACAACACTACAAAGTGAAAAATAACTTTAATTTCGGAAGTCGGTGTCTGGTTAAATGTATTTTCGTTTTTTGCCACCGACTTAAAGTTTATTTTTAACTTAAATTTGTTTTTCACTTTGTAGTGTTGTTTTTGTAATGTGGCACCGGTGACTGAAAAGTTGTGCGGAAATCGGCTGTCATGGTATGGGCATGTGATGCGGAGGAGTGAGGAAAATGTCGTGAGGCAAGTTTTGAGTATGAATGTCGATGGCTATAAGAGTAGGGGAAGACCAAAGAAACGATGGATGGATTGTGAGAAAGATGACATGGCTAGAAAGGGGGTGACTACCGAGATGACGAATAATAGAGAAGTATGGAAAAAAAGGACATGTTGCGCCGACCCCAAATAGATTGGGATAAGGGCAGGAGAATGATGAGTGTTGTTTTTGTAAGTCGGTTTGTATTTTTTGTAAAAAAGTTTTTATTTTTCACTTTTTAGTTGTGGTACCTACCCCACACAAATTTTAATACCACTATCTGCAAAACAAACTAGAACATCATCCATATAAAAGTGGGGAAAAAATACGTATTATTGAAGCTAACTCAAAAACTACCCAAGCAAAGTTAATCAATTTTATATGGGACCAACTTTGAGGTATACCCTCTCGTATAAAACAAAAATGTTTCACATCGGACAACTCTGTAAAAAGTTATGCGTGGTAATACATAAAAAAAAATATACGTGTCGAATTGAGAACCTCCTTCTTTTTTTTCGTCCGTTAAAAAAGAAATTCTATTTAGTCCGTCAGCCAGATAATAAAAAAAATTTGATGTCAGAATGAATGCGTCAGACGTCACAACGTTTCATAACTTTAAGAGGATACATCGAAGCGTGGTTTAGCTCGGTGTGTATGTGTAATGTTGTTATGGCTATCTTGGACGCGCGAGATAGAAGACTCTCACGCGCACCGGAACTAAACGCGCTTCGTATAAATGTAGATTTATGACAAAATGCTTAATTAAAAATAATTTTTAGCTTAGTAAGTTCTTAACATATTTAAATACCTTCGATTTAAAGCAAATTTTACTGCACAATAAGGAACTGTTTACGTATAATCGTTTAAAACAGAAAATAGACGGTGCTACTTTGGAATGTTTTTTCTATCGAAAAAATTTCAGTAATCATGTTTCGGTTTTAGTACAGCAGTAGACAATTATAGGCAAATAACACATGGACAATCCAAATGATTAATAATAATAATAATTGTTTATTTCGGAAATCAGGTTCCATTTTGTTAGTATTAATTATTAAACCATATACATTTGGTTTTATAGGAATTTTAAAAACACAAAATTATCGATGTATCCCCTTAATGCAATAAAATTTCAAAAGACAATAACAGTATTGACATCTTCGATTCCCGTGCCGCTGCTTTCAAAAGACATGTTTGTACTCTTTCTTTTTAATCTTGTAATGTTTTAAATGTTGTTTTCTTTTAATAATGTAACTTTGTGTCTATTATGTAATGTACTTTACCTGGTGTGTTTGGTCTCCTACACATTCCCTGCCTAAGTTGGAGTGTGTCGGAGGGCAGATGACCTTGTAGCTGTAATTTGTGAACTATTGTTGTTGCTGGACATGTTGTGCGATTACGCTTTGGGTGATAATCAGGTCGAAACCTATAATGTGTATTTAGTTGTATACCCACTGTGATTGTTACCTGTTGTAGTTGCCTTATGAATAAAATAAAATAAAAATAAAATATAATAAATGCACGATCTTTACACATACGAAACAAACCTGCAACACTCGTGCGCCGGCTGCTCATCCACACACCACACGCGCACGTTGTCCGCCTGTCTGTCTGTGGCACAGTCCCAGTGTTCTGCGTCTCGCTCCCTGTGGTTACAAACTTATGTATTACAGTCTGATTTTTAATTCGACGGAATTCTGACAGCTGTAATTTTTTTACACTTCAGATATGAAAAACCTTTTCTGTCTTGTCCTTATTATAAGTTATTTAAATGACTAGAATTTTTTAGATATAAATTATAAAAAAAAAAAATATGAAAGAGAATGAGATCAAGTAAACTATATGACAATGTAAATAGTGTTTTCAATACACTTCCTCGAAAACTGTTTCATATCATACTACGATTAGGTTCACAATGCAATGTATTTCACACGCGTGCGATTTTTCATTTTCCAACACGTGTGCGGGAATAAAAATTGCCACAGATAACTTATACCTATACTTAGGCCAAATTGGTTCAATGCCTCTATACACACCGTCTCTATTCGGAGGTGAATGTTTTTTTTTTTAATCTCGGCAAAGAGTTATGCGTCTTTACGACGCTAATATTTTTTGAATATTTAAATAATGTTTATATATAGAATATCATCAAAAACCATGATTATTACAATAAAAAAAAAGTTTATGAACAAATTAACATTTATTTGTGTTCTGAACTCAAAAATATTTGAATTTTCTATTTTTCATATTAGGCTGTTTATCGGCTTTATACCTTTGCTTCTTCTTTGACCTGGCGCGCTTTGCGCGCGGAAAAAAAAGAAAATTGAAGTCATACTTTCCTAATAATTAATGACAAAAATCTATTTCGTTATTTTATTTTATTTCTTCAAAAGTGTATTGAAAAACGTCGTTTGATACACGTGGACATTTGTTATTGCAGTTCTCGGCTCAAAAACAACCTCGCCAACGGCTCGGTTGTTAATTCCGCCTCGAATGCAATAACAAAAATTCTCCACTTGTATCAAAATGTACTATTTCGTTATTTTATTTAGAGTAAAAGAGTAAAAGAAAATCTTTAAAAAATTTAAAACCCTATCGGAAACTCTTTCAATGGGTAACCAAAATAGTCCCTGTTCGTAACCACCATACACACAAAAATAGACATAAAGTGAAGTGTCGAGTGATTTTGAACCTTGTGCGATGCAGTATTACAGGCGAATGTCAAACGCTGGTCTCACCTGTCGTTATCCAACTCAGCGATCAATAACTCTGCACACGCGTCCGGTAGCGACATCTCGCGGACTGCCCGCAACGCGATCTGCAAACAACAACATTATTTTATTACTAATATACAGTGTAAATTTTACGAGGAGCTCGTGGCTAAGTAATAACAGCCGCACGGGTCGATCCAAACGTTAAGCTACGCTTACCGGGGTTGGTCCGTGGATGGGTGACCATCTTTACATACCGAGACTCCTCAGTGCCTCGGAAAGCACGTTAAGCCGTTGGTGCCGGCTGTCATTCGTGGATCTTTGTGGAACGACTACCTTCTGACCTCCAAAACCCAGCAACTGGGTAATACGATACCCCTTGGTAAGACTGGTTGTCAGACTTTCTGGCTTCTGACGACCCGTAACGACTGTCAAAGATCCACGAATGACAGCCGGGACCAACGGCTTAACGTGCTTTCCGAGGCACGGAGGGGTCTTGGTATGTAAACATCCCATCCCACCACACATCACACATCATCTAAGCATAATCTTTTCAATTTTTGTCAATACATCTTCTTTTAAACCGCACCGCTGCCTCAAAAGTAAGCGTTGTCAGACTTTCGGGCTTGTGAGTACTTGTATCGACGTTAGTATTGAGTGCTAAAGACACACGTACCTGCTTGTACACGGTGACCGTGTCGCTGTCGTGCAGCGCGGCGGCGCGGCGCGCGGGCGGCGCCTGGCGCAGGTGACGGGCGCGCGCGCGCAGCCCGGCCAGCACGCGCGGCGACACGCAAGCGCGCGCCGCGCCCGCCACGGAGCACGTGGGCGACACGGAACGCGGCGAGCGCGCGCCCACGCGAGCCGCGGCCACCTGGTGGGGGATATACTCTTGAGTTAAGCGCACATTAGGGTGCGTTTCCACTGACTCGGAGCTGAGAAGAGCAGTGAAAAGTGGCACTGAAGCGAAGCGGAGTGCAATTTCGAAAACTATGATGGTCGGACCGCCCTGCTCGATTCCCGTTCTGCACGGCTCTAGGCCGCGTGTTCACATAAAATATGTCGTTTTGAATCCTCGTCAAATTTCAGAGTGTGATGCAGAACATTAAACCGAGTAACTTTCTCCATGGGACCAACATCTTAATCGCGAAAAAAAATTCAAGTGTCCCTTAGAAAACTTCAACACCTACTCGACGCAAATGTATGGGACGGTTGATAATTTTTTCGCGATTACGATGTTGGTGCCATGGAAAAATTTGTTCGGTTTGATGGTTTATATACACCCTTTGTTCGGTACAATGTTTGCAACCGAACAGCTCAGCACTTTTGCCTGCATGCATTTCCATAAATGCATGTATCGCTACGATCACCAGTCAGTACGTACTCGGATACCAATCGCGTAACTCAAACCATAACCAATCAAACCATCTTAGGATTTAGCTTAGATTTACCATTCAATTATTATAACCAATATTCAATAATTAATATAGTTTTTAAAACCATAATTATTTCGTATAAACCAGTCAAATATAAAATCTACTATCATATCAACCAACTCAGAAATTAGTGCCAAACCACGCAGGTGCCAAATTCTACACCCTTAAATTTGACGAGGATGCAAAACGACACATTGTATATGTGCGGGGTGCAGGTTTCTTGGTAATAACACCATAACACCAACACCACCACAACAAACACCAACACACACACACACACAAACAACACCAAACACCAACAACACAACACCATAACAACAAACAACACCACCAACACACCAACACCATACAAACACACCATAACACACCATATTACACCACCACCACACACACCAACAACACCACCACAAACACCACATTAACACCAAAAACACCACCCACCAACACCAAAAACACCACCCACCAACACCAAAAACACCACCCACCAACACCAAAAACACCACCCACCAACACCATACAACACCAACACCATACCAACACCATATTTGTAAATAAATGATTTCTATTCTATTCTAATATTAAAGCACTGATTGGATTTGGTTTTAATGAGTTTATTGTAAGTTCCACAAGTTTAATGTAAAATGTTCTGTTAATTGTTATGAATGATGCACCAAATGCACCCGGTCCGTTTAATGTCTAGCAATGCATTGATGTTAAAGTATAACTATTGTTGTAAACTGCTGCGTTAGCAGGTGTTCGGTTGCTTAGACCGAACAGTATAGTGTTACTCACCATATACAAGGTATCAGGTATCCTGTGCAGATACCTCTCCCGCCTCGCGCGCGCCAGCTCCGCTTCGGGCACCGCCTGGTCTTCTAGCAGCGCCTGCAAACAAACGACCTTGGTTTTAGTTAAACTCTATTTAACGTCTACCACCAAAAGAGTATCTTCCTGTAGGGTGTAAGCCTTCGAAGTCCCCTTGCAAGTCCCTGAACCGTCTCCGGAGCCAAGCGGGAAGATGTAACTCAAACCTGCTGTAGTAGGGCCACCTTGACGAAACGGCGGCAGGGTGTGATCTTGCCTATCCTAACTAATACTATAAATGCGAAAGTAAGTTTGTCTGTTTGTTTGTTACCTTTTCACGCCTAAACCACTGAACCGATCATCCTGAAATTTTGTATATATAGGTACGTTGTCAGGTGTACAGAAACGGACATAGGGTACCTTTCATCCCGAAAAAAAGTACTGTTCCCGAGGAAAACAACAATAAAGTTCTTATGATAATAGATGGCGCCACGTGTCTTTCGAATCATGATTGTATTATATTATTACAAGCAGAGTACAACCCGAATTTATTGTGAAATTCTAAATTACCGCGAGCGAGGTCGCGGGCAAAAGCTACTAATCTATATTGCCTACAATCGCCTGTAATCTCGCGTGTTCAGGCTTTATAAAGAATAGAATAGAATAGAATACTCTTTATTATGCACACCATTTAAATTACAGGTTACAATGTTACAATGTTGAAATTTTACATAGAGTGACACAATGGGCGGTCTTATCGTAAAAAGCGATCTTTTACAGACAACCTTTGGATGGAGTATGGGGACAAGGAGAGACAATTCTGCAGGTAGTCCGTGGTGTACCATATACATATACAACATATACATAATATATATACCTATACTTATACAATAATAAACATGAAACAAGAGCAAGGAACTATATATTTTATGTAATAATGACGTTTAAAGAGAGAGGAAGTGTTTTTTTACCAGAATTTTAAAAGTGGCCAAAGTTTGAGCACGCCTTATCAATACGGGCAAGGCATTCCATAATCGTACTGCTTGAACTGTAAAAGACTTGTCATAAAAGCTGGTGGAATGCATCGGCATCGGCATCGTCATAAAGCCTTCATAAGTAGCAAAAGTGGCAACATTGTTAGCTGTCAATGTCAGTGACGTAATGACTAGTTCATGATTTTATCTGAGGTTACTTTCCCGCCAATATCCTAAGAAAAAGTTTTGTAAACTCTTCGGTCCGTGTGAAATAAAATAGTGTTAAGTATGAGGATACACGAGTGAAACTACTGCTTGCTAGAAACGCACTGACGTTTATTCTGTACTCTCGGTGCGTTGGCACACGCACACATATCCAACATTCCTCCCCCTAGTTTAGAAATACAACTCAAAACAACTAAGCTTCAATAATTTGCTACAGTTAAAAAACATACTACTTATATTATAATTTGTAATTGATTATTGGCCGATTGCGTTTGGATCGTGCTGTTGGCATAGTCTCATTTGGCTCTTGTTGCTGTGACACTTCGCTAGAATGTCCTGTGCTAGGAGAAACGGTTATAGCCTCCTGGTATTCCTCCTCCTTCTCGGAATCATCTGGTGTTGTAGGCTGTGAAACAACAGCTGAGGGTGTACCTGGTGGTGTTACTGCTCTTGCCAGGTCGGTTCCAACTGCAGCCGAAGACATTTCTTCGTTATGTTCACCAGTTGCCGGTGGCGATGTCTGTTTAGAAATCTGCGTTTCTGTCGTTGGGCCACCATTTAGCTCCTCTGTGTCTATAACCGTGCCTTTGTCGTCACAGCAATCGTTGCCTTTATATAGAATTATCTGATTTTTATGCTTTTTTATAACCATCATAGTTACTTCATCTTTTATTAAATATAATACTTTGCCGATTTTTTTAATCACTTTCCCTTTGCACCAATAGTATTTACCGTTAACTGTATATTTTTTATAATAAACTGTGTCACCGGTTGCAATGATTTGAGTGTTATGTCCGCTCGTCTTATTTTGCAAACACTGTTTACATTTAACCATATTAGCCAGAGCCGTGGATGTAGGCGACGGTGATTCGGTTTTCAAAAGATCAAGTCGCGTTCTAAGCTTGCGACCGTAGACCAGCTCAGCAGGAGAGGACCCGGTTATTGTGTGAACGGAATTCCTATAGTCAAACAAGAATTTTAAAAGTTTGTTATTTAAATCTCGCGGTCCATTACTGCTAAGCAAGCTTGTTTTTATACCCTTCTTAACTATCTTAACATAACTTTCCGCCTGCCCGTTACTGGCCGCGTGGTACGTCGGTGACGTCACGTGTGAAATTCCGTTCACCCTACAAAAAGTCTCAAACTCGTGTGACGTAAATGATGTACCATTGTCGCTAACCAGTGTATGCGGAATACCAAATCTTGACATAAAGTCATATAACCTGTCAATTGTTGCTGCTGTAGACGTACTGCACTTCATATTATAAACCTCAACCCACTTGGTATAAGCATCCACTACTACTAAAAAGGTGGTACCGTTAATAGGCCCTAGAAAATCGATATGTACCCGGTAAAATGGCGTTGGAGGATATTCCCAGTGCGCAATCGGTGCCCGCGCCGGTGATGGTCGCAATTGTATGCACACGTCACACGATCCTATCAAATGCTCTAAAGCTGCATCTATTCCCGGAAACCAAAAACGCGCTCGCGCTTCTGCCTTGGTCTTCACAATACCTAAATGAGATTGATGCAATTCCCTTAGTATTTTTGGTTGTAATTTCTTTGGAATTACAACTTTATGTCCTCGCATAACACAACCACTTTCATAAGACAATTGCGTCCTACACGCATGATACGGCTTCAAAACATCAGTATTAGGCATTTGCCTAGGCCATCCGTTTAACACAAAATGCACCACCTTACGCAAAGTCTCATCTGCAATAGTGGCCTCGCGTAACATTTCTAAGGTTACTGGCAAACTACCTTCCACCACAAAATTAATGTAGGAAGCGCGATCGAGATCGGGCATCGTCACGTCAATGGCCCGCATGCCCTTGTTCACACTCGCCTCCCCGGGCAGGCAAGCGCGAGATAAGAAATCCGCACTGTTATTAGCACTGCGCACATATTCAATTTGATAATTATAACCGCTTAAAAAGAGTGCGTATCTCTGTAGTCTGTTTGCTGATACTTCGGGTACACCACGGTGCGGTCCGAAAATCGACAACAGTGGTTTATGATCGGTCCTGAGAATAAACGGGACCGACCTGCCATACAAGTATTGATGGAAACGCCTAACCCCAAAAATAATCGCGGTCGCTTCCTTTTGGATCTGCGAGTAACGTTTCTCAGCAGCATTAAGCGTCCTCGATGCAAAAGAGATCGGTCTCTCTGACCTATCGGATTCCGCTTGCGACAGTATTGCAGAAAGACCTACCGGTGACGCATCTACTGTTAAAATTATAGTTGCGTCTGGATTGAAATGTGCTAGTACTTGATCTGATCCTAAACATGTCTTAATAGCAGTGAACGCTTCATCGTGTTCCCGCGTCCAACACCACCTGTTACCTTTTTTTAACAACTCATACAAAGGACATAAAATCGAAGACGCGTCAGGTACAAAGTTTCTATAATAATTTACCAACCCCAGAAATGACTGTAATTGATTAATATTAGCCGGTACCGGTGCTTCCATCATGGCTTTTATTTTCTCTGGTGATTTATGTAATCCATCCTTATTAATCACGTAACCTAGATAATTTACCTCGTCTTTGAAAAACACACACTTTTCTTTTTGTAATGTAAGTCCCGCATCTTGTAATTTTGATAGCACTTGGTGTAATCTATCCAGGTGCTCCGATCTAGTTTTCCCGGTTATCAAAATATCGTCGAGCATACAGAGTGTGCCGGGCACGCCAGCCAGCACGCCCTCCATCGCGCGCTGGAACACGGCCGGCGCGCTAGCTATACCAAAACACAGGCGTGTTTGTTTGTAAATTCCCCTATGCGTATTTATGCATGTTAATTCTTGCGACTCGTCGTCTAACATAAACTGGTTGTATGCATTTGACAGGTCTAATTTGGTAAACTGTTGTCCCCCATACAACTTCGAAAAAAGTTCAGTTACTGTTGGCAAAGGATACTGATCGATAACTAACTGTTTATTTACACCGGTGGAAAAATCGGCGCATATACGTATAGATCCATTTTGCTTTAACACAGGCACGATCGGTGACGCATACCGCGCGTGATCAACCGGCTGCAATACACCTAACCCTACTAAACGATCTATCTCTTTATCTACTTTACTTTTCAAAGCGAAAGCCATCGGTCGCGCCCTTACAAAAAGTGGCTTCGCATCTTCCTTTAACTGTAATTTGACTTTAAATTTATTAAATAATCCTAATTTCTCGGAAAATACCGATGGATAACGGCCTTGCAATGTAACAAACAAATCATTTTTATCAATTTGGTCACAATATTGTATTGGCAACAATTCTAACCCAAATTTTGAAATAAAATCGCGTCCGAGAATCGGCGGGCCACCGTCTCGTACAACATAAACACACAGTACATGCGATGTATTCGCATAACTTACTTGTAATTGCGCTATACCCTCACAAACAATTTTATCACCCGTATACGAAAACAAACGCTTATTAGTCATCGACAATGGTACATTGCTAAAATATGTTTTATAAGTTTCCTCTGAAATTGCTGTTACGGCCGAACCGCTGTCTATCTCGAATTTTAATTCGATTCCTGAGACCGATACCGTTTCCACCATCGGTTCCCCTTTGACTGATCGAATATTAAAACACTCACCGTCATCGTCGCTTTCATCCACAGCTCTTGATTCGACATAATTTAACTTTTTGCACATCCTACGCAGATGCCCCGTAGCATTGCACTTCCTACATTTCGCTTTTGCGAACCTACACTGGGATGTCTCGTGATTATGATAGCCGCACACTTGACACTGCACTTTAACTACCGAACTAGGCGCAGCCTCTCGATGCAATGTGGTCGCCGACTCCGTCGTCCTCGCAATCTTGAGCAGCTGATCGTGCGGCGCGGCCTGCGCCCCGGCGCCCGCTGCCGCACGTGCACTCCGCGCGTTCTCCGCTAACTCCATCGCCTTTGTCAATGTCAGGCCCGCGAGATCTTTCGAGAAAAGATTCTCTCTGTCTGATCCCGGCAACATTCCCATGACAAATTTGTCCCGAAGAGCTTCTTCCACGTTAGAGAACCCGCAATGCGCCGTCAGACCTCGTAACCTCGCGGCCCATTGTGCATACGTCTCCCCCTCATGTTGCGAAGCCGCGTAAAACTTATACCGTTCGCCGAACCCACACCGCTTTGGAATGAAATGTTCGTCCAAAAGCTTGAGTATGTCGTCATACGGTACGTCCTGCAGCTGTTTTGGCAAAGCGAGATCCGCCGCCAACTTGTGTGTGCCATCCGCGAGTGCGCTCAGCAAGATAGCTCGTCGTTTTATTCCTGTAGGATCGCTAGTCCCGGTAATGTCGTTAGCCACATACCACTGTTTGATGCGGCACTTGTAGGTCTCCCATGACTGTACATTGTGATCAAATATTGATAATAGACCAAACACTGTGCCTGACATCTTTTTTTTTTTTTCTCTTTACGTGGGTACTCGTCGCCAATGTTAAGTATGAGGATACACGAGTGAAACTACTGCTTGCTAGAAACGCACTGACGTTTATTCTGTACTCTCGGTGCGTTGGCACACGCACACATATCCAACAAATAGTAATACTGCAGTTCTTGGACTTTATTTTACACCACTAACGGCGAGTTGCACAAAACCAACATTAGTTTAACGTTTAACCAACATTAGGCACGCGTGCGCCGCACCCGCGCCACCTCGCCTGTAGTAATGTTACAGTACCTTGATCTCGTCGAGGTAGGGCAGGAAGCAGCGCGGCGGCCGGTAGGAGCCGCGCCCCAGCCACGCGTGCGCCGCGCCCGCGCCCTCCCCGCCCGGGCCCGCCACGATGCCGCGCCGCACCACCTGCAGGTACAGCCGCTTAGTGTTACGCCCAGCAGTGACTCATGAACAATCATCTAGAAGAGCCTTTGATAAAAAGTAAAACCAACATGGTTTTTACATGGACGTACGAGCTTTTCGTTTAGACAGGAGATGTGCATGGTATGATTCTGAACTATAAATATAATTTAAGATTGGTACAGTTTCACATTTATTGAGAAACTGTACCTATATAAAATTATATTTATAGTTCACAATCGTACCTTGCACATCTATCAACAATTCGGTCAATAAACATTTTAGAAAAGCAAAGCATTTTATTTAAATATACTTTTGCTTATAAAAAAAATAAAAATGTTTATTTCAATAACTTACAGTAGTCACATTTATACCTTAGGAATGACCCTTTTAGCAAAATAAATGCTTGTGCTAGGACATTCCGCCCTTCAACTACAGTACAGTGTCGTATACAAGTTATTGAATTATGATAATTAATTTTTAAATAAGTAGACAAATCCTCCAATTTAAAGGAGGAGTATATATTAAACAAAAAGGAAAAGAAATGAAAATTGGGTAATTTAACCCGTCGCGCGCTAATTAGCAGACAATTGAAATTCTATTGTTATCTGTACACATGGTGTGCAATCGACATTTTAAGAGTTAATAGCGCGCGCATAGTGATAGTGCGTATGTTAGTGCGCGTGTATGCATGTGTGTGTGTATGCATGAGTGTGTGTGAGTGTGCGTATGTGTCTTGGTGTGAGTAAGAGGCTATGAAGTAAGAAAAAAAAAGAAAAAGTAATGAGTAATGAGTAAATGAGTAAAGTATTATAAAAGTAATGATTTGACTACCCATTTGTATATTTAAGTTGAAATTAATATCAAATACGTAGGTCCCTTGGAGTTCTAAAAAAATCAAGCTTGTCAACGGAATAAAAAATACGGCTATTTATGCGACATATTTTGATCAAATCAATCTGCCTAGCCTTTTCCCAACTATGTTGGGGTCGGCTTCCAGTCTAACCGGATGCAGCCGAATACCAGTATTTTATATGGAGCGACTGCCTATCTGACCTCCACAACCCAATTACTGGGTAATACGATACCCCTTGGTAAGACTGGTTGTCAGACTTTCGGGCTTCTGACGACCCGTAACGACTGTCAAAGATCCACGAATGACAGCCGGGACCAACGGCTTAACGTGCTTTCCGAGGCACGGAGGAGTCTCGGTATGTAAAGATGGTCACCCATCTACGACCAACCCCGGCAAGCGTAGCTTAACCTGATGGATCGACCCGTACGGCCTTTATTAATTAGCCACGAGCTCCTCCATACATATTTTGATCCTCGCAAGTAAATCAAAACCTATAGGATACTTCCCGTTGTCCTAGAATCATGAAATTTGGCAAAAAGCAATCTCTCAAAGCACAAGTAAAATTGTCAAAAAAATGCCCGAAAATTGTTAATTTGTAATTTTACCGCAAATTTTTTTTTTTTTTTTTGATTTAGTACAATGTTATGTTTGTTTTTGGGATAAATTCTTTTCAACTACGGAACCCTTCATCTTCGACGGTTTTTTTTTTATAATAGAAGCCCTCTAGACCCACCTGCGTCAACAGATCGTGGTCGGGCGGCAGGTGCTCCAGCCGCAGAAGCGGCGCGAGAGGAGCGAGCGCGTCGCGCAACGCAGCGTCGCCCGCGTCACGTCGCCGACACCCGCGGCGCCCGACAGACTGGGCGCGCGACCACACGATGTTAGATTCTGGAAGCAGATGGAAATAATATTACACTTCTTTATCTCACCCCTTTTTAAAAAAAAAAAAATAAAATAAAAATCATTTATTTCAGACAAAAAAGTCCATAGTGTTACGAAGCCAACCTGCAAGCTTAGCATATTGTACCGACAAAGGGACCGAGCGCATGACGACACCGCGCTTCCAATATCACCGACTATTGTCATCGCCTTTCCTTTACCTAACTTCGGTGGGAACGGACACTGCTACATTAAACCTAACTAATAAGAAATCGATTTTATAATTTTTATGTGAAGTTTGTGAACTTTAAAATATATTTCGTAACCTAAAAAGGACTTATTCATTGAAGAGTTTCCCGACACACGCCCCCACACATATCTATAGGCAAAGCAAGGTTGTTAGTATCAAGAATTTTGCTTATAACTAATTGTTTAAGCCGAATCATTTGTTTGATGAATGAAATGGTCAAGCCTGCCCGAGCCGTAGTTACCTGGCCGCCGCGCGTGATATAAAGCAATGACATGCAAATGACAGCTCAGTTTCGATGTTGTCCTGGACCGAGTAACCTCCCTCAGCTAGCTGAGGTCGAGCATTGAAATTCCCCGGGGGAACCAAAAAATTCCAAACTCCTCGTCTTCGAAGAACATTCAATAAAAATAAACTTAATTAAATAGTAAAATAATATACCGGGTGACGCCACACAGTTCAATGTCACCCTCACACTCATGACACGGTCTCCCTACCCCGTACCAGGCTCGGCTAGCTCTGAAAATGGGGCGGGCGGGAGCCACTCACCCTATCCGTAGGAACGTCGAGTCCGTATCCCTGTCGCTGGTCGCCATCTGCTGGGCTTCCCCCATGTAGGTGGGGGTTCCACCTGGTAGGGGTTGACCGCCGGGGTACGGTGAAGAAAGCGGCAGTATGCATATGTCGTGACGAGCTTACGGACACAAATAGAGACACTATTTTTCATGGGCGCGAAAATGCAGCGCGCCCAACCTTTTACTCGCCAGTGGCGAACATGATGAGAGGCCCGTAGTGACGGGTCGCCGTATGGCATCCGCAGGAGGGGGGCTTCGCCCCGAAACTGCAACGTCACGCCCCTTACGGGGCGTAGCGACATCCCACGTTGACAGCTCAGTTTCGATGTTGTCCTGGACCGAGTAACCTCCCTCAGCTAGCTGAGGTCGAGCATTGAAATTCCCCGGGGGAACCAAAAAATTCCAAACTCCTCGTCTTCGAAGAACATTCAATAAAAATAAACTTAATTAAATAGTAAAATAATATATATATTCGTCGCGCAAACTGTGGTGGTAGTGATCTGAATCCTGAACCCAGAGCACAGAGACGGGAGGCTTAGAGGCTGACTTCGGAGATCGCTGAGGTAAGACCTTTTGTTTGTTAAGGGAATGATTTGGCAATACATACGTCCCCTGGGTCCTCTTCAACCGCCATTTTAATATAATCTAGAGGAACTATTATTGGTCATTTTCCCCCATTTAATTCCTTTGTTTTTAAAGCATTTATTGTCAACCCGCTAATCATAATATAGGTATGTCGGAAACGTCAGGATTTACTCAGTTAGATTTAGACAGACACGTGGGCAGAAGATAGGTTTCGTGCAATGAAAACACACCGAGTGCGATACACGGTGTTTAAAATCACAATCTGACACAATCACTAAGCACAACGAATCGAATACAGTTCCGTGGCGTAGTAACCCCGATATTACTCCGATGCGATCCAACACTAGACTGTCCTTCTCGCCATCAGGTTAAAAAAACCATGACTCTGTAGAAGCGCGCTGTAGGCGTGGGCACCTCACGTGATGTCGCCAGTGGCGCGCTTGCGATTCGTTACGCGTCCGTACTATTGACCGGATCCGACATATAATATAATTAATTAATATATGAACCGCCCAACCACTAATGTTAGTAAAAAATTAAAAAGAACAAACTAAACCACACACACCGTCTACCCCAGCACAGCAGGCTCACCGGTCTCGCAGCACATGGAGTGCAGTGAACCTACTGAGCAGAACAGTAGCGGTTCTCTCGCCAGTCATCCTTAGGACGCTATTTAACTATACTATAAACTAAACTAAACTACACCCACCGTCTACCCCTGCACAGCAGGCTCACCGGTCTCGCAGCACATGGAGTGCAGTGAGCCTACTGAGCAGAACAGTAGCGGTTCTCTCGCCAGTCATCCTTAGGACGCTATTTAACTATACTATAAACTAAACTACACCCACCGTCTACCCCTGCACAGCAGGCTCACCGGTCTCGCAGCACATGGAGTGCAGTGAGCCTACTGAGCAGAACAGTAGCGGTTCTCTCGCCAGTCATCCTTAGGACGCTATTTAACTATACTATAAACTAAACTACACCCACCGTCTACCCCTGCACAGCAGGCTCACCGGTCTCGCAGCACATGGAGTGCAGTGAGCCTACTGAGCAGAACAGTAGCGGTTCTCTCGCCAGTCATCCTTAGGACGCTATTTAACTATACTATAAACTAAACTAAACTACACCCACCGTCTACCCCTGCACAGCAGGCTCACCGGTCTCGCAGCACATGGAGTGCAGTGAGCCTACTGAGCAGAACAGTAGCGGTTCTCTCGCCAGTCATCCTTAGGACGCTATTTAACTATACTATAAACTAAACTACACCCACCGTCTACCCCTGCACAGCAGGCTCACCGGTCTCGCAGCACATGGAGTGCAGTGAGCCTACTGAGCAGAACAGTAGCGGTTCTCTCGCCAGTCATCCTTAGGACGCTATTTAACTATACTATAAACTAAACTACACCCACCGTCTACCCCTGCACAGCAGGCTCACCGGTCTCGCAGCACATGGAGTGCAGTGAGCCTACTGAGCAGAACAGTAGCGGTTCTCTCGCCAGTCATCCTTAGGACGCTATTTAACTATACTATAAACTAAACTACACCCACCGTCTACCCCTGCACAGCAGGCTCACCGGTCTCGCAGCACATGGAGTGCAGTGAGCCTACTGAGCAGAACAGTAGCGGTTCTCTCGCCAGTCATCCTTAGGACGCTATTTAACTATACTATAAACTAAACTACACCCACCGTCTACCCCTGCACAGCAGGCTCACCGGTCTCGCAGCACATGGAGTGCAGTGAACCTACTGAGCAGAACAGTAGCGGTTCTCTCGCCAGTCATCCTTAGGACGCTATTTAACTATACTATAAACTAAACTACACCCACCGTCTACCCCTGCACAGCAGGCTCACCGGTCTCGCAGCACATGGAGTGCAGTGAGCCTACTGAGCAGAACAGTAGCGGTTCTCTCGCCAGTCATCCTTAGGACGCTATTTAACTATACTATAAACTAAACTACACCCACCGTCTACCCCTGCACAGCAGGCTCACCGGTCTCGCAGCACATGGAGTGCAGTGAGCCTACTGAGCAGAACAGTAGCGGTTCTCTCGCCAGTCATCCTTAGGACGCTATTTAACTATACTATAAACTAAACTACACCCACCGTCTACCCCTGCACAGCAGGCTCACCGGTCTCGCAGCACATGGAGTGCAGTGAGCCTACTGAGCAGAACAGTAGCGGTTCTCTCGCCAGTCATCCTTAGGACGCTATTTAACTATACTATAAACTAAACTACACCCACCGTCTACCCCTGCACAGCAGGCTCACCGGTCTCGCAGCACATGGAGTGCAGTGAACCTACTGAGCAGAACAGTAGCGGTTCTCTCGCCAGTCATCCTTAGGACGCTATTTAACTATACTATAAACTAAACTACACCCACCGTCTACCCCTGCACAGCAGGCTCACCGGTCTCGCAGCACATGGAGTGCAGTGAGCCTACTGAGCAGAACAGTAGCGGTTCTCTCGCCAGTCATCCTTAGGACGCTATTTAACTATACTATAAACTAAACTACACCCACCGTCTACCCCTGCACAGCAGGCTCACCGGTCTCGCAGCACATGGAGTGCAGTGAGCCTACTGAGCAGAACAGTAGCGGTTCTCTCGCCAGTCATCCTTAGGACGCTATTCGGATTATTTTTTTGCAACAATTATTATTTTTAGGTCCGTATCACAGAAGGAAACTCATCATCAACATTCATCATGAATGAATCATGATTCATGATTGTGGGATTCATCTTTGTTTAAAACTATTTTTAACCGACTTCAAAAAAAGGAGGAGGTTCTCAATTCGGATGTTTGTATTTTTTTTTTTTTTTTTATGTTTGTTCGGGCATAACTCCGTCGCTTGCCAATCGATTTGAAAAATTATTTTTTTGTTGGAAAGGGTATACTTTCCAAATGGTCCCATTTTTGTCAAAATCCAGTTCTGATGATGGGATCCTGGAGAAATCGAAGGAACTCTTCAAATATTATAGGCACACCTATAGCGATTTGGGTATTTTTTATAGTAGCTCGTACATTTGCTCTCGGAAAGCACCACTTGGTGAAGTGAAACTGATGATGAAGACCACAGATGGCTGTTGGAACTACACAATGATAAATATTTCACGGGTTGCGATTCGATTACTTTAATATGGTTGCTAATCAATTTCCGCTCGTCACACAATGAGTGTGATGAGTGGTTGTTGAGCAGTTCTCCTGGTTCTTACCAGCAGAACTCCTCAACAATTAATGTCCCAGCATCGGGAAAAGCAATATTTTGTAACATGTGATGAGCAATTGACATTAGCCTATTGTAACTTATACAAATTATAAACAGACCCACTAAAAAGCGAGAAATAAAAACTTTTTAACAAAAAAAAAAACCGACTTCCAAAAATCACTACAAAGTGAAAAATAACTTTAATTTCGGAAGTCGGTGGCAAAAAACGAAAATATATTTAACCAGACACCGACTTCCGAAATCAAAGTTATTTTTCACTTTGTAGTGATTTTTGGAAGTCGGTTTTTTTTTTTTGTTAAAAAGTTTTTTTAAGTCAAGTTTTAATTTTAGAACTTTTCCTCAAGTGTTGGGGATTTCTGCCGATATAGTCGTAACGCAGTATCCTCGATTGTAGATTGTGGTAAACAAGTGTTGATAGTAGACAATAGTCTACAGCATAGACAAGGGAGGTTGGACCGTCGGGCGCCAAGCGTGAGTCGAACTTTACACCTTATTGACGGTTTTTGTTTTTTCTTTTCAAGTATTGTATGTGTTTGTATTTTATTTTATTTGATTTTATTCCCCTTGCTATTTTTAATTGATATACGTGGGTATGTCCGTGGCATCACACAGGCCCTATCAGAATACCAGCGTTGCGGTATTTATTTTTTAAATATCGCAGCTTTATGCTGAGATGGGAGCCTTTTTGGCCTCGCACAAGTCTCCTTTTTTTTAGTCTGAATTTTTTTTTTTTTTTTTGTTTTTTAATGTTTATTTTGTTACTTTTATATGCTCCTTTTTAACTGTATTTCCTGTGCGTGTCCCAAATAAAATATTTTTCTTTCTTTCTTTCTAGTAAAACCAAAACCACCGATATCCGTTCAAAAGGTATTTAATTGAATCGCATTTAGGTATATTTATGTTTCACAATCACGCGTGACGTACGACACGCTGTGTTGTTAAGGACGTTGTTACAAACAGGTAGTCAAATACACCCAAAAGTATGTTTATTAAATACAAAGCTTTGAATTCTTAAAAAAGTTTTTTGGCCGAATTGTTGATAGATGTGCAAGGTACGGTTCTGAACTATAAATATAATTTTAGATAGGTTTTCAATAAATGTACCGAAGTAAAAATGTTCACTAAAACTATATTTTTAGTTCAGAATCGTACCATGTACATCTATCAACAATTCGGTCAAAAACACTTTAAGAATGCAAACCATTTTATTTAATAAACATACTTTTGTGTAAAAAAGTAATGATTTAACTACCCATTTGTTGACCTTAAGTTACGACTGAATTAGGCTAATAAAACTTAGGTATAAGTAAAAATGCTGTACGAGCGATACTGGCTCGTACATCAAACATAGATTCATTGATCACAGTTCAGCCGAGTTTGGCTTTATTTTAGATCGTTACTCAGTTCGTGTATTGAACCCAAGCAGTGATCACACAAGTGTGTCGAGACCGCGCTTGAGCATAGATTGTCATGTCAGTTTTTGTTTTTTCAAGTTTAGCTAGGCTGGTCGGCGCGTGCGCAGGGCCCGCGGCTCGCTCGCCTGCAGCAAGTTGAGCTGTACGACACTGTATATAGCAGGGGTGGCCAATCAGTCGATGGCGACTTTGTCCAGTCGATCGTGGCAAGGCAAAAAATATAAATACGTAGAACAGACTGCGCATCGTACCTAATCACTAACTGAAAGATGCTCAAACGCAAT
Organism: Cosmia pyralina; assembly: GCA_946251885.1. Lineage (NCBI taxonomy): Eukaryota > Metazoa > Arthropoda > Insecta > Lepidoptera > Noctuidae > Cosmia > Cosmia pyralina. Next base: position 15,737,811 of record OX276369.1, on the reverse strand, counting down.
GCTCACATTAATATAAATAAGAAGTTACTAAGAATAATTTCCAGATTTATATTCTCCCTCTTAATAAAATAAAAAAAATATTACATAATTGTGTACTGAACTACGCTGTTTCGTTTAAGATTTCAAGAAGTATGTAATTGGTAGATCGCACAAGGTGTTGTCAGTGAACAGTAGATCTTGGGTCTAACCAAGTTGGCCACACCTGGTATATAGAGTACAGTTTACCTCGCTGCGGCTGGTCGGCGCGCGCGGCCGCGGCCCAGCGCAGCAGCGCGCGCAGGGCCTGCGGCTCGCTCGCCTGCAGGAAGGGCGACGACAGCGCCTCCGACAGCGCGTGCGAAGGAATGCGCCCGCAGTTGTTGGAAGACATTATCGTGGGGAACTCGTCGCGCAGGTAGCGCATCGCTTGTCTGGAGGAATACAATAAACAACATGTTTAATAAGTTGGTACGAACCATTTTTTTCTACTCCTGTACATCATTGTGCTACGACGTAGCTAACTTTGCTACGGCGTAGCTAGCTGTGCTACGGCGTAGCAATTATCGCGCTGTTTCGTAGCTTCGGCATACTCTCACTCCGTGCTACAGCGTAGCTCATACAGGGCTATGTTGTAAAAAAAAAAAAAACTCGAGTCCTAAGTCTTACAATAATAAGACTGGAGTTCTCTTTAAAGACTAAGTTGTTTATGAAGAGTCGAGTCTTGTCTAAAAGACCTCGAGCCTCAAGTGTATTCAAAAGAACTGGAGACTCGAGTCTTTTCAAAAGAACTCTGGATTGAGTCATCCGAGTCTTTATCCTGGGGTTAAAAGAGAATGAAAAATAAAAAAAAAATTGACTGTACTTAGCCATTGTTTACTATCAAATAATTTTTAAGTACTAACCAATTAAATAAACATAAGTATTTTTTTTTTATGGCGGATGTTAGTTCAGATTAGTGATTAAGTACATTATTTTAAACTGATTTTATCATTTGTTATCATTAAATATTAATACATATTTATTTATTTCATCCATCTTTTGGTAACAAAATCTTGCTATCATCATCATCATCTGTCTCTATTTTTTTTTCTGTTTCTATTTAAAAACAGATTATTGACACACCAACACACACACACCAACACATATACACCAACTTTGACTCAGTTCAACTCAAAGAACCCATAGGACTCAAAAGACTCAAAGAACTCGTGACTCGTGAGACTATTAATCCCAACTCCCAAGTCTTGAAAAAAGTCGGGTCTCGAAATGAAGGCTAAAAGACTCAAGTTGTTTACAACACTAGCTTTGGCATAGCTCACTGTGCTACACCGTAGCTCATACTACGGTAAAGCGTAGCTCGCTCTTTGCTACAGCGTAGCTCGCCCTTTGCTTCAGCGTAGCTCATACTACGGTACGGCGTAGCTCGCTCTTTGCTACAGCGTAGCTCGCCCTTTGCTTCAGCGTAGCTCACACTACGGTACGGCGTAGCTCGCCCTTTGCTTCAGCGTAGCTCACACTACGGTACGGCGTAGCTCGCTCTTTGCTACAGCGTAGCTCGCCCTTTGCTTCAGCGTAGCTCATACTACGGTACGGCGTAGCTCGCTCTTTGCTACAGCGTAGCTCGCCCTTTGCTTCAGCGTAGCTCACACTACGGTACGGCGTAGCTCGCCCTTTGCTTCAGCGTAGCTCACACTACGGTGCGGCGTAGCTCGCTCTTTGCTACAGCGTAGCTCGCCCTTTGCTTCAGCGTAGCTCATACTACGGTACGGCGTAGCTCGCTCTTTGCTACAGCGTAACTCACACTACGGTACGGCGTAGCTCGCTCTTTGTTACAGCGTAGCTCGCCCTTTGCTTCAGCGTAGCTCATACTACGGTACGGCGTAGCTCGCTCTTTGCTATAGCGTAGCTCATACTACGGTACGGCGTAGCTCGCTCTTTGCTACAGCGTAGCTCACACTACGGTACGGCGTAGCTCGCTCTTTGTTACAGCGTAGCTCGCCCTTTGCTTCAGCGTAGCTCACACTACGGTACGGCGTAGCTCGCTCTTTGCTACAGCGTAGCTCGCCCTTTGCTTCAGCGTAGCTCATACTACGGTACGGCGTAGCTCGCTCTTTGCTACAGCGTAGCTCACACTACGGTACGGCGTAGCTCGCTCTTTGTTACAGCGTAGCTCGCCCTTTGCTTCAGCGTAGCTCATACTACGGTACGGCGTAGCTCGCCCTTTGCTTCAGCGTAGCTCACACTACGGTACGGCGTAGCTCGCTCTTTGCTTCAGCGTAGCTCATACTACGGTACGGCGTAGCTCGCTCTTTGCTACAGCGTAGCTCACACTACGGTACGGCGTAGCTCGCTCTTTGTTACAGCGTAGCTCGCCCTTTGCTTCAGCGTAGCTCATACTACGGTACGGCGTAGCTCGCTCTTTGCTACAGCGTAGCTCGCCCTTTGCTTCAGCGTAGCTCATACTACGGTACGGCGTAGCTCGCTCTTTGCTACAGCGTAGCTCACACTACGGTACGGCGTAGCTCGCTCTTTGTTACAGCGTAGCTCGCCCTTTGCTTCAGCGTAGCTCATACTACGGTACGGCGTAGCTCGCTCTTTGCTACAGCGTAGCTCGCCCTTTGCTTCAGCGTAGCTCACACTACGGTACGGCGTAGCTCGCCCTTTGCTTCAGCGTAGCTCACACTACGGTACGGCGTAGCTCGCTCTTTGCTACAGCGTAGCTCGCCCTTTGCTTCAGCGTAGCTCACACTACGGTACGGCGTAGCTCGCTCTTTGCTACAGCGTAGCTCGCCCTTTGCTTCAGCGTAGCTCATACTACGGTACGGCGTAGCTCGCTCTTTGCTACAGCGTAGCTCGCCCTTTGCTTCAGCGTAGCTCACACTACGGTACGGCGTAGCTCGCCCTTTGCTTCAGCGTAGCTCACACTACGGTACGGCGTAGCTCGCTCTTTGCTACAGCGTAGCTCGCCCTTTGCTTCAGCGTAGCTCATACTACGGTACGGCGTAGCTCGCTCTTTGCTACAGCGTAGCTCACACTACGGTACGGCGTAGCTCGCTCTTTGTTACAGCGTAGCTCGCCCTTTGCTTCAGCGTAGCTCATACTACGGTACGGCGTAGCTCGCTCTTTGCTACAGCGTAGCTCGCCCTTTGCTTCAGCGTAGCTCATACTACGGTACGGCGTAGCTCGCTCTTTGCTACAGCGTAGCTCACACTACGGTACGGCGTAGCTCGCTCTTTGTTACAGCGTAGCTCGCCCTTTGCTTCAGCGTAGCTCATACTACGGTACGGCGTAGCTCGCTCTTTGCTACAGCGTAGCTCGCCCTTTGCTTCAGCGTAGCTCACACTACGGTACGGCGTAGCTCGCCCTTTGCTTCAGCGTAGCTCACACTACGGTACGGCGTAGCTCGCTCTTTGCTACAGCGTAGCTCGCCCTTTGCTTCAGCGTAGCTCACACTACGGTACGGCGTAGCTCGCTCTTTGCTACAGCGTAGCTCGCCCTTTGCTTCAGCGTAGCTCATACTACGGTACGGCGTAGCTCGCTCTTTGCTACAGCGTAGCTCACACTACGGTACGGCGTAGCTCGCTCTTTGTTACAGCGTAGCTCGCCCTTTGCTTCAGCGTAGCTCATACTACGGTACGGCGTAGCTCGCTCTTTGCTACAGCGTAGCTCGCCCTTTGCTTCAGCGTAGCTCACACTACGGTACGGCGTAGCTCGCCCTTTGCTTCAGCGTAGCTCACACTACGGTACGGCGTAGCTCGCTCTTTGCTACAGCGTAGCTCGCCCTTTGCTTCAGCGTAGCTCACACTACGGTACGGCGTAGCTCGCCCTTTGCTTCAGCGTAGCTCACACTACGGTACGGCGTAGCTCGCTCTTTGCTACAGCGTAGCTCGCCCTTTGCTTCAGCGTAGCTCACACTACGGTACGGCGTAGCTCGCTCTTTTCTACAGCGTAGCTCATACTACGGTACGGCGTAGCTCGCCCTTTGCTTCAGCGTAGCTCACACTACGGTACGGCGTAGCTCGCTCTTTGCTACAGCGTAGCTCGCCCTTTGCTTCAGCGTAGCTCACACTACGGTACAGCGTAGCTCGCCCTTTGCTTCAGCGTAGCTCACACTACGGTACGGCGTAGCTCGCTCTTTGCTACAGCGTAGCTCGCCCATTGCTTCAGCGTAGCTCACACTACGGTACGGCGTAGCTCGCTCTTTGCTACAGCGTAGCTCATACTACGGTACGACGTAGCTTGCCTTTTGCTACGTCGTACCTCACATTGCTACGACGCAGCTAATATTGCGCTTTTATTTGTTTATATTACGCTGCGACGTAACTCAGCTCGCTCTGAGCTATTGTTACGAAGGTCTGCTACTAAGCCCCTCAATTTATGATGCTAATATTTTTTTTTATTTTAAATAAATGTTAGTTCCCATACCTCTGCACCCACTGGCTGGCGTGCGCCTGCGCAGCCCAGCGCAGCACATGCGGCAGGCTGTCGGGACACAGCGCCTCCACGATGGCGTCCTCGCAGCCCTGCACCACTATCGGCATCTCCAGAAACCTGGAGATGAGGAACATAAGGTTGTGGAAAATGGGTCATGAAAGAAGGTGAAGAGTAAGATTGTTGCGGGCGTCGACGGATGTGGTGCTGGCGTAGTACACTGCTCAACACTGCACCCGCACGACGCTCCGCGTACTGACTATGATAATGGACTGCAGTTTTTTTAGGTTCGAATGAAAGGAGGCTTGATTGAAATAAAAATATCACATGTTACTAGCACTGAGTTTATACAGGATAAGTTTTCAAGCAGTGCGAAAATGTTCACTCCTTTTGCTAAGCAGTAATGCTCGCGAAGGAGGAGGCGGAACGCGTGGGGGAGAGGCAACTGTCGCGCCCTCACGCCCCTAGTCACCACAGGAGGCGCCCGCCCTGGGCGGCGGGAATCGATAGCCGATTCCCCTATAAACCTTTTCTGTCTTGTCCTTTTTTATATTATTTATAAGACTAGAATTTTTTAGATATAAAATAACAAAAAATATGAAAGTGAATGAGATCAAGGACAAGACAATGTAAATAGTGTTTGTTCTGTGCATTCAATGCAAACTAACAAAAATATTTTTTTTTAAAGGCTATATGGAAAAAAGAGTACTTAATACAACATTTTTTTTAAATTTAAATATTTATTTAGGTATCATTATCTCTAATATCATCATCGTTGCCCGTCTGTAGTTACAAGAAGCGAAGATTTTACAAACAAATAGGTTTGTAACCTATGGAAGTGGACAGGGATTCCTGTGAGAAAATTAATTACCTTACTAATTAATTATTGTAACTTCAATAATTTGATAGTAAAAAATCTGATAACCATTTTAATATTATCAGTAAATTTTTAAGTTTTAGTTTTGTTTTAATGGAAACCTTAAATTCAAGAAAGATTCTTTTTTATTTTGCTTAAATGCAATCAGTTTTTCGTAAAACCGTTTTATTATTGGCAACACTTTTCAAATGTCAGAATTCCGTCGAATTAAAAATCAGACTGTAGTTAATTATTTATTTTGTAACAGTAATTTGTGTATCTTATTTATAGGCCTCAGTTGCCTGACAATAAAGGAATTATTATTTATTATGTCGTTTATTCATTTTAATTCTTATTTCGTTACATTTTTAAATATTTTTAAACAAAAAGATATAAAAAAAAAAAACATTTAAAAATATTAAAAATAGCAGCAGGGTCCAAGCTACCGGTGGTTAGGGCTGCAGAGACAGGAACCTTCACACAATGCGAGCCGTATCAAGGAGTACTACCTTCTGAATCACGCCCTTGATCCAACCGCCTAATGATAGCCTCGAGAGATGTTGTTCGAGGCTTTCGGCCATCAGGCCATTGGCCGTTACGACAATCGGCACAATGACAGCCGAGCTCACATTCCACATATCAACAACCTCGTGAGCTAAGTCGAGATATTTTATTTATTAATATTATTATGCTGAACACGTTGGGCGTCAGCGATCTACAATTTGTATATAATATGTATTGTAATATATATTGTATATATATGTATTATTATATATGTATAATATGTATTTTATATATATATATTATAGGTATATCTTATAGTAAGTGTATGTATGTGTATTATTGGTTTATAACCTATTTATGTGCTTGTATAAAGTCTATTTATAATTAATTAAGATATATTTTTAGTGTTCTTTATATAAGTATTCCTCTCATACTGAGCACCTGCCATCTAATCTCTTCACCACCCTTGGTTGACTGGTAGAGAATGCCTAAGGCATTAAGTCCGCCTTTGTACGTTTTAAGTGCGTAAAGTTTAAATAAATAAATAAATAAATCTACGTGTAATAATTACCTGGCTATCTCATACAGCTGGAAGGCGTCATCCAGCATGGCGGCGGTGACGGGCCGCGTGCCGCTGCGAGTCACGCCCGCCCACGCCTGCGGCACACAACAAAATATTGATATTACATGCAGAGGGACTCGTGGCTAAGTAATAACAGCCGCACTGGTCGATCCCTCAGGTTAAGCTACGCTTGCCGGGGTCGGTCCGTGGATGTGTGACCATCTTTACATACCAAGACTCCTCCGTGCCTCGGAAAGCACGTACATCGCCGAACTTCGTATGCAGCCCGGGCTTCGTCGGACGATTGTATGATGTATAGACTGTGGTATTACCCAGTAACTGGGTTGTAAAGGTCAGATTGACAGTCGCTCCATGTAAAATACTGGTATTCAGCTGCATCCGGTTAGACTAGAAGCCGACCCCAACATAGTTGGGAAAAGGCTAGGCAGATCGATTTGACTACCCATTTGTAACAGCGTCCTTAAGGACATTTTCTCAATAAATGTATCAAAGTAAAAATTTTCACTTCGGTACATTTATTGAGAAAATGTACCTATCTAAAATTATATTTATAGTTCAGAATCGTACCTTGCACATCTATCAACAATTCGACCAAAAAACATTTTAAGAATGCAAAGCATTTTATTTAATAAACATACTTTTGTGTAAAAAAGTAATGATTTGACTAGCCATTTGTAACAGCGTCCTTAAGGAGGATGCGCTGTGGTAGCCCACGAAATTCAAATTGTCTTGCGTTTTATGCAATTTGCAGGTCCGTGTCAGGTTGTATCTTGATCAAATTATGATACGCGGCAATAATACAGATGTATTTACATAATTTTAATTATTAAAAATCATAAATACATCTCTCTAAGCTAGATTTCGTGCAGAGTCGTTAGATTACGTTCGTTCGATGAATCTGCACGAAATCTAACTTAGAGAGATGTATTAATGATTTTCATGGTTAAAATCATAATAAATAAATATGTTTTACTGCCGCGTATCATATTTCGGACAAGATACAACCTGACACGGACCTGTGAATTGCATAAAACGCAAGAAAAATTGAATTTCGCGGGCTACAAAGATTAGAAAAATATAAATATGAGACTTACATTGGTCCCAGTACCGGTGCTGCTGGTAGATGAGGGCGACGTCGAGTTGCGACCGATGAGGCTCAGGTCCACCTGGCAATCCAACAACAATCCAGCTGTGTTAGTTCACAGCTATTTATTTATTGTATATTATAAAACCGGCCAAGTGCGTGTCGGACCACAAACAATGAAGGGTTCCGTAGTTGATAAGAATCTTAACATTATAGTTGAAAAACATGTACGGGAGATACATTGGCATACGTCACAGTCAATTCTCCAACTACAAATTTAAGTCTGTAATGGTTTTTCATGGTTTTCGAGGGCGCTCATGGCAATACCGAGGTCAAAGAGAAAATCCAAGATGGCGGCTACGAAAATTTTTATATTTCAAGTTATGAGTGTCGTTTTCGAGGGCGCTGATGGCGGCAGTGAGGTCGTGGTCGGGCCGACATTACGCTCCTGCAGAGAGAGAGACTCACCATGTCAGTATAGGCAGCATGCAGCAGCGCCCGCGCGAACCGCCGCGGCAGCACCTTCTCGTCCACGCACCACGCGCCCGCCGCGTTCGAGCCGCCCGGGGAGGACGAGCGGCGTGACATCACACTCCTGTAGAGAGAGGGAGAGAGAGAATATTAATAAGACACTAAGAAAAGAAAACAAATTATGGCTATGACTGACACAAAGCCCTTTAAAATCATTAGAGTAGTCTACAGATGGTCATAGCATAATCAGCCTATAATGTTCCCACTGCTGGGACACAGGCCTCCTCTCTGTGAGCGGGAGTGGGCTGTAGTCCACCACGCGGGCCCAGTGCGGGTTGGTAGATGTCACATGTCTTCGAATTTTTGGTTCTGGGATATGCTGGTTTCCTCACGATGTTTTTCTTCACCGTTTTGAGAGCAGTGGTGATGAAAATTATTTACACAAAGTAAAGCGCATGTCTGGGTTCGATCCCACGATCCACAACTCATAAGTCGGGGCTGTTACCATAGAGCCACCACTGCTCTTACAGGAGTTCGTCATCTCTTTACACATTCAAGTCCACCTTCTTTTCATAGAGCTCATGTGCCATACTGCTATACATATTGCTAGTGGACCCTCCACGAGAGTCACTGGCATTACGTTTGCGCTAAAGTGAAACCTGGAGGTTTTGTTGGTATTAGGGCTATACTCAGCATATCTGAGGGTATTTTTATGTACAGATGCCAGCACATCAAGCCACCCGAAACTGTCAAACTTTCCCAATCAACCTTGAACCTAATGCGTTAACGATAAAGATGAAATCTAATAATGAAATTTGACAGATTGTGCTCGATGTGCTGGCGTCTGTACTAGTGGGCTCAAGCTCTACCCTTGCTCCTGCAGCGGCCTACTTCCACTCACCTGAAGAACCTGGAGCGCGCAGCCAGCACGAGGCGGTGACACGGCAGCTCCAGCGCCGTGCGGAAACCGTACGCGAGCCCGCAGCCGCCCTCCAGCCGGAACACCAGCCGCGCGTCCGCCATCTCACCTGGAACAAGATCGAAGGTCATTTATTCAAGCTAGACTGAGAATCAGCACTTTTTAGGGTTCCGTCGACACTCACGCATACAGCGACATGTCGCGCGATGGGTGTTCATTAGGTACTTTCGTGTTATTCTGAAATACTGTCAAAACATTTTAAAATAGCAGCTTTATTATACTGACCAAGTACCGTAAATAATATACAGGTTGACCTGAAATTAGTGGCGGACCCGTTAAGGGGTGATAGTAGGGATCAATTCCAGTCGATATCACTCTTAGTCCTACTGTCCTAAAGTTAACCCATTTCAAGATATTCCTACTTAAAGAATTTTAAAATCCTTTATTCTCGGGCTCTACCTGGGGGTTTTCCATTGATCATATCTTCGTGGTTTTTTAACTGATTTTGGATTTTGATACCTCATTTGAAAGAAAATGGAACGTAAATGACATTTAATTATTATGTACGTAACATTGTGGGGTGACTTTTTTAAGTAAATCGATGTTTTAGACGCAGTCATTGTATTTTTTTTTTTCATTTTATGATTTTGTTAAACGATTTTCGCGTAAGATACCGACATTTACGAAGATATCGCTATTAATAATTCCTTACTTAGAATATCTTTGATGCTAAACAAAAAAAAAAAAGTACCAGAAAGACCAATTTTTAGGATTCACAGCTATTTTAAGATTTAAAGTAGGGTATTTTTTGTAAAATTCTTTAAGTAGGAATATCCTGAAATGGGTTAGGACTAAGAGTGATATCGACTGGAATTGATCCCTAATATCACCCCTTAACGGGTCCGCCACTAATTTCAGGTCACCCTGTATAAGCTCCTGAATTTTGACCACGATGCAAAACTGCACCTTTTATTTTTACATACTAACTGACGATCTGAATGGCGCAGCGATAGTGAGGCTGCCTTACGTTCTTAGGGTCCCGGGTTCAAAGAAAACGGAACCCTTATCGGATCACTCGTGTGTCTGCCTGTCTCTACATCTGCCGCAGCCAATTTGCTCCGAATCTAATGGACCAATTACGTTGAAATTTGGTACATATATGAGTTTCTGTGACCCAAACACGGACGGGTAAAGTAAATAAATGAATTTTGAATATGGGGGTCACTTTAGGGGGCAAATAAGAAAATTTAAAAAAAAATATTTGCAAACTGTACTTATGTATGAGATACCAAATGAAAGGCTTACTGTGAGGGTCTCAAATAGTTTTTTTTTTTTTTTTGTAATTTTAAAATAAATTATTTATTTATTTATTTATATATACTTTATTGTACACCACAAAAATACATAACAAATAAAAGACATAATCAAACACTACAAAATATACAATGGGCGGCCTTATCGCTTTCTGCAATCTCTTCCAGGCAACCTTAGAATGGACAGTGATTTGCCTGGATATGAAATGGGGCTGTCTTTGGTGCGAATAATAAGTGCCTACTTACAATATTATACTAAAATAGATACATACATAACCTAAATAATAGATACATAAATACATACATACTAAATATAAGCAACGAAAACAAATGAAGACTAAAGATATTTACAGTTACGTGAACACGATCACAACGACAAATAATGTTCCTTTACGAGCCTTTACAAAATTATTTTACAGTTATTTAAGAAAATTGACCATTCCCCCCTTATCTCCGAAACTACTGAGCCTAAAATTTCGAAAAAAATACAGACATTAATTCTATACTTATAGATTATTAAAATAACACGATAAATCTCTCAATATTGTGCGTACAAACTTACATTTGCAGTTGGAATGTAATGGGAACATGTTTTTCAACTAAAACGTGAAGTTAGTTCTTGGGATACATTCATCCCAACTAAGGAACCCTTCATTGTGCGCGCACGCACATGGCCGGTTTTCGAACGTTAAAAATACACAAGATAGTCACCACTTCCTAGTGCTTTAGAGAGCAGTGGTGGCCCAGTGGTAACGGCTGCGACTTACGAGTTGTAGGTCGTGGGTTCAAACCCAAGCAGGCACTTATACGTATGATACGTTATTTTTTTTTGGATTTCAACTTATTTTTCTTTATAAAATATGCTCTTTTTTTAATACTATTTATTTTATTTTTAAGCTAATTGTAATATTTATTGTGCTCGCCGATACAGCGTCGTTTTGTGCCTACAGAGACCTCAGAACTTGTGAGAGTATTTTTGTTCTGGCCTAGGTACAATGAGTACCTAATTTTACACGTTCTGAGACAGTGACACGCCGGCTTACACTGAAAACCAGCGCCGTTGATTCGTGCCTTCGTGCGCGGGCCACGGCATTATGCTGAGCGTCAGCCGTTTCGCGCGGTAGTGACGCATACTTCCGTCTAGGATAATGTTCTTTTTTTATGTATCCGAATAAATACCCATTTGTTTTTGTTTATAGGCATAAGTTGAAAAATGTGTCACTTTCACGTAAATAAACAGTTTTTCTTTCTTTCTTTCACTTTGTGTGAATTATTTCATCACCACTGTTCTCAATAATATCAAAAGTAAGTTCAACAACTAACACCCGACTACTGAAAAATCACGCTCGCCGCGGTCGGTCTGTAACCAATTAAATTAATATTATTTATCTCCATTTTTACTTATTTATAACAATTTAAACATATTTATTTACTTAAACAATACAATATATAAACATATTTGTAATGTGCTCATCAAGACCTTTCTTGTGACACCAAACAAGTCATTATTATCTCAATTTAATTTTTTTCGTGGTCAGAAATTTACGTGTAAAGTCCACCATATTAAATTTAGGGAGAATTTATATAGCCTATGTCACCCGGACCATTATTACGAATCTATTGATACCTCATTCATTAAAATCGGTTCAGTAATTTAGCTACTACGGTGGAACACACGTAAATTACTACTACGTACGTTACGTACTATTTAAAGAAATGCTTTGTACCAATGAGTTACAATATTGGCTTGTGAGTTTGCTGCGGAGGGACATTGATCTCTGAGAGACAGGGATACCCCTAGTTTGGAGATCAGGGTTTCAATGTATTGTGCATAGCATAGCCACCTAGTTATAAATATAACATTGTTTTAGTTAGTACCTACTTTGGCTTTTTCTTCAATGAAATAAGACTGCTAAAATCATAACCCTTCCTTTTGGCTTTGCCGTAATGGGTAAAAACGGTGAAGGAAAACATCATGAGGAAACCGGCATGTCCTAGAACCAAACATTCGAAGACATGTGACATTTACCAACCCGCACTGGGCCCGCGTGGTGGACTACGGCCCACACTCTCACAGAGATACCGGTGTCCCAGCAGTGGGAACATTATAGACTGATTATGATTACGAGTGCTTTAGCTGGGAAGAAGTGGCGCAACAAACTGTTCAGGACAAGGAAGATAGATGTTTAAAAAACTTTTTTACAAAAAAAATACAACCGACTTCCAAAACCAACACTACGTGAAAAATAACTTTAATTTCGGAAGTCGGTGTCTAGCTAAATGTATTTTGGTTTTTTCCACCGACTTCCGAAATGAAAGTTATTTTTCACGTAGTGTTGTTTTTGGAAGTCGGTTGTATTTTTTTTTTTTTAAGTTTTTATTTTTCACTTTTTAGTTGTGGTACCTACCCCACACAAATTCTAATACCACTACCTGCAAAACACACTAGAACATCATCCATATAAAAGTGGGGAAAAAATACGTATTATTGAAGCTAACTCAAAAACTACCAAAGCAAAGTTAATCAATTTTATATGGGACCAACTGTGATGTATACCCTCTCGAATAAAACATAAAAAATCCAAATCGGTCTAGCCATCTTCGAGTAATCGGGGAACATACATAAAAAAAAAAAGGTTCCGACGAATTGAGAACCTCTTCCTTTTTGAAGTCGGTTAAAATAATAACATTACGCTTGTAATCCCTGAAGCCAGAGCTGTACCTATAGTACACCACACTTCGTAGGTTATGTTAAAGTCCCACGTAATAGGGGGCGAGCCTAGTGCCATTAAAACAATTAAATAAAAATCAATGACTCTGAAGATCTTCTAGGGAATCCAGGACAGATTCGATCCTCAGATCCAGCAAATTTTTACTGGGTTTTCGAGAGAGTACACTAATTGCTAAATGAGGTCGAAATCATAATTCAAGATGACGGCTACGAAAATTTACTTCGCCGTGGGTGTCATTTCCACAGTTTTCAAGTGCACTGATGCACAAAATGAGTTCTAAAACAAAATCAAGAATGACAGCTACAAAAATTTACTTCGTCATGGGTATAATTTTCATACATTTCAAGGGCATTGATGCCGAAAATAGGCTCAAAATAAAAATCCAGAATGAGCCTATAAGTTTTCACAAATTTTCAGTTTTCGAGGACGTTGATGCTAAAAATGAGGTGGAAATGAAAATCCAAGTTAGCGGCTACGAAACTTTGCATAAATTGTTTGTTTTGTTACAAGTTTTCGAGGGCGCTGATGCTGAAAATGGGTTAAAAGCGTATATCGCTACAGTTGAGTCTCACCAGAGTCCAGCAGGTAGCGCATGTCGTGGTGCAGCGAGTCGAGCGAGAAGCCGAGCAGCGCGCCCAGCCGGCGCAGCGTGGCCGCGTCCACCCGCGAGCGCCCGCAGCCGCACACTGAGCTGCTGCGACACGCTGCAACAAACATATCGGATGTAAAAACACGCTAAAGATAAAAAAAAATATATAGAATTAATTAATTAATTTGATGGTTTATAATAGTTTATATGTAAAGATGGTCGCATAAAACACAAAAATTCAATTAATTGCAAAAAAAAAAAATAAGCGTTCGTAAATTTATCAACCACCAAAATATATAGTACGAGGGGGGATCAAAAAGTAGTGAGAACGACATACCCCTTGGTAAGAAAAAAAATTAATACTGGCAGGCATAGCTCAGATACATATTTGTAATATTAATAAAGAAAAAAATCTTCGATTCTCTTTTGTTTTTTTCTGAATGTAGTCATTTGTTTGCTTCGTGTCGGAACGTGTTCTCGAAAATGGAGAAAAACGAAGTGCGAACCGTTATTAAATACCTCTGTTTAAAAAAGTTAACGACGCAAGAGATTCATTGCGATTTGGAGGCAACATTAGGAGAGTCTGCTCCGCCTTATTTCCACTAACGCAAGATGGGCTTCTCAATTTCGAGTAGGGAGAACGAGCACGGAAGACGAACATCGTTGCGGCCGTCCATCGACGTCAGTCACCCAAGAAAATGTTGCGAAAGTCGAGAAAATTGTCATCACCGACCCCGAAGAAGTTTCGTGCCGTGGCATCGGCTGGCAAGGTTATGGCCTCAATATTTTGGGACTCAGAAGGGATATTGTTGATTGATTACCTGGAGCGTGGAACCACTATTACAGACCAATATTATGCAGCTTTAATTCCTAAGTTGAGGAATGCCATCAAAGAGAAAAGGAGAGGGAAACTTCGAAGGGGCGTGCTGTTTCATCACGACAACGCACCCGCGCACAGGTCGGCAGTTGCGATGGCGGCCATTTAGCAAGCTGGCTTTGAATTGGTTGACCACCCCCCTTATTCACCAGATCTGGCCCCTAGCGACTTTTAAACAAAAACAAAGCATATTTCGATTTGAATAATAAAAATATGAATAGTTCATGTAGGAGGAGCTCGTGGCTAAGTAATAACAGCCGCACGGGTCGAGCCATCAGGTTAAGCTACGCTTGCCGGGGTAGGGCCGTGGATGGGCGACCATCTTTACATACCGAGACTCCTCCGTGCCTCGGAAAGCACGTTAAGCCGTTGGTCCCGGCTGTCATTCGTGGATCTTTGACAGTCGTTACGGGTCGTCAGAAGCCCGAAAGTCTGACAACCAGTCTTACCAAGGGGTATCGTATTACCCAGTTAATGGGTTGTGGAGGTCAGATAGGCAGTCGCTCCATGTAAAATACTGGTATTCAGCTGCATCCGGTTAGACAGGAAGCCGACCCCAACATAGCTGGGAAAAGACAGGCAGATTGATTGAATAGTTCATGTTAAAAACACTCACTGCCATTATTGTCCACGTTGATGATGTCCAGGTCACCGTCCGCGTTCACGCCGCGATCCCACTCTGTAACGAAAGAAAAGATTGTGATAAAATTAATCATTTCAGTCACTTTGTAAAATAATATACAAGGTCAAATCTATACCCAGAAATCGAATTCGAGATCAAAAATGTAAACAAAGAAATGTCATTGTCAAAGTGACAGTTCAGGGGTAGTCAATATTTCCCTAGTCATTCTAATTATTTGATTTTGAAATCGGATGACAGTACTACCCTCCTCGTACTTTCCTCTATGCCTACCAGGTTGGGACGCTCAACTTGAATCAATTATTAGGATAACGCAATATTATTTACGATTTTTTTAACGATTCACTTATTTAGAAGGGAAAACATTTTATAAATAGAAAACTAATAAATTAAAGTCCAAATATTTAGAGCTTCTGCCTTATACAGTTATATTTTATTCTTGGATCGTAGTTTACGTCACTTTAAAGTTAAAACCTGTGTGCAATATATTTATTTAACTGTAAACATAACCTAAAAATAACAAAATTATATACTAACATAACTAAAACTATTAAAAAACTAAAATATGGCGTCGAAAAATTCCTCCGCATCGCTGTCGACTGGTAAAGTACCCAAGAGACTGGCGGCATTGCCACGTTGTATGGCAATGCTAAGCCGCTGGCCAAGGTAAAAGCCAGCCCTTGGGTCACGGGAAGTGTCAACCAGCCGTTTGGAGATTTCGTTGAACAAACTATGAGCACTCGGACCCCACGGCCCAAGGGTTTCAACCCCAAACGGCTCAAAAATATAATTACCGATAAGGTTATTATACTTCCGCCGCTTGAGGTTTTCCGCAGCGGCAGCAGCAGTGCCAGCACAGCACGCAGAGCCAGGAAGATGGGATGGCGCAAGAGTATCGACACACGTTGCGTCCCACACTAAAGGCCTTCCCAACTTCCATGGAAATAAAGACATGCCGTCCGGTCTCTTGCCATCGTCGCGTGCCAAGCCATTGGGTAATATTATATTTTAACTGTTTAAAATATGCCTACAATTTTAGCACTTTTCGGCAAACTGCACAATTGAGGTTATTATTTAAAACTGGCAACACCTTTGTTTACATTTTTGATCTCGACTTCGATTTCTGAGTTTACTTAGCTAACGAAACTCCGTAGGTGTCATGAAAAAAAAAACCGGTCAAGAGCGTGTCGGACTCGCGCACCGAGGGTTCCGTTCCGATTTCCGAAAAAGTGTGCTATTTAGAGACATCGTTTTATTTTTCCTGTAATCTTTACATAAACTTCTACCACACAGACTAATTTCAAATTTTTCTCTAACAAACTTCAGAGATAAGGGGGGTGGGAACGGTATTTTTTTAATTTTTATCAAAAATCGAAAACTATGCGGCCTAAAAAAAGAAAAAAATTGTTTGAGAATGTGCAAACAGCGATCTTTCATATGATACCCCACATGCCCTAGTAGCCCCCACTTCGAATTTTAAAGACCTCCTTTCAGTCCCTGTTACAAAAAAAAAAACATATTATTTTTATTTCTTTCTTATTTGCAAAATACTTGAGCCATTTAAATTTTCATTTAAATTCGGAACAATTTTAAATTTTCATTTAAAACTGTTCCGAATTTCAAGTTGATAGCATTAGTAGTTCTTGAGATATCCAGCTGTGTCAGACAGGCGGACTGAGTCGCACCATAAGGGTTCCTTTTTTACCATTTTGATACGGAACCCAATAAACGGGGTAAACGGCCGCTGGTAGCGTAACTACGCTAGCAAAAAAAGAACTCGTAATTTAAAGCAACTGCTTTAAATTGATTTTTTTTTTCTTCATTGAGTGATGATGAGGGATATCGATTCCCATCACATCACATCTGCAGAGTTTCGCTAGCTAATTTAATTTGCACCCGAATAATGGTTATTTTACACTTTAATATTAATCGTATTTACTAGACCGTCAATATTTATGGTGGACTGTGAGCTTCCTGCAGTACTTACTGGCACACACGGCGCAGAGCGTGCCGAGCGAGCAGACCGAGGTGCCCGCGTACAGCGCGAGCACGCACGCCTCCAGCTCGTCGCGCGACAGCGACGCGCCCGCGCCCTCCAGCGGCACGCGGCAGCACGACCTGCAACAATATGGTGCATTACGAGTAGGCAGACTTTTATACTGGGTAGCGCAACTCACGACGGGATTCAAAAAATTAATATGATGTATAATATAGGAAGATTGGGTACGCGCTCCTCGACGTGGACCGCATAAATTAGGCCTACAGACCTAATTGACCTCAGTCGCAATCGAACTGGCGTTTGTGTAGCACGTTTTAAGTAAAATTAACGTTATCGTCTAAATAAGTACCAACAATGTCTTCATGTGTTTTCAAAAAGTGCACAAATAGTTCAAACAAAAACAAGTTCCACGGGATTACTTTCACTCGTAAGTACATCAAAACTTAATTTCCTTTAAAATTTCTCCTGATTAATATTGCTGCAAGCTCGACATTTGCAGAAAAGTATAGAAATATATTTTATTTTATTTTTTATTTTATTTTATTTATTTGGGACAAAAAACAGTTATACATTACAGCATTAACAAAGTAGTTAAATTATACAATCGAAAAAAACGTATAACCCACACTATTGTCCACGAAATAACATTGAAGTATGACAGCGAACGCATGTTAAATAAGAAAATAATAAACAGTACATATTTATAAGAAAAACACTATAATTATACCGACGAATCGAAGAAAGCGGATGACATAAGCAACCGTCTTATTGGCGACTTGCAAGAGATTGTGAAACCAGTCTTTTAAATTTAGATTGCGGCAACGCGAAAATATCAAAACCAATGAATTGTGAGTTATAGGTTTCTAAAAGTCGGCGGACAGGGGCTCGCACCCCAGCCTTCGTTCTACATCGCGCAGTGTAGAATAGTTGAGGTACGCGCACCTCTCGCCGAATAACAGTTCTAGGTACTACGTAACACAATCCATTTGTGAGCTCAGTACAATTAAATTTGTTATTGCATATACCGTACAGCATCATAACCATGATCAATGAACGTCTGGAATCCAAGTTTAATATCTTATAGTGCTTTAGCAAATCTGCATAGGGAATCCTTGTATGGAAGCACTTGTAGTGCATGGCACGAAGAAATTTTTTCTGAACCATTTCTATTGCTTGTTTATATTTATCATAATAAGGGCACCAGATGGGCACCGCGTATTCCAACTGAGAACGGACTAGTGTCTTATAAAGGAAGAGAAAAGTAGAAGGCTTTTTGAAGTCTTTACAAGACCGCATGACAAAACCATACATCCGAAAGGCTTTGTTAATTATGTTGTCAATATGGGTGTCTAAATGTAATTTGCAATCAAGTAGTATGCCAAGATCTCGTGATATGATTCGTAAGAGTGTGAAGAGACAAGCGGCGTATTAAAAATATGGGTACGTAACAGTGACAATTATTGCTATCTCGCTCCCACTACAGCCCGCATAATATGTCTCTATTTTGGTTGTTGAGCACATGACGCACGATATCGGGGAATTTTTAAAGTTAAATGGAAATGAAATCGTGAGGGTAACTCTCGATTTATTAACTAATCACACTAATATTATAAAGGCGAAAGTTTGTGAGTGTGTGTGTGTGTGTATGTTTGTTACTTCTTCACGCTCAAACGGCTAGATCGATTTGGATGAAATTTGGTATGCAGACAGCTTATACCCTGGATTAACACATAGGCTACTTTTTATCCCGAAAAAATATAGTGCTCCTGTGGGATGAGCAAGAAATTCAAATATATTTGCTACTCTTTCAAACTCAAACGCCTCGACCGATTTTGATGAAATTTGGTGTGGAAGTAGCTGGCACTCTGGATAGACATAGCACACATAGGCTACTTTACATCCTGAAAAAATGTAGTGTTCCCGTGGGATGAGCAATTTTTTTGTGAATACTTTTCTCACCGATTAAATAATACACGTTTTAGTGTATCTCATAAACCGCGGGTAACACCGCGGGGCGCAGCTAGTAAATGATAATCATTTAATCACATTATCGCATTGGGTTATGATAGTGTAAGATTGTATAAATAAATAAATGTTGTTGTGTGGGTATGTTTACATGTAAATGTTACGTGACGTTATCTTCCCTATTTTATTTATCAGTGATGTTTGCACAAACATTTATTATAGGACAAGTAAAACGCTACTGACGGCGGGTACCGCTGCAGCAGGTCGCGGAAGTAGCTGCAGCGCGCGCACAGGATGGCGCGGTGCGCGGCCAGCGACCAGCCGCTGCCCACCAGCTCCACGTCGCACCACCATCTGCAAGCAACAATAGCCTTAGTATAAACAAACAATAACATTTGTCTGCGTCACCAGCTTAAAGTGTAACAATATAATATGTACGCTCCTTTACTTCAGTTTGTAAGTACACTCCTTTATAACTAAACGTGTCAATCAATCTGCCTAGCCTTTTCCCAACTATGTTGGGGTCGGTTTCCAGCCTAACCGGATGCAGCTGAATACCATTATTTTACATGGAACGACTGCCTATCTGACCTCCACAACCCATTAACTGGGTAATACGATACCCCTTGGTAAGACTGGTTGTCAGACTTTCGGGCTTCTGACGACCCGTAACGACTGTCAAAGATCCACGAATGACAGCCGGGACCAACGGCTTAACGTGCTTTCCGAGGCACGGAGGAGTCTCGGTATGTAAAGATGGTCACCCATCCACGGACCAACCCCGGCAAGCGTAGCTTAACCTGATGGATCGACCCGTGCGGCTGTTATTACTTAGCCACGAGCTCCTCTTATAACTGAACATAGTGCAAACTCAGCATACATGCTATAACTGATCATGTATGCTGTGTTTGCACTATACTTCATAATGTCTTTACGAATTTATAATAAGCTTCCTAAACAATTAAGATAAATTTAAAACATATTTTTTTTTAAGAAAAATGAAATGACTTCTTGGTAAATAGATCATATTGTACATGAATTGTTTTCCGACAGATTCGTGATGAGTTAGTGCCAAACTGTTTTTATCCAAAATTTATCTCTATTTCAATTAAGCACGCTGTTACAAATGGCTAGTCAAATCATTACTTTTTTACACAAAAGTATGTTTATTAAATAAAATGCTTTGCATTCTTAATTTTTTTTTTTTGCCTTAACTGTTGATATATGTGCATGGTACGATTCTGAACTATAAATATAATTTTAAGTAGGTACATTTTCTCAATAAATGTACCGAAGTAAAAATTTTCACTCCGGTACATTTATTGAGAAACTGTACCTATCTAAAATAGTATACACATCATTTACATTTAACTGTAAACACAACCTAAAAATAACAAAATACTATACTAACATAACTAAAACTATTAAAAACTAAAATATGGCGTCGATAAATTCCTCCGCATCGCTGTCGACTGGTAAAGTACCCAAGAGACTGGCGGCATTGCCACGTTGTATGGCAATGCTAAGCCGCTGGCCAAGGTAAAAGCCAGCCCTTGGGTCACGGGAAGTGTCAACCAGCCGTTTAGAGATTTCGTTGAACAAACTATGAGCACTCGGACCCCACGGCCCAAGGGTTTCAACCCCAAACGGCTCGAAAATATAATTACCGATAAGGTTATTATACTTCCGCCGCTTGAGGTTTTCCGCAGCGGCAGCAGCAGTGCCAGCACAGCACGCAGAGCCAGGAAAATGGGATGGCGCAAGAGTATCGACACACGTTGCGTCCCACACTAAAGGCCTTCCCAACTTCCATGGAAATAAAGACATGCCGTCCGGTCTCTTGCCATCGTCGCGTGCCAAGCCATTGGGTTCTAATACAGCTGGAACGCCGACGGTGACAAGGGCTCGTCGGATGATGTCATTGATGTTCGCGTGCCGTGCTAAGCGACCCGCACTTCGGCTGCAAGACAGGCCGTGGTGTCCGAGGCTGTTGACAACTTCGCCACAGTGACAGCGATGAGGAGAACAAGAAGGAGCTCCTAGTCGCAGGGAAGCAGCGAGGCGGAAAGTAGTGTCGTCGAACAAAGTGCCTATGTTCGACGACGGTAGTGCATGAAGCAAAAAATTATATTTATAGTTTAGAATCGTACCATGCACATCTATCGACCGTTTGGCCAAAAATACATTTTAAGAATGCAAAGCATTTTATTTAATAAACATACTTTTGTGTAAAAAAGTATTGATTTGACGGGTTGGTATCAGAATGACTGGATCGCAAATTGACCACGTCGCTCTTAGTCCAAATCTCAAAATGTCTAAATCTCAAAATACCTAACTCGCAAAATGACTACATCGCAAAAAGTCCGAACAGTTGTGTAGGCACCTATACATTAATCTCTTTGGTTCTTAATGTTGGATGATTGTATGCCTGGCCAATGCCTGGCCACATGGAAATATCCATGATAAGATCTAAAACAATTGAAGTATGTGTGATTCGTGCAATTCACACAGATATGTCACTGCTAATATGCTGCATATTCTCTTAGATCACAATGTATATTAATGAAATTATATTTATTTCAAATAACAAAAATAGACCGGCTGCTTTATGCAACGGTTACCGCTATAATTGGGTAAAAGATAATGTGTCTAAAAATTCATTTTGGCGATGTGCAAATCGAAACGAGTGCAATGCGTCGATGACCGTGAATGCTAACAAAACTGAAATAATCCGTGAAAGCAATCATAGTTGTATGGCAAATCCTAGAAAACAGAAAAGGGGCATCGTTGTCAACGCCGCAAAGGAAAAAGTATGCCAAAGCATTTTTTCGGTTTTTACTTTTTTAAAGTAAATTTTATTTCAGCATAACTACCTCAATAGTACAATGTGTCGGTCAACTGTGGAAGAGGAAGAGGTTTTCCTCAGCCACAACGCGGCTTGGAGGCAACAATGTCGCCACGTTGAAAGAAATCGGAGGCCACGTGGAACGGCTTAGCATTATGACCTACATGTTCTGGTCATTATTGGAATTTTAACAGTTTATGTTGTCCCGCACAGAGCTCCACTACTCCTCACCTGTCTTTGTACGCCTGCGCCAGGTCCGCGTGCAGGGCGCCCGCGGGCTCCCGCGCCAGCTCTGCCTGCGTCACCAGGTCTCTGAGGGCGGCTCCGGCCTCCAACTCCTCGCACAGCAGGAACACTTCCGCGAGGCGCCATGAGCTCACCACCGAGCGGATGAAGCGGGCGTGCTCACAACCTGGGGGTGGACTTGGTAATATGAGCTACATCAGGGATCACCAATGAGTTTCAGTCCGTTTTTTTTAAATAACATGTCTGTCGCGGTGCATTTGGTAGACGATTACTAGCAAACAAGATTAAAAAAAAAAGGAATAGTAAAACAAAAAGAAACCCTGGATTTTTTTTATCTATATAAATAAAAGAGAAGTCCTGACTGACTCATCCACGCCCAGCCCAAACCCTTGAACCTATAAAGCTGACATTTTGCACAGAGGTTCCCTTCATAATGTAGACAAGGAATAAGGAAGGATTCCCCTGTATTACGTTCCTTTGGGATATTTTCCGACATCCACGCAGACGAATGCGGCAAAACCTAGTTAATTAATATTTGAAAAATTACATTTTTAGGGTTCCGTACCTCATAAGGATAAAACGGAACCCTTATAGGATCACTCGTGTGTCTGTCTGTCCGTCTGTCACAGCCAATTTGTCCGAATCTAATGGACCGATTAAGTTGAAATTTGGTACACATATGAATTTCTGTGACCCAAACACGAACAGGTAAAGTAAATATGTGAATTTTGAACATAGGGGTCACTTTTGGGGGCAAATAAGAAAATTTAAAAGAAAAAGTTTTGCAAACCGTGTTACATATCAAATGAAAGGACTTACTATGAGGGTCTCAAATATATTTTTTTTTTATAATTTTAAAATAAATTGTTTTAAAGTTTCAATTCCCCCCCGCCCCCCTTAACTCCGAAACTACTGAGCCTAAAACTTTGACAAAAAATACAGAAAATAGATCATTATCTGTAGATTACAGGAAAAGCTATAAGAAGTCTGTGGTCTTAAAATAACATGGTAAATCTCTCAATATTATGAGTACAAACTTACATTTACAGTTGGAATGTATGGAAGAACATGTTTTTCAACTACAATATTAAGTTTGTTCTTGGAATAATTCATCCCAACTACGGAACCCTTCATTGTGCGTGGTCCGACATGCACTTGGCCGGTTTTTTTTTACTTTGAACCTGCCTGATGTCTAGATTAAAGTTAGTGCAAGCTAAAACTCAGAACTGTTCGTTCAGTACGTACCTCTGTCAGGGCGGTTGTCGCGCGGGCGCCGCACGAGCGCGATGCGGCGCCGCAGCGTGCCCAGCCCGGAGCCCGCCGCCTTCTTCTTCCTCTCACTGAAACCGAGGGTGGTAGAACATCAGCTTAACACTTGCTAACAATAATCCCGTTCCCTTAACGAGAAAGCTCTAAGGGAGAAATTCAAATTTCCTTACGATTTTTGCAATTTGCAGCTCAGTGTCTGGGTGTATGTTGATTAAAGTATGATTCGAGAACGTAACAAATTAACAGAATTATAATAATCATTAGAATCACACTAATATTATAAAGGCGAAAGTTTGTGAGTGTGTGTGTATGTTTGTAACTTCTTTACGCTCAAACGTCTGGACTGATTTGGATGAAATTTGGTATGGAGATAGCTGATACCCTGGATTAACACATAGGCTACTTTTTATTCCGGTCTACGCGGGTGAAACCACGGGGCGCAGCTAGTCAGTAATACAACTCTTTATTGGCCTCAAATGTCAAGATTTCAAGAAACTCACTTCAATAGTTTAATATGAACTGAAGAGAGTTGTATTGATGATTTTAAATTTATTAACAGACTTCAAAAAGGAGGAGGTTCTCAATTCGTCGGAACCTTTTTTTTTTTTTTGTATGTTCCCCGATTACTCTAAGATGGCTAGACCGATTTGGATTTATTTGTTTTATTCAAGAGGGTATACATCACAGTTGGTCCCATATAAAATTGATTAACTTTACTTCGGTAGTTTTTGAGTTAGCTTCAATAATACGTATTTTTTCCCCACTTTTATATGGATGATGTTCTAGTTTGTTTTGCAGATAGTGGTATTAGAATTTGTGTGGGGTAGGTACACAAATAAAAGTGAAAAATAAAAACTTTTTTACAAAAAAATACAACCGACTTCCAAAAACAACACTACAAAGTGAAAAATAAGTTTAATTTCGGAAGTCGGTGGCAAAACATGAAAATACATTTAACTACTACTTTGTAGTGTTGTTTTTGGAAGTCGGTTGTATTTTTTTGTAAAAAAGTTTTAACAACTTATATTATTATCATACACAAACACGCCTTCTTCCCACGGGTAGGTACCCCCGTGGGAAGAAGGCGTGATGATCAATGTAATATTGTTTATATAGTAAAAGTTTAAACAGTATTTTTTTCATCTAAGCATACTCTTTTTAACCGACTTCAAAAAGGAGGAGGTTATCAATTCGTCGGAACCTTTTTTTTTTTTTTATTTTTTTTTTTATGTATGTTCCCCGATTACTCGAAGATGGCTGGACCGATTTGGATTATTTTTTTTTTGTTTGAAAGGGTATACTTCCCAGGTGGTCCCATGATCATCAAGTCAGGATCTGATGATGGGATCCTGGAGAAATAGAGAGAACTCTTCCAATTTTATAGGCACACTTGAAGCGATTTGGATAGTTTTTGGAAGAGTACTTTCTTGGAGTGGTCCCATTTCAATTTGGTGAAGATCTGATGAAGAACTTCTGAGATAGGCATCGGAACTCCTCAATAAATGATAGCAAATGGACTGGGATTGCTGAAATCTCATGTCTGTTTGTTGTTCACACCAGTTCATAACATAACATCACGCCAGTACGCTGTGAAGGGGTAAGCACATGTGAACCACTAAAAAGTGAAAAATAAAAACTTTTTTACAAAAAAATACAACCGACTTCCAAAAACAACACTACAAAGTGAAAAATAACTTTAATTTCATTTCACTTCCGAAATTAAAGTTATTTTTCACTTTGTAGTGTTGTTTTTGGAAGTCGGTTGTATTTTTTTGTAAAAAAGTTTTTATTTTTTAAACAGCAACATTGTCTCAAAAATAACTTGAGTTTATATCGAGTTACTTCTGAGTAGAGTCGTGGACGACGGGCGTGAAGTTATACGGTTATCTAAAGCGATGAAAGTCACACAATAAAGGCTGTTCAAATACAGAGCGTTTCTGACACCTTAATGTCAAATGCTGGTGAAAATGACAGATTTTCATGACGGCCGTTATGATATGACGGATCCACTCTTCTAGGAAACCTTAGCATAGGGCGAAAGCGCCAGAGTAGCCCGCGAATTTCAATTATTCTTACGATTTTTTGCAATTTGCTGATCAATATCAAGTTATAATAATTAAAATCATAATTAAGAGTATGCTTAGATGGTTTGGTCATGTTGAGAGGATGAATGGAAGGCGACTAACAACAAGGCAGATGTGAGTGGAAACGGAGGGGACGCCCTAGGAAGACATACAGTGACCTTATTGCTAATGTTCTTCAGAAAGGGCAGGTGCGTAGTACTCGCAACCGTGCGTGCGTGTATGACCAGATGTACGAACGTAAACGAGGCAAAAGGAGTATGTAAGGATCGTAGCAGGTCGCGTTCTGTAGTTTCTGCCTACCCCCATGAGAAGAAGGCGCGAGTTTGTATGTATGTTATGAAAAGTTGACTTCAAATAGGTAGTTTTACGTATGGAAAATGTTAATTTTTTCTTTGGAGTCATCATCGAGTTGAAAAGTAATAAGAATAAGGTAGGCTTGGTATGGGCGTGATGAGGATGAGGAGTGAGGAAACGCATGTCACTAAATGAGTGATGAATATACAATGGATGTTAATGGATGGAGAGAGGAGCTCGTGGCTAAGTAATAACAGCCGCACGGGTCGATCCATCAGGTTAAGCTACGCTTGCCGGGGTTGGTCCGTGGATGGGTGACCATTCTTTACATACCGAGACTCCTCCGTGCCTCGGAAAGCACGTTAAGCCGTTGGTCCCGGCTGTCATTCGTGGATCTTTGACAGTCGTTACGGGTCGTCAGAAGCCCGAGTCTGACAACCAGTCTTACCAAGGGGTATCGTATTACCCAGTAACTGGGTTGTGGAGGTCAGATAGGCACTCGCTCCATGTAAAATACTGGTATTCAGCTGCATCCGGTTAGACTGGAAGCCGACCCCAACATAGTTGGGAAAAGGCTAAGCAGATGATGTTAATGGATGGAGAGGGAGACTAAAGTAAAAGATGAATGGATTGTGTGAGGTATGTATGATAATGAAAGAGAAGGGAGTGAATGATAGCGAGACGGTTGAATGGAAGAAGAAAACGTGGTGCGCCGCCCCCACGTAACATGGGACATGATACGTGGGGGCGGCGCATCAAGGGCAGGAAGATGATGATTTGGAGTCGCCACATCATGTCGCGCGAGGTTCAGAGCACGCTCCACTCACCGTATGACATCTGCCATGGTGGGAGGCGCGGCCGCCACGCCGGCGCCGTCGCACGCCTCGCCCTCCTGTTGACGACGCAGTCAAGATTAATAAAAAAAAAGCAGCCAGGAAACCAGGGAGGACAGTGGCAACGACTGCGACTTACGAGGCGTAGGTCTTAGGTTCGAACCAAGACAGGCGCTTTATTTTGTGTGAATTATTTCATCACCACTGCTCTCAAAACGGTGAAGGAAAACATCGTGAGGACACCGGCATGTCCTAGAACCAAAAATTCGGAGATATGTGACAGCCGCCAACCCGAACTGAGCCCGCGTGGTGGATTACGGCCCACATCTCACAGAGAGGAGGCCTGTGTCCCAGCTGTGGGAACTTTATAGGCTGATTATGCTAAGAGAGAAAGAAGAATTTTACAGATACAACGGAACAGCTTCGATAATGTTCGTGTTTGCCGAAGAGCATACTTTCTAGTCGATCTGTCTTTTCACAACTATGTTGGGGTCGGCTTCCAGTCTAACCAGATGCAGCTGAATACCAGTATTTTACATGGAGCGATTGCCTATCTGTCCTCCACAACCGAGTCACTGGGTAACACGATACCCCTTCGTAAGACTGATTGTCATACTTTTCAGGCTTCTGAGTAGTCGTAGTGACTGTCAAAGATCTATATATGACAGCCGGGACCAACTGCTTTCCGAGGCAGGGAGGGGTATCAATATGTAATGGATGGTTACCCATCCACGGACCGACCTCGGAAAGAGTAGCTTAACGCTTCATCGACCCGTACAGCTGTTATCATGAAGCCACGACCCTCTCGCAAGCAACATGATACGTAATAATATTAAGGCTTTTCATAATATCTTATACTAGGTTAAGCTATGCTTGCCGAAGTTGGTCTGTGGATGGGTGACTATCTTTACACACCGCGAGCCACGGAGGGCGTGGCTCGGAAAGCACGTTAAGCCGTTGGTCCCGGCTGTTATTCGTGGATCTTTGACAGTCGTTACGGGTCGTCAGAAGCCCGAAAGTCTGACAACCAGTCTTACCAAGGTGTATCGTATTACCAAGTCACTGGGTTGTGGAGGTCAGATAAGCAGTCGCTCCATATAAAACACTGGTATTCTGCTGCATCCGGTTAGACTGGAAGCCGACCCCAACAAAGTTGGGAAAAGGCAGGCAGATGATGACTTTTGGAACAGAGCATAGCAGTAGTCAGGGCAGGTTTCAAACTTTACTGCTGACAAGCGGATGAACGTGTTTACCTGAGGATGCGAG
Source organism: Cosmia pyralina (assembly GCA_946251885.1). NCBI lineage: Eukaryota > Metazoa > Arthropoda > Insecta > Lepidoptera > Noctuidae > Cosmia > Cosmia pyralina. The sequence continues at coordinate 15,710,032 of OX276369.1, read as the reverse complement.
AGCGCGGCGCCCATGTCGGCTCGGCGCTCACACAGACAGCACAGCAGCCGGCTCATGGGGCGCCCGCCACCGCCATCACCGCGCTACGCACGCGCCCGCACCGTCTGCAACACAAACATCACGACATACATTAAGGGGACTGGACCTAAAGTTCAGTCTCTGCCGGACTGCAAAGATAAGAAAAAACCGGCCAATTGCGTGTCGTACCACGCACAATGAAGGGTTCCGTAGTTGAAAAGAATTTATCCCAAAAAGAAACTTAACATTCTAACCCCAAAAATCTTTTTTTTTTTGTGGTAAAATTACTAATAAACAATTTTCGGACTTCTTTCTTTACTTGCGCTGTGAGACCTTGCTTCTTGCCAACATGATTCTAGGTTAAGGAGGATGCGCTGTGGTAGGCCGCGAAATTCAAATTTTCTTGCGTTTTATGCAATTTGCAGGTCCGTGTCAGGTTGTATCTTGATCAAAATATGATACGCGGGAATAAAACATATGTATTTATATAATTTTAACCAAGAAAATCATCCGGGAGCAAATTCCCGGAAAGCTCCATTTGGTGAAGTGGAACTGATGAGGAAGACCACAGACCACAGATGGCCATTGGAACTACTCAATAATACGTATGTCACGGGTTGCGATTTGATTACTGCTAAGCAATTTATGCTCGTCACCATACCTACATATGTTGAAGAGGATTTGATGGTGACTTCACCATCAGTTCCAGTTCTCCTGGTCCCTTACTGGGAGAACTCCTCAACAATTAACGTCCTTGTATCGGGAAAAGCAATATTTTGTAAAAGGTGATGAGCAGTTGACATTGGGCTATTGTATCTTCGATAAATTACAGACTGCCCCACTAAAAAGTGAAAAATAAAAAACATTTTTACAAAAAAAAAAAAACAACCGACTTCCAAAAAAATACTACAACGTGAAAAATAACCTTAATTTCAGGAAGTCGGTGGCAAAAGCTAAAATACAAATCCAAAGACACCGACTTCTGATATTAAAGTTATTTTTCACTTTAAAGAATTATTTTGGAAGTCGGTTGTTTTTTTTTTTTTTTGTAAAAAAGTTTTTATACCATTTTGGTACGGAACTCTAACACTGCAAATTTGAATAACGTTTAACGCTGTTTGTCTATGAAACATTCAATAGCGATATTTTCACATTTAGTGCGAAAACAATCGTTTGTGACGGATTGTTTTATATCTGAGAAGACAGGAAACATTATATTCAATATAAACATATATAAAAAAGTTGAGAGGTGTCAAGGGACACCCGGATGGAACGAAGTTCCTTTCGATTAATTAGTGAAGGAATTGTAATATTGTTATATCTGGCTTGCTTTCTATAAGAGAGAGAGAGAGAGAGAGAGAGACAGACAGAGAAACATGCGCACGTCGCACAGCTTACAATAGCTTACTATAGCAAAAAGTGTCGTTACAACTTTTCGTGAGAATTTTTTCCGTCTAGCCCCCTTTCACAACGCGCGATAAGGAACTTCGTTCCAACAATAGAAATTCATAAGTAGTAGGTTTTACGAGTTAGTGATCGATGCCGGTCACTCGACAACCTATGGAACGGGCGGCTTGCTATCTCTGCGAGGGATCGAACCCGGAACGAGATGATCTGGCAGAGAATCAAAGTTGTGTCGACAAAGCTCACAGAATAAGCAAGCTTAAGAGGATACATCGAAGCGTGGTTTAGCTCGGTGTGTAAGTGAAATGACTGTCTAGTTTGACGCGCGAGATAGAAGACACTCACGCGCACCTGAACTAAACGCCCTTCGTTTAAATGTAGATTTATGACAAAATACTATACTTAACTCTTAAAATGTCGATTGCACACCATGTGTACAGATAACAATAGAATTTCAATTGTGTCTGCTAATTAGCGCGCGACGGGTTAAATAAATTTTATGTTCCCCGATTACTCGAAGATGGCTGGACCGATTTATATTTTTTTTGTTTTATTCGAGAGGGTACATCAAAGTTGGTCCCATAGAAAATTGATTAACTTTGCTTGGGTAGTTTTTTAGTTAGCTTCAATAAAACGTATTTTATCCCCACTTTTATATGGATGATGTTCTAGTTTGTTTTGCAGGTAGTGGTATTAGAATTTGTGTGGGGTAGGTACCACAACGAAAAAGTGAAAAATAAAAACTTTTTTACAAAAAATACAACCGATTTCCAAAAACAACACTACAAAGTGAAAAATAACTTTAATTTCGGAAGTCGGTGTCTGGTTAAATGTATTTTCGTTTTTAGCGCTTTTTTAAGGCTAATATAAATACATAAGCTATGTTGTCATATATCTATAACATATATTTACCGTTACGAAGTTCTTTGAGTATTTTGTATTTATTGTTTGTCATTCATAACATTCATAAGTCTTAAAAAGCGCTTTGATGAGTTATTGAACACATTTACCACATTCTCAAAGATTGGACATTTTGGGAGTTAGACATTTTGAGATTTGGACATTTTGACAGTTGGACATTTTGGGATTTGGACATTTTGACACCGCTGGACATTTTGAGAACTGGACATTTTGCCCCTGAACGCTCCGCTTTGCGACGGCGGGTTTTGCAGTAAGTTAATACCTAGACGGTTTAGATGTTTTCCTCCTAACATTTATATTAATTTATATAAATGTGCAAGGTATAAGGAAAACGTCTAATATTAAAAACATCAAGAGGTAAACCAACATAATCACCAAGTGCAAACAGGATATTTGAGACCCGCGCAGACGCAACGTGTCACAACGCAATTTATCTTTCTGTAGCTAGATCCCTAGTATAGTTTAACTCCATCACGAAGGCGTGTTAGTTATTGCAATTTATGGCGAAAGCGCCAGGGTAGCCCGCGAATTTCAAAATTTCTTAGGTTTTTTGCAATTTGCAAGTCAGTATTAGGTTGCATGTTGATCTAAATATGATTCGCGGCCGTATCAAATATTTATTTATAGAATTATAATTATAAAAATCATCAATACAACTATCTGAGTTCATATTACCTTATTGAATGACTATTTCATGAAATCATGAGATTTGAGGTCAATTCTAACTTAGTCATGTTAGTTACGGCCGCGAATCATATTTTAATGTACTACAACCAGACACTGACCTGCAAATCGCAAAAAACGTAAGAAAATTTGAATTTCGCGGGCTTCCTTCGCGCATCCCCCTTAAACCTTATGATTAACGACATAAACAATTTCTTTTTTTTTTCTTTTAGACCACCACAATAAAGAAAAGAATAAAACAACAAAAACATATTGTAATCGGTCAAGCCGTTTTTAAGTTTTAGCGAGACTAACGGACAGCAATTAATCTTATAGAAAAAAATGGTGACAAAAAAACTTTTTTACAAAAAATACAACCGACTTGCTCTAATTTATTTTGCAGAATGGTATTCAAATTTGTGTGGGGTAGGCACCACTAAAAAGTGAAAAATAAAAACTTTTTACTTTCGGAAGTCGGGGTCTAGTGTATTTTCGTTTTTTACCACCGACTTCCGAAATGAAAGTTATTTTTCACTTTGTGGTGTTGTTTTTGGAAGTCGGTTGTATTTTTTTGTAAAAAAGTTTTTATTTTTCACTTTTTATTTGTGGTACCTACCCCACACAAATTCTAATACCACTACCTGCAAAACAAACTATAGAACATCATCCATATAAAAGTAGGGAAAAAATACGTATTATTGAAGCTAACTCAAAAACTACCAAAGCAAAGTTAATCAATTTTATATGGGACCAACTGTGATGTATACCCTCTCGAATAAAACAAAAATTTTTCGACTCTGTAAAAAGTTTTGCGTGGTCATACATAAAAAAAAAAATAAAAACATACGTGTCAAATTGAGAACCTCCTCCTTTTTTTTCATCGGTTAAAAAGAATCACAAAGTTGATTAACTTAGATAATATACTATTATTCCTGTAATCCCGGAAGCGTCAGGCTGCAGAGTACCTATAGCACAGCCACATTTCGCCAGTTATGTCCCATGTAACAGGGAGCGAGCCTATTGCCATCAACCGGGCATAAATTACAGACTCCGGGCTGCTACTGAGAAATTACAGATGAAATAACACTTTGGCCGACCCGGGAATCGTACCTTCATGCTCAGCAATAGCATATGCAACCACTAGATCAACAAGATAATATTTACTTTTTAGGGTTCCGTAGCCAAATGGCAAAAACGGAACCCTTATGGATTCGTCATGTATGTCTGTCCGTCCATATATCACAGCCACATTTTTCCGAAACTATAAGAACTATACTGTTGAAACTTGTTAAGTAGATGTATTCTGTGAACCGCGTTAAGAATTTCACACAAAAATAGAAAAAAATCAATAAATTTTGGGGGTTCCCCATACTTAGAACTGAAACTCAATTTTTTTTTATCATCAAACCCATACGTGTGGGGTATCCATGGATAGGTCTTCAAAAATGATATTGAGGTTTCTAATATCATTTTTTTCTAAACTGAATAGTTTGCGCGAGAGACACTTCCAAAGTGGTAAAATGTCCCCCCCCCACCCCTGTAACTTCTAAAATAGAGAATGATAAAACTAAAAAAAATATATGATGTACATTGCCATGTAAACTTCCACCGAAAATTGGTTTGAACGAGATCTAGTAAGTAGTTTTTTTTTAATACGTCATAAATCGGTCTATTATTAAAACATCGACAAGTTACAACGGACTATAAGAACTTTTATAATAGGTCTTTACCTATGAAATTGCCGTTTTGTATGAAAAAATTTAAACGAATTTTTTTCATGCATTTTTTATTTGTATTAATCGAAGTAATCACCCATGCAATCAATGCATTTTTGCCAACGCAGTGGCAGTTTATTGATGCCCTTCTTAAAGAAATCAGCTGGACGGGAGGCAACAAATTCTTCAAAGGCATTTTGTACTGCCTCTCGGGTATTGAATTTTTTTCCCGCCAAGAAGTTATCCAAATTCTGGAAAAAGTAGTAGTCTGTAGGCGCAAGGTCTGGTGAGTAGGGCGGATGACGGAGAGCTTCCAACCCCAGTTCTTGCAACTTGGAGACCGTCTGCTGTGCAGTATGAGGTCGCGCGTTGTCGTGCAGGAGCAGCGGAGACGAGCGATTGACCAATGCTGGTTGGAGATGTGCCAGCTTCTCCATCATTGTGTTCAGTTCTTCACAGTACACATCTGAAGTAATGCTCACCCCGTTTGGTAAGAAGCTGTGATGAATCACACCGGCGCTAGACCACCAAACAGTGACCATCACTTTTCTAGGGGTAAGTTTTCGTTTAGGGCATTGTTTAGGTGCTGAACCAGGATCCAACCAACTTGCTGAGCGCTTGCGGTTATCAAACAGAATCCATTTTTCATCGCAGGTAACAATGCGGTTCAAAATTCTTTCATTTGTGTGTCTGTTGAGCAGTGCAAGGCACGTCTCGACGCGTACTTCGCGCTGGCGATCATTGAGTTCGTGGGCCACCCATTTGTCAAGCTTTTTTACCTTGCCAATTTGACGCAAATTGACCAATATTGTTTTGACGCTAACGTCGAAAGCTGCTGCTAATTTAGCCGTAGATTGTGTATCATCAGCTTCCACAATCGCCTTTAATTCGTCAATGTCGACCAAAGTCTTCGGACGACCGCGAGGTTCATTTTTCAGGTCGAAATTTCCAGAACGGAAGCGAGCAAACCAATAACAAGTGGTGCGTTGGTTTGTAGTGTTAGCTCCGTAAACGTCGTTGATGTTGCGTGCCGCTTGTGCCGCGTTGCTGCCACGACGGTACTCATATTCCATAATTACTCGAATTTTGAACGTATCCATGATGACGAAAAGATTGAAATGCGATGAAAATGTAACACTAATCAATAAACAAATGACTACTTTTGGAAAAAAAAATCCATGTTTTTAAAATAAAATTAATTTGAAATTAGAATTCTTAGCCAAACAAAAATTATTTTGATTTGAAATGGCCAGTACTGCAGAACGGCAATTTCATAAGTAAAGACCTAATATTATGTTACTTGCTGCTACGGAACCCTTCATGGGCGAGTCCGACTCGCACTTGGCCGCTTTTTTATATTATGATTGTTTATCTAAGTTCGGTGATAATATACATAGCCTTGGGAATCTGGGTCAAATTACTAGAATGGACGAAAAATATGACGAAAGAAATTTTAAATTTGTACAGATTTATAGGTACTTGTGTGAATAGCAAGACATTCAGAATCAACAGAACGTCAATCTGCCTAGCCTTTTCCCAACTATGTTGGGGTCGGCTTCCAGTCTAACCGGATGCAGCTGAATACCAGTATTTTATCTGACCTCCACAGCCCAGCAACTGGGTAATACGATACCCCTTGGTAAGACTGGTTGTCCGACTTTCGGGCTTCTGATGACCCGTAACGACTGTCAAAAATCCACGAATGACAGCCGGGACCAACGGCTTAATGTGCTGTCCGAGGCACGGAGGAGTCTCGGTATGTAAAGATGGTAGCTTAGAATGCGTAATGTATGTTATTTTTCAAATTAAGAGGATACATCGAAGCGTGGTTTAGCTCGGTGTGTAAGGCCTCGTTTACAGACACGCGGCGGGTGACGCAGCGGGTTTCTTCGGTTTAACTTCTTTATAATATACTTCATGACATCGCGTGCGGCGCCGCATGCGACACCGCGAGCGCCACCGCTTGCGCTGCCGCGTGAGTGCCATAAACAGAGAAAACGCTTGACGCCCCGCAGCCCGCCCCGCGCCGCCTGTCGCCCCGCGTGTCCGTAAACGAGGCCTAAGTGTGGCATTGTCATATTTCAGTCAATTTACAAAAAAACCATAATGAATTATACACCCAAACCTTCCTCTTGAATCACTCCGTCCATTGGTGAAAACCGTATGAAAATTCGTTTAGTAGTTTTTGAGATCATCGCGAACACACAAACATGTACTGTATACCTACAGAGACAGACAGACAGACGCGACGGGGGACTTTGTTTTATAATATGTAGTGATAGTAAGAACTAAGAATACTCTTAGAGACACACCAAAAAAATTACAAATATAATTTTATAAATATAGAAATTATATACTAAGAAATAAGGAGCTCGTGGCTAAGTAATAACAGCCGCACGGGTCGATCCATCAGGTTAAGCTACGCTTGCCGGGGTTGGTCAGTGGATGGGTGACCATCTTTACATATCGAGACTCCTCCGTGCCTCTGAAAGCACGTTAAGCCGTTGGTCCCGGCTGTCATTCGTGTATCTTTGACATTCGTTACGGGTCGTCAGAAGCCTGAAAGTCTGACAATCAGTCTTAACAAGGGGTATCGTATTACCCAGTTAATGGGTTGTGGACGTCAGATAGGCAGTCGCTCCATGTAAAATACTGGTATTCAGCTGCATCCGGTTAGACTGGAAGCCGACCCCAACATAGTTGGGAAAAGGCTAGGCAGATTGATTGAGTAAGAATACTGTTATAGACACACCATAAAAATTACAGATATAATTTTATATAAGGTGACACAATGGGCGGTCTTATCGCTAAAAGCGATCTTTTACAGACAACCTTGAAACCTAGACATAACTCGCGAAATGTTCGTGTACTGACCCTTTGGGGATTACAGGCGTCATGGTATGTTAACAATATCAGTCACCATACATTTTACATAGACTCTTTCACACATAATCAGCCTATAATGTTCCCACTGCTGGGACACAGGCCTCCTCCCGGTAAGAGGCAGTGAGCTGTACTCACGTACTGAATAAAAATCTTATTGTTTTTTTCATTCAGTCACTAAAGGGGTCAAAATAGGGGATGAAAATTCACCATTTATGTCGATTGGAAATACCATCGGGCACACGGCTTGTCTACTTGATAAAATTCTTATATTCACTGACAGACAATCCACAGCCTAAATCGCTGGGCTAGAAACATGAAATTTTGCAAAAGAGATCTTTTTTAACGAAAAAATTAAATTTCCACACATTAATCCCTTGCGTGACTTTTTGATACCCAGTAGAACCAATGCAATTTGAAACTCTCACCTTACTACCTCAAAAGCATGTTTATCTCTAACTAGCTTCCGCCCGCGACTTCGTTCACATAATCAGCCTATAACGTTCCCACTGCTGGGACACAGGCCTCCTCTCTGTGAGAGGGAGTGGGCCGTAATCCAGCACGCGGGCCCAGTGCGGGTTGGTAGATGTCACATGTCTTCGAATGTTTGGTTCTAGGACATGCCGGTTTCCTCACGATGTTTTCCTTCACCGTTTTGAGAGCAGTGGCGATGAAATAATTTACACAAGGTAAAGTGCCTGCCGGGGTTCGAACCAACGACCTACAACTAGTATGGCGGGGCTGTTACCTTACCACTGCTCTCACATTCACAAATAAGTTTTAAAATAAAATTGGGCCTTTCCAATTTTGCTTGCAAATGTTTTGTGCCGTTCCGACTTTCTATCGTTTGACACGAACAAAGGACCATAGGGGCAGTGTTACTTCAATGAATCAGTGTATACAAAAAGCAACTTTAAGGCGTAAAGGCATCCGTTTTGTTGACAGTACAGGAGAATGTGAATTTTTACTAAAAAAAACCGGCCAAGTGCGTGTCGGACCACGCACAATGAAGGGTTCCATAGTTGGGATGAATTTAACCCAAAAACAAACTTAACATTGTAGTTGAAAAACATGTAAGTTTGTAATCACAAAAAAATATTATTCTATGTGATAAATAAAAATGTACAATTTTAGGACTTTTTCATTTACTTGTGGCGCGAGACCTTGCTTCTTGCCAAACTTCATGATTCTAGGCCAACGGGAAGTACCTAAGTTTTGATTTTTTTGAGAGTATCAATATTTCGCTTGGATGGCCGTATTTTTTTATTGCGTTGACTTAGAAGCTTGATTTTTTTAGAGCTCCGAAGGACCGTAGACCTACGTATTTGATATAAATTTCAACTTGGTACCACCACTCGTTCCTTATAAAAATAGGTCTTGACAGACTGACAGGCAGACAGACAACGAAGTGATCCTATAAGGGTTCTGTTTTGTCCTTTTGAGGTACGGAACCCTAAAATGTTTATTAAACGCAGGATTTTATTCAATGAAAAGTCAACAGAGCTCTACTTTTAACATTTTCAGTAATATAATAACACAGATTTTTAACACTGTCCTTATCTGTTATCTATTTAAACATGATGTATATTTAAATCATATTTAAATATTACTAGTTGCGCCCCGCGGTGTTACCCGCGGTTTATGAGATACACTAAAACTTGTATTATTTAATTGGTGAGAAAAGTATTCACAAAAAAATTGCTCATCCCACGGGAACACTATATTTTTTCAGGATGTAAAGTAGCCTATGTGTGCTATGTGTATACAGGGTGTCTGCTACTTCCACACCAAATTTCTTCCACACCAAATTTCGTCACAATAAATACTTTTTCTTTCTTTCTTTCATTCTTGATTTTTTTCGGGATTGAAAGTAGCCTATGTGTTAATCCAGAGTGTCAGCTACTTTCACACCAAATTTCATCAAAATCGGTCGAGCCGTTTGAGTTTGAAAGAGTAGCAAATATATTTGAATTCCTTGCTCATCTCACGGGAGCACTACATTGTTTTGGGATAAAAAGTAGCCTATGTGTTAATCCAGGGTATAAGCTGTCTACATACACACACACTCACAAACTTTCGCCTTTATAATATTAGTGTGATTATGTTACGTACTTTTCTTCAAGTGGGAAAATTAACAACTGGCGTATTCTCCAAACACTGTTTTCAAACTATCAATCTGCATAGCCTTTTCCCAACTATGTTGGGGTTGGCTTCCAGCTAACCAGATGCAGCTGAGTACCAGTATTTTACATGGAGCGACTGCCTATCTGACCTCCACAACCCAGTTACTGGGTAATACGATACCCCTTGATAAGACTGGTTGTCAGAATTTCGGGCTTCTGACGACCCGTAATGACTGTCAAAGACCCACAAATGACAGCCGGGACCAATGGCTTAGTGCGCTTTCCATGACACGGAGGTATGTAATTGGTAATGGCATGTAAAGACTGTCATCCATCCACGGACCAACCGCGGCAAACGAAGCTTAACCTGATCGATCGACCCGTGCGAATGTTATTACTTACATCTTCAACATCTTTGCAAAATTCACCACTTTTGAATTCAGTTAATTTGAACCCTATCATCAACATCATAAAGAGCAGTGGTGGCCCAGTGGAAATGGCCCCGACTTACAAGTTGTAGGTCGCGGGTTCAAACCCCGACTGCCGCTTTTCTTTGTGTAAATAATTTCATCACCACTGTTCTCAAAACGGCGAAGGATAACATTTTGAGGAAACCAGAATGCCCTAGAACTATAAATTCGAAGACATGTGACATCTACCAACCCGCACTGGGCCCGCGTGATGGATTACAGCCCACTCCCTCTCACAGAGAGGAGACCTGTGTCCCAACAGTGAGAATGATATGGACTGATTATGCATCATAGTCAGATGTGATAGGATGCGAAAGTAGGTAACTCTGTCTGTTACCTTTTCACACCTAAACCACTGAACGTAGTGAACATGATCAATTTTAACATTTAGGCAGCCTTTATAGGTGACTTCTCCCGCTCTGGGTGGAGCAGGAGGGTGTGTAAGGCTTTTACTGACTAAAACCCACCCGTGTTCCTTCAGTTGCCTGTGCCAGGGCCACGGTATCTCTTTCGAACTACCCGCGACCCTGGTGGCAACATATAGGTACCATCTAGGCAACTTTTCATCCTGGATCATCGTCATTCTTCTGCCCTTAACTCAATTTATTTGGGGTCGGCACAAACAGTATTTTTCTTCCATATTAGGGTTCTGTACCAGAATAGTAAAAAGGAACCTTTATGGTGCGACTCAGTCTGTCAGTCTGTCTGTCGCAGCTGGATATCGCAACAACTACTAATGGTATCAACTTGAAATTTGGGACAGTTTTAGATGACGTTCGCCCAACTATTATGCAAATAAGAAAGATTTTTTTTTTCTCAACAGGGACTGAAAGGGGCTACTAGGGCTGTATAATATAATATGCATAATGAAAGAGCGCTGTTTGCACATTTTGCGACAACAGTTTGCGACTATTAATGAAAAATGTAAAAAAAATATCATCCCCCCTTATCTCCAAAGTTTGCATAGAAAAACATCTGAAATTACTCTATGTGATAGGAGTTTATGTAAAGATTACAGGAAAAATAAAACAATGTCTCTAAGTAGCACACTTTTTCAGAAATTATCAACAAAAATTATCACAAGTAAGTACCTAAAAGAAAATGTCCGATAATTGTTAATTTGTAATATTATCACATAATTATTATTTTTTTCGAGGAGCTCGTGGCTAAGTAATAACAGCCGCACGGGTCGATCCATCAGGTTAAGCTACGCTTGCCGGGGTTGTCCGTGGATGGGTGACCATCTTTAGATATCGAGACTCCTCCGTGCCTCGGAAAGCACGTTAAGCCGTTGGTCCCGGCTGTCATTCGTGGATCTTTGACAGTCGTTACGGGTCGTCAGAAGCCCGAAAGTCTGACAACCAGTCTTACCAAGAGGTATCGTATTACCCAGTTAATGGGTTGTGAAGGTCAGATAGGCAGTCGCTCCATGTAAAATACTGGTATTCAGCTGCATCCGGTTAGACTGGAAGCCGACCCCAACATAGTTGGGAAAAGGCTAGGCAGATTGAATTATTATTTTTTTCATTTAACCTGTTTTTTTTTTGTTATTTTTGCCTTCACACAATCCATACATGGTTTCTTTGGTTATATTCTACTTTTACACTGGGAAAGTTTTAAATACTTTTAATAGCCTTGTTCATACTGACCAGCCCCTTATGTGAATTCTTTTTTTTTAAATAAAATCATTTATTAATTTAATATTTCAAACTCTATGACCAGAAGTTGATAATAGAAAGTGCTGGCTGGTTGATCTACCCAACTGGAAAAACTACCATGTTCAGAATTACTTATTAATTACCAACTCATTTTTCAAATTTTTGGTACCCTTACTGAAATTTTAATTATTCTGTTCTAGGATACTTCACCTACCAAATCTGTTAGTATTCTCTATATTTTCTCTTTGACTGTGTTAATGTCAGTTATACCTACTAATGAACTTTATTATTTTGTTGAATTAGAATGCTTGACAATATTCTGATAACTGAAAGTAAGGGCTGACCATTCATCTTCCATTAAAACAGTGAAAGGTCTGCAAAAAAAGACTATTAACCTAAAAAGAAAGATAATATTTAATAAATAAACTATGCACATACCCAAAAGATCATGTAAACTATCACATATCTAAAAAACGGGGCCAATGGCCCATTGCACTACAAATATCGACCATAAACAAATACAGAGTAAAAATACCTGACACAGGGTTCATATTCAGCCTTTCTTTCATGACCTAGCTTCCACATATTTTATATTTTCGTGTACACAGAAAGTGAAATGAGCTCAGGGGTGGCAAGGGGAGGTTGACGTCACTGGCTCACTGCGCGCGCATTTGACCCCAAACTGCCTGACCCAGATACTGACTTGCCTTGCGACATGATTCTGTAAAATGTCAACATAGCTCGCCCTGAGCGAAATACCGCAGATATTGACTAACACGCGCGCTCTACGACCTACATACTACCTTCACAACTCCGCAATCAAACTCAAAAACATATTCACGACCTATTTTTTTTAACTTTCAGGACCTAACTTTGTCTTCGCCAAAAAACACAATAATCGATAGATTTCCGCACGAAATACGGAATTTAAAATGTATGCACAATGTACTGACCAGCAACTAAACACATCACAGCAGCTTCCTCCGATTATTTCACGTTTTCACACAAACATTTTGATTTTATTCGGTCCTGGACGCCATTATCAACATCGACGACTAACTTGTTAAACTCTATTACACAGCTCATGCGGCGTCCATCGCGTTTTATAGCGCACTCGAAACACTTATCACTATCGACTTATAATTATTTTACACAAATAAGTCACGGATCAAGCTCGTCGTATGTGAAAAATGTTAAAAACGGGATCGGGCGCAATCCTCTACGACTACGCCACCCCGTTCCACTGCAATTTTGTCACTGCTACCAACTGACAGGAACATAAATAAATACATCACATTACCAACTGTACTTTACGCAACCCTATTGGCAAATACATTTTAAACGAATATGATTGGCCTAAACTTTGACACATTAATAAATTTAACCAATCAGAAGTTAGGGATTGAGCAATCTCGTTTCTTTGTCAGATGAGTTTTGAAAGTCTTTTGCGTTCGGATACATCAGAATACTTAACAAGTTTTGTCAGCTACGCTAAGGGCCGGCACACATCTAGCGAGGCGCAGCGCAGAGCGGTTGTCACTGCCAAACAAATATCAATATTGCGTTCCTCAAAACAAAGTTGAGATTAAATAACCTGAGACACGCATCTGTTTACGCTTAGATGCGCTCTCGATCTAATGAAAGTTTATTTTATATTCTCAACTTTATTTCAAGTGTGGCAAGGTCAATGAATGTGGCAGTGACAACTGTGCTGCGCTGCGCCTCGCTAGATGACCGCCCTAAGAAGTATAATAGTCAGAAAATTTCAGAAATAAAGGAAAAGGGTCTGCTAAATTAAAAGTTTTTTAAAGTTAGGTTAGTAGTCCAGGATCAGGAAATTCGAGTGTTAATTTCACTATGAAACAAACCGCTAAGAAACAAACAACAATGTTGATTATTGCTTTTAGTGTAGTTCAATAAAATTTTCCAAAACCATTTTCAAGTGTTTACTTGCGTGGCACAGCGCCTGTGGTTGCTGCGCTGATTTTATAAAAAGAACGTTAAAAAATGTATATAATTATTATATACTTATATTGATTGAATTAACGAAAAAAATAAAAATAAACTTTCTGACAGCGGACACGCAAGTGGTAGCAATCCGTACAAAAAGCGGTTTCTCAGCTCAGCCTATTATTTATACTGTGGCTCAGCTCTGTTGGCCATCATAAAATAGTTTTTTGATAATATATTTTTCAGATGTGTATCCGATTATTCCCAAATATAAATAAATGATAGACCCTCAGGATAGACCGAACTGAAATACTCTGTGGACCTGTGCTGTGGACAGAACATAAATGACAGAAGGTGGCTTGTTTTTCTTGAATTCTCTGACCGATTGTAATAAAACTGTAACAGATCGATGGATCGATGTTTTCAGTATTCAGCATTTCTCTTGTGCAAATTAAATAGATAGAAACTTAGCTGTGTCATTTGAAGTGTTTGAATATGAAAGTTTTGTTATAAAACAGAACGGAATCGCATGGCGGTGTCTTCTACTTCAGAAAATTTATCACCTGTATCTATGTAAGTAACATTATGTATCTAAATTAATTGATTGTTCATGTAATTGGCAGTTAAAATAGGTTATAATAATCTCAAATTATTAGATTTCTTGGTACAAGTACTTACTCAAAAGCGCGCGTTCGTACCCACATTTATCAGCTGATAACAATGTTTACTAAAATAAATCGTAATTCTTATTGATAGCTTATCGGAAACCCCACGGATTTCACTAGGAATATGTTAAGATGAAAATCTTATGTTCCATAAGTTATAATTTCTCTTATTTTTGGCAAAATTATGCTCAACAATAATATAAAGCCTAGTAAAGATGGTAACAATAGTTTAGTCCAGTCACTATAATGTTATAAATAAACTAGTAAATTTTTCTGCTAGAGCATATACCTACATGTAGTTAATAAATAGTCTTAGTAAAACGGACAATGGTGCCGATTCTCTTGTGAACGCACTAAACTAAAATTAGAGAATCGCTATCTTTTACTAACAGGCAGCGCGAGAAAAGGACGGCTATAGATATGTACTAAGTTGGAGATGTCAAACTAGTTCACGCCTTGCGGCTTCACCGTGTTTTTAGTCGGCATGATTTTACGTGTCGTCTAAATGTCTATGGAAAAATTAGTTCTAACTAATTTGACAGCTCTAATTTACTTCCGTCCCTTTCTTGTCATAATAGAGAGAAAAAGTTAGCAATAGCCTAAATTAAGTTTAGTTTGTGCACAACAGAATCAGCACCAATGTAAAAATATTAATTATCAAAACCAAAAATGTATAATAATTAAATATTTGTCTCCTAGATATAGATATAATAAATATGGATCGCACTCCTGAGCCACAAGATACAAGTGAGACTTAATTTGTGGCTCACCAACCATGTCACATTGTATTGTTGCGTTTGATGAATAGTAATAGTAATAGTAATCTTTATTTTTTCTCTCTTCACAAAGGTTCACTTATTTTTATAAATAGAGACAAAAATAAAAAAGTTGTTACAAAAATCATAAAATTGATTCTTTGTGAGAGACTGGCGTCCCTACTAGGATACCCTGTGTGACAGATCACCAGGCGAGCACCCCGAATTTAATCCAATAACATTACAATGGTAAATTTTTAAACTCTATACAAATTATTTATTTATTGATGAAGGGAAAAAAAAACAGACATGTTTAAATTAATTAACCACAAAAAAAAACAGAAAAATAATAACAAAAAAAAATTGTATAGTGTAATGCATGTGTTATGTTAAGTGTAAGGAGAGGTAGAATGATGTTGTGAGTGTGTGTGAATGGTGTTTCCTACAGTCGAGAACTCGACATAATTAAATATCATGTGAATGAATCAATCAATCTGCCTAGCCTTTTCCCAACTATGTTGGGGTCGGCTTCCAGTCTAACCGGATGCAGCTGAATACCATTATTTTACATGGAGCGACTGCCTATCTGACCTCCACAACCCATTAACTGGGTAATACGATACCCCTTGGTAAGACTGATTGTCAGACTTTCGGGCTTCTGACAACCCATAACGACTGTCAAAGATCCACAAATGACAGCCGGGACCAACGGCTTAACGTGCTTTCCGAGGCACGGAGGAGTCTCGGTATGTAAAGATGGTCACCCAACCCTGGCAAAACTATAAAAAAAATATATTTAAATCGGTTCATTAGATTAGGGTTCAATTTTTCTTTTTGTGGTACGGAACCCTAAAAACGAATTAATTATTACTCGTTGTAGGTTATCAATTAATACAACAAGTACAGCACACTTAGGAATAGAGAGAACAAACTGGTTCAACCACAGATAACAAATTATTATGGGTATTTAGTACCTAAAGTGTTTAACAAAATAGATTTATTAAGAGAAAAGTAAAAATTAGTAAAGGATCACTTAGAACAAAATTAAAAACATTATATAGGATAGTAAACAGAACTAAAACATTGTATAGATTAAACTATAACAGGATAATTATATAAGTAGTAGGTATGTACCGACAGCAGCACATCGGGTTGTGCCGAGCTGTCGAATTTCTCCAAATAATTTTAAACCTTAAAATGTTGATAGTTAAATTCAAAATCGAATGAGAAAATTTGAGAGTTTGTAGTAGCTTGACCGGCTGCTGTGTGTGTACGTAAGGTGGTTCATTGTTTTTTTTTTTTAATGTAAAAGAGCGCCTCTCGCCATCATACTTAAAAGTTTGGCGAGTTTAGATTTAAGAAACATCGCTGTATTGTAATTTCAGTAAAATAATAAAAAAAATATATCAATCATCAACTCAGGATGGATGAAATGGCGACAGGTTACAGGAACAACTTGCGACCCACGGATGCCCCTCAAGTTGAAGGGGAAAATTTACAAGTCCGTGATAAGGCCTGTCGTACTTTATGGATCGGAATGCTGGACAGTGAAGAAGACGGATGAAAAAAAAATTGCATGCAGCGGAGATGAGAATGTTGAGATGGATGTGTGGAGTGACGAGAATGGATAAAATGAGAAATGAGTATATAAGAGGAAGTTTGAAATTGGCGCCAGTGACAGAAAAGTTGAAAGGAAATCGTTTGTCTTGGTATGGGCATGTAATGAGGAGAGACGAAACGCATGTGACTAAAAGAGTGATGAATATACATGTTGATGGATGGAGAGGCAGAGGAAGGCCAAAGAAAAGATGGATGGATTGTGCGAGGAATGATATGAAAGAGAAGGGAGTGAATGATAGCGTGACGGTTGACAGGGGAGAATGGAAGAAGAAAACGTGTTGCGCCGACCCCAAGTAATATGGGATAAGGGCAGGAAGATGATGTAATAATAAAAAAAACAAAAAAATTACAACAGTGTTGTTTTGAATGATTGACATTAGGTTTTGCTTAGCCCTCGCTGGGACGGGCGCTTTGTTGACGCAACCTTATGTATAAACGAACGTTGCTTTAAAAAAACGCCCGTGCGTACTTAGGTATAAATTCACCTTGCCTCGTTGGTCTACTGGTCGCAATTGCTACTGAGCATGAGGTCGTGGGTTCGATTCCCAGGTCCCAGGGACTGGTCGTCTCTTAGCTGCCGCGGCTAGTTTTTATTTTAGTTGTTTTTAGTTTTCATCTTTTTATTACGGACGCTTTTGACGTGCACGTCTTTCTACATTGTTCTCACATGTATTAGGTTGGGGAAAAAGTCTTTTCGCATTATAGTATGTATGAACTTAAAATAAAATCTCTTTGGCTATACTATTTGTATCTGGCTGGTTTTGGTATCATTGAAAGTTTAAATTTTAAAGAACATAATTCCAAATTCAAATTAGGAAAATGTGTGATTTTCATTTGTTTTTCGTACTGTCAAGATGAGTGAATCTAATGAAGAAATTCGATACATTTTAAAAATTTACTACAAAAAAGGTAAAAATGCAATGCAAGCCGCGAAAAAAAATTGTGATGTTTATGGACCCAGTGCAGTGTCTGTGAGAGTAGCACAAATTTGGTTTAAGCGTTTTCAATCCAGAAATTTTGATGTCAAAGATGCACGTCGCTCTGGTCGCCCTATTACGGATAAAATGGATGCCATTTTTGAAAAAGTGGAGCAAGATCGGCATATCAGTAGTTACGACGTAGCTGAAGAACTGGGAATTGACCACAAAACAATTTTGGCGCATTTGAAAAAAACTGGGTACACAAAAAAGCTCGATATTTGGGTACCTCTCGAGCACACTGAAAGAAACCTAATGAACCGTGTACTCATTTGTGATTCGTTATTACGACGTAATGAAACCGAACCATTTTTGAAGAAGCTGATAACTAGTGATGAAAAGTGGATCACGTACGACAAGAACGTGCGAAAAAGGTCGTGGTCAAAGGCCGGTCAGGCTTCACAGACTGTGGCGAAACCCGGGTTAACTCGCAACAAGGTGATGCTGTGTGTGTGGTGGGATTGAAAGGGCATTATTCATTACGAGCTGTTAACACCAGGCAGGATCATCGATTCTGATTTCTACTGCGAACAACTGATGAGATTAAAGCAAGAAGTTGAGAGAAAGCGGCCGGAATTAATCAACAGAAGGGGTGTGGTTTTTCATGATGATAACGCTAGACCTCACACATTTTTAGCCACTCAGCAAAAATTAAGAGAGTTTGGCTGGGAGGTGTTAATGCATCCGCCGTATAGTTCTGACCTTGCACCTTCAGATTCCACCTGTTTCGGTCTCTTCAGAATTCTTTAGGCAGTGTCAGGTTAACATCACGAGAGGACTGCCAAAACCACTTGTCGCGGTATTTTGATCAGAAGTCCCAAAATTTCTATAGCAATGGGATCATGTCCCTACCTACAAGATGGCAAAAAGTTATCGAACAAAATGGTACCTACATACTTTAGATAAATGTAAATAATGTATATTAAAAAATGTTTTGAATTTTCTTAAAAAATGCGAAGAAACTTTTTCCCCAACCTATTATATTTTTAACATGAATGATGTAAGATGTAACCAATATTTTGATTTAAAAGAGTGTCCGTGGAGTTTCTTGCCCGTTCTTCTCCATAGGAACCTACTACGCTTTGGAATGGGCGCCTAGCTCCATCGTTCTGACTGACCGACCCCTTGACAGTTCAGAAGTGCCTGTAATTGGTTTATTTGAAATAAATAGGTTTAGTTTTAAAGATATTTATTCTCAAAAAAGACACAAGTCACTTACATGAGAACAATGCTTAAAATAAATAATAAATAAAAAGTTCGTCACAGACGTCACGGTAGCATTATGATACACCCATCCAATGTATTCCGCTTTTAGAAAAGGTGTTGTTTGTGATTCAATATTCAGCTAATTGAGTTTTGAATGACTTGAATGAGTGTAAGCTTTTTATACATGAGAGTATTTTGTTGTATAACTGTGCTCCTTCAAAAGTTAACATCTTTTTGCCAAACTTGGTTCTCATCTTCGGCAAAATCAGAAAACTAGCGGCGACTGCTACGTTGGGTTACTTGTTTTACTTTAGTCATCATTCTCCTGCCCTTATCCCAATCTATTTGGGGTCGGCGCAACATGTCCTTTTTTTCCATACTTCTCTATTATTCGTCATCTCGGTAGTCACCCCCTTTCTAGCCATGTCATCTTTCACACAATCCATCCATCGTTTCTTTGGTCTTCCCCTACTCTTATAGCCATCGACATTCATACTCAAAACTTTCCTCACGACATTTTCCTCACTCCTCCGCATCACATGCCCATACCATGACAGCCGATTTCCGCACAACTTTTCAGTCACCGGTGCCACTTTTAGACTTCCTCTTATGTACTTACTCATTTCTTATTCTATCCATTCGTGTAACACCACACATCCCTCTTAGCATTCTCATCTCAGCTGCATGCAACTGCTTTTCATTTATCCCTTTTGTAGCCCAACATTCTGATCTCTCTGACTTGTTTTACTTTAGTAAATGATCAATTAGTCAGTATACTGTTGTTGAGTACCTTATGAATGAAAATACATGTATTGTAGATAATAGGTCTTTACCTATGAAATTGCCGTTTTGTATGAAAAAATTTAAACGAATTTTTTTCATGCATTTTTTATTTGTATTAATCGAAGTAATCACCCATGCAATCAATGCATCTTTGCCAACGCAGTGGCAGTTTATTGACGCCCTTCTTAAAGAAATCAGCTGGACGGGAGGCAACAAATTCTTCAAAGGCATTTTGTACTGCCTCTCGGGTATTGAATTTTTTTCCCGCCAAGAAGTTATCCAAATTCTGGAAAAAGTAGTAGTCTGTAGGCGCAAGGTCTGGTGAGTAGGGCGGATGACGGAGAGCTTCCAACCCCAGTTCTTGCAACTTGGAGACCGTCTGCTGTGCAGTATGAGGTCGCGCGTTGTCGTGCAGGAGCAGCGGAGACGAGCGATTGGCCAATGCTGGTTGGAGATGTGCCAGCTTCTCCATCATTGTGTTCAGTTCTTCACAGTACACATCTGAAGTAATGCTCACCCCGTTTGGTAAGAAGCTGTGATGAATCACACCGGCGCTAGACCACCAAACAGTGACCATCACTTTTCTAGGGGTAAGTTTTCGTTTAGGGCATTGTTTAGGTGCTGAACCAGGATCCAACCAACTTGCTGAGCGCTTGCGGTTATCAAACAGAATCCATTTTTCATCGCAGGTAACAATGCGGTTCAAAATTCCTTCATTTGTGTGTCTGTTGAGCAGTGCAAGGCACGTCTCGACGCGTACTTCGCGCTGGCGATCATTGAGTTCGTGGGGCACCCATTTGTCAAGCTTTTTTACCTTGCCAATTTAACGCAAATGGACCAATATTGTTTTGACGCTAACGTCGAAAGCTGCTGCTAATTCAGCCGTAGATTGTGTATCATCAGCTTCCACAATCGCCTTTAATTCGTCATTGTCGACCAAAGTCTTCGGACGACCGCGAGGTTCATTTTTCAGGTCGAAATTTCCAGAACGGAAGCGAGCAAACCAATACACAAGTGGTGCGTTGGTTTGTAGTGTTAGCTCCGTAAACGTCGTTGATGTTGCGTGCCGCTTGTGCCGCGTTGCTGCCACGACGGTACTCATATTCCATAATTACTCGAATTTTTAACGTATCCATGATGACGAAAAAGATTGAAATGCGATGAAAATGTAACACTAATCAATAAACAAATGACTACTTTTGGGGAAAAAAATCCATGTTTTTAAAATAAAATTAATTTGAAATTAGAATTCTTAGCCAAACAAAAATTATTTTGATTTGAAATGGCCAGTACTGCAGAACGGCAATTTCATAGGTAAATACCTAATATAACTGTCTAATGTTCATTATTTTGCTTTGAGTTTGAGGTCGCGCAGTGTTATTTGGTTTTTCCGTCAGGAATTTTTCAATAGCAGCCCGGAATCTAGATTTGTGCCTAGTACATGGTAATGGGCTCGCCTATTGCATGGGACTAAAACATAACTTGTGAAATCCTAACTCTTCGGGGATTATAGGCGTGCTGTTATGTTTTGTTATTCACTTTGATTTCATCCCAGGTTTTCCTTGCAGATCCCACATGAGGCACGATGAGCAGCTCATCAGCTGACTGGGGCAGTCCCACTGACCGGGGCAACCCTGACCGGAGCAGCCCCAGCATTCTAGTAACCGTGCCTTTGGCTAACAGCAACGTTGAGATCCCTGAACTTACGCATCAGCAGTCGAACGAACCCAGTTCCACGCAAACCTCCGACACCTACACACAAAGTGATGACGATATTGGTACGTACCGAACGCCTGTACCACGTTACAGCGATTTCAATCGCCTGCGCGAAACTGGTGAGAGTCTCAACTTTGCTATTAATAACACTATTCTGAGTATTGAGAGGATAGTAGAGACAGCAGAGAATAGAATTAGAGATGCTGAACAACGCGGACTTCTCGTCCAAAATGAGGACAGTAATAGCAATATGGTCTCTTCAGCGAGTGAGGAGTCTAACCAATCGGTACCAGAGACTCACCCACAGATTAACACCGAAATAGTCGAAGAACCTCCCGCTAAAGTCAGGAAAATTAACTCTCCTGACAAAAACGAAGACTTAGACGGAGAGACTTGCCCCATCTGCCTAGATACTTGGGGTAACTCTGGTAACCACAGACTAGTGGCCCTTAAATGCGGTCATCTATTCGGAGCAGAGTGCGTTGAACGGTGGTTGAAAGCACAAGCAGCTAAAGACAGGTCGTGTCCTACATGCAAAAGTAAAGCTTCACTCAAAGATTTAAGGTTCATTTATGCAAGAAGGTTAACAACAGCAGACACTTCCGAGATAACGAGACTGCAGAAACTAGTGGATATATTACACGCCGAAAAGAGCCGAACAGAATTAAATTTACAGTCAGCTAGAATAACTCAACGCGCGTTAGCTGCGCAAATAGAAGAACTAAAAAAAACAATATCAAAGTCCCAAGCGACTAAGCAACAAGCCGAGAGAAAATCCTGGCGATTCGCTCTCGAGAAAAACTTGGAAATCTGTAAAGATGGTGGCTGTAGAGTTCTTACTTATAACTGCAGGACTTACGAGCTATATGTGTCGCAGAAAAGTGCCAACTACTTGTTCCCTGGCTACGGTATCAGGAAGGTTAGTTGTGTAGACTACACGTTAGGTCAATTCGTGCATCTACATCCTAAACCAATCAGGGATATCACTTACTCTCAACCAAGCGACTTGCTTTTAAGTGTGGGTTTAGACAGCACTGCAAGGATTGTAGAAAGAGGCATTCCAAATGTGACGGTAAATGCAGGATTCCCTCTCTGGTCTTGTGCTTGGGATGACCAAAGAACCAACGAGTTCTACGTCGGTGGAGTTGGCGGTATGATACACCAATACGATTTTAGGAACCCGTCGACAAGTCTACGCACCTTATCAGGCACAGGAGACATGTCGCCCGTAGTTTCTGTCTGCTCAACGGAATACGGTCTCCTATCTTGCCAGCTAAATTCCTGCTGGCTATGGGAAACCAAAACCGGGCAGTGGGTTCCTAAAACTTTCCCTGTTAACGGCGCGTTCCTCTCAATGTGCTACGACATCGAATCTCAAAAGGCTTTAATTTCAATGCGACCAAAGGGTTCAGAGCGCTCGAAGTTGACTGTTTGTTCGTTGATACCGACAGTTCGTGGTGGGGCGGAAATTGTAGTGGATTATGTGATCAATGGTTCGGCGCGAACTTCAGTAATGTCGAAAGCGACTTTCTGCAGGGCCCCGGGCGCTTCTTGGGCGGCCGCCCACTCTGAAAGTGATGCGACACTGTACCTCCACGGGTTAGATGGTTCCAGGACAATGTCACTACCGGCTGTAGAGCCCGCTCTAGACGTGTGCTCCGTGCAAATTAATAATGATAGTGTTTTAGCAGCCCTGTCGGAATCTAGGTTAAGGATTTATAAAGCAGTGCAAACAAGTGGTTGATTTGTGTAGTGGTGAAACTGACTTTAATTTTGTACTTGAAAGGAATCGAAGGTTTGAATTGTAATGTAAATGTGTCTGTCAGTCGACGTTTGCACGGACGTAAAAATATCGCGGCGATTTTGTTTCACGCACTGGATTTTCAACGCTCTACTTAGCACCGAGAGTTGAAAATCCAACAGTGTTTTTTTCGACACGCTAGAATGCACTCTGTAATTGTTAAGTTGGATTCTCAACGCTCGGCTGAACAACGAGAGTTGAAAATCCAGTGCGCGATAAAGTCCCGCCGCGTTATTTTTACGTCCGTGCGAAAGTCGCGTCGGCTTAAGCTTCGACCAAACTAAGGTGAATTCGAGGGATGCGGGACGACATTCGCTTGCGCTGCTTTTCGCGTTAGAAAACTGGCGTGCATAGTCGCTTGACTTTGTAATCGTTGGAACAATCGACGCGCACAGTCGCGTCCTGCACAGGATTCACTTTAATATCTTTCTAACCATTTATTTTACTTTGGCGTCCATGAAGTGTTGCATTTTTTGTATATGGTTGCCTGATCGTCAATGAATTATTCTATTATTTCGTCTGTGGTTGCCCGTCAATAAATAAGGAACTTCCTACGCATGCTTATGTCAAAAGTAAAATAAATGGTTGAATAAGAGATTAGTGTGGCTAGAGTTTAATTTTATACTTGAAAGTGATTGATAAAAATTGTACTTAATGTAAGATCTTTTAGACTCTTGAAACAAAGTTCCTTATCGCACGTTGTGCGGTATGGAACTCACATATATGCAATAAATTCATCCACATACTTGTTATCGTCTTTGCTGACGATAAATGAACGAAATCGGTACAGTAATTAGGTCAAAAAGTAGTTTTAATTTTGAGCAAATTTGAGCACTGTCGAATTGGATCATTAAGTCAATGAGTCAATGAACTTGAATTCTTGAACATGTGTGCAAATAAAAAAAAAAAAAACATGTTCGGCGAACAATGGATTGGGCACTACGAGGCGCTGCAGGAGGATAGCTCGGTTGTCTAAACAAAGTGATTACTTTTACTGAATTTATTTTGTTTGAACAATTAACTTTTTTAATTTAATTTTGCTATGCTTCTCTTTTTATTTTTCTATATTACTTGTAGTTTAATTTATTGCATATGTGTCGGTTCCATACCGTATACTGTGCACACTTTGCGATTGAGAGCGAGACCGAAAAAGTGTAACATTTTGACCGTCACGACACTTGTTACGTTACAAAAGTGTCGCTCAAAATGTTGGTGCAAAAGCGAAAGGAACTTTGTACCCACCGGCACCCTAATTACGTAATATAGTTTCATTCGCAATTCGACGGTTTTGAAGTAAATATCGATTCCATTGCTTCACATGTTTGTAAAAATCGTCTGCACAACAACGTAAATAACGCAATGAAGGTGATTGAAATGTCAAAATGAAAGTCATTTGTCATTATTATGTGTGTTATGCAATTACCTCGCAGGTGTCCCACGACACCTCTTGACTGGTTTGTTTATTTGAATGTAGTCTAAGGCTTCATGTACACGACGCCGCAGCCGCACCGGCGCCGGACCGCATGTTTGTGTATACGAATGAAAACCGCACGGGCGCCGCACGGCCGCCGCACCGGAACCGCGTGTAGGTGCACCGTATTGATACCGAGTTAAACTGTAAAGCAACGATCACAGTTCAGTCATAGTAGGGGAGACCAATTTTATAGGTGCCGAATAAATTTAATTTCTAGCAGTTTTAATATTCATTAATCATGCATGTGAGGAGTCGGCCGACGCATCCAAGGGGGAATCTGAAGTTACAGCATGTCAAAGTTGTAAAAAAAAAGTTATTTATAAAAAAGTAATTTTATACCGCGCCAAAACCTTGCTTTTTGTTTTGGTTAATGTTAAATTAAAATCATATTCATATTTTTCAATATTAAAATGAAAAGCAGACGTGTTTACAGTTTCATTGGCAATGCTTTACTGAACTGTGATTGTTGCTTTAATATTTAACTCGGCATCAATACAGTGTACAGTCACGAGCATTAATATGTATACGCTTTACATAATTCAAAGCGAATTTCTCGTGGAATAACGATTGTGACTTTGAGATAAGACCTATTTCATAATAGTATGGGTTCCAAAATACTGTGTTCGTAATAGGTTGGGGAAAAAGTTTCTTCGCATTTTTTAAGAAAATTCAAAACATTTTTTAATATACATTATTTACATTTATCTAAAGTATGTAGGTACCATTTTGTTCGATAACTTTTTGCCATCTTGTAGGTAGGGACATGATCCCATTGCTATAGAAATTTTGGGACTTCTGATCAAAATACCGCGACAAGTGGTCTTGGCAGTCCTCTCGTGATGTTAACCTGACACTGCCTAAAGAATTCTGAAGAGAGCTAAACTGGTGGAAATCTGAAGGTGCAAGGTCAGGACTATACGGCGGATGCATTAACACCTCCCAACCAAACTCTCTTAATTTTTGCTGAGTGGCTAAAGATGTGTGAGGTCTAGCGTTTGCATGATGAAAAACCACACCCCTTCTGTTGATTAATTCCGGCCGCTTTCTCTCAACTTCTTACTTTAATCTCATCAGTTATTCGCAGTAGACTTCAGAATCAATGGTCCTGCCTGGTGGTAACAGCTCATAATGAATAGTGCCCTTCCAATCCCACCACACACACAGCATCACCTTGTTGCGAGTTAACCAGGGTTTCGCCACAGTCTGTGAAGCCTGACCGGCCTTTGATCACGACCATTTTCGCACGTTCTTGTCGTACGTGATCCACTTTTCATCACCAGTTATCAGCTTCTTCAAAAATGGTTCGGTTTCATTACGTCGTAATAAAGAATCACAAATGAGTACACGGTTCATTAGGTTTCTTTCAGTGAGCTCGTGAGGTACCCAAATATCGAGCTTTTTTGTGTACCCAGTTTTTTTCAAATGCGCCAAAACTGTTTTGTGGTCAATTCCCAGTTCTTCAGCTACGTCGTAACTACTGATATGCCGATCTTGCTCCACTTTTTCAAAAATGGCATCCATTTTATCCGTAATAATTCGACCAGAGCGACGTGCATCTTTGACATCAAAATTCCCGGATTGAAAACGCTTAAACCAAATTTGTGCTACTCTCACAGACACTGCACTGGGTCCATAAACATCGCAAATTTTTTTCGCGGCTTGCGTTGCATTTTTACCTTTTTTGTAGTAAAATTTTGAAATGTATCGAATTTCTTCATTAGATTTACTCATCTTGACAGTACGAAAAACAAATGAAAATCACACATTTTCCTAATTTGAATTTGTAATTATGTTCTTTAAAATTTAAACTTTCAATGATACCAAAACCAGCCAGATACAAATAGTATAGCCAAAGAGATTTTATTTTAAGTTCATACATACTATAATGCGAAAAGACTTTTTCCCCAACCTAATAAAATCATAAAATTCCAATAAATACAGTAGGAGAAAATCACTTTTAAAAGTTGCTAAGTGTATACGTATTAGTGCTCGTGACTGTACCTACACGCGGTTCCGGCGCGGCTCCAGTGCGGCGCATGTTAGGTTTTCAGACGTACACACAAACATGCGTTCCGGCGCCGGTGCGGCTCCGGCGTCGTGTACAGATGCCAGCAGGTCAAGCCACTCGAAACTGTCAAATTTTCCCAATCAACCTTGAACCTAATGCTTTAGCGGTAAAGATGAAAATCTATTAAAGAAATTTGACAGATTGCTGTGCTGGCCTACATGAAGCCTTAGAAATAATTTTACGGGTTTTTGTCAGCCATTGAGCCAATAGAGCTGTAACTGTAAATAATATTGTAGACTATGGGTAGGTACTCCCCGTATTGGTTGTAATCTAGTTTTGTATAAAATCGATCTGCCATACGATATTAGAATTTAACTCTTTCCAAATACAGTATTTTTTTGAATGAGTGCTTTTTTGTGATACCGTAGATATTATCCTTAGGTAAGTAGACAGCTGGCAGGTGTTACGATTCCGCTTCATAACTTACAGTCCGGCCGTCGGGAGAAGGAGGCGTTTCTGACACCTGAAGTTGGACAATTTCTAGTTGTAATTATAGATTGAGTTAATAACCTATAGAGATGGCATATTCTACTACCTATAGGAATAATAGTTACACAAATATCTATCATATCGACACACATATGTCAAAAAGCGTTTTGTCTCTTTTTAACTAATCAAGAGCTGCATATGAAAAGAGAGACATCTAAATGTTTATCAAGGACTTTGGCAACACTTTTGTGTGACGTCAAAATCATGTCTGCGTGATCGGTCGCCAATATGAGTATCGATTGTTGGCATGGGCGTACCCAGCTTTTGGGCAGGGGGGGGGGGGGGGGGCAAAACAGAAATTTCTTAAAAAAAAAAAAACGTGGACACTCCACGTTTTTTTTTTTTTCGCCCCCATCAGTCTGCTCAATGTCCTCGGCAAAATCTATGAGAGTCTTAGTTATAAGCGCCTCAGAGATTATACCGAGACAAAGGGCCTAATTCTTAACGAACAGTTTGGTTTTCAAACCCAACAGGTCCACCATATCAACGAACACATAAACGTTGGTTTCCAACGTGGTTAGATGACGGGTGCTGTTTTCTTCGATATAGCGAAAACGTTTGACAAAGTCTGGCATAACGGTTTATTATATTAGGTCTTTACCTATGAAATTGCCGTTCTGCAGTACTGGCCATTTCAAATAAAAATAATTTTTGTTTGGTTAAGAATTCTAATTTCAAATTAATTTTATTTTAAAAACATGGATTTTTTTTTCCAAAAGTAGTCATTTGTTTATTGATTAGTGTTACATTTTCATCGCATTTCAATCTTTTTCGTCATCATGGATACGTTAAAAATTCGAGTAATTATGGAATATGAGTACCGTCGTGGCAGCAACGCGGCACAAGCGGCACGCAACATCAACGACGTTTACGGAGTTAACACTACAAACCAACGCACCACTTGTTATTGGTTTGCTCGCTTCCGTTCTGGAAATTTCGACCTGAAAAATGAACCTCGCGGTCGTCCGAAGACTTTGGTCGACAATGACGAATTAAAGGTGATTGTGGAAGCTGATGATACATAATCTACGGCTGAATTAGCAGCAGCTTTCGACGTTAGCGTCAAAACAATATTGGTCAATTTGCGTCAAATTGGCAAGGTAAAAAAGCTTGACAAATGGGTGCCCCACGAACTCAATGATCGCCAGCGCGAAGTACGCGTCGAGACGTGCCTTGCACTGCTCAACAGACACACAAATGAAGGAATTTTGAACCGCATTGTTACCTGCGATGAAAAATGGATTCTGTTTGATAACCGCAAGCGCTCAGCTAGTTGGTTGGATCCTGGTTCAGCACCTAAACAATGCCCTAAACGAAAACTTACCCCTAGAAAAGTGATGGTCACTGTTTGGTGGTCTAGCGCCGGTGTGATTCATCACAGCTTCTTACCAAACGGGGTGAGCATTACTTCAGATGTGTACTGTGAAGAACTGAACACAATGATGGAGAAGCTGGCACATCTCCAACCAGCATTGGTCAATCGCTCGTCTCCGCTGCTCCTGCACGACAACGCGCGACCTCATACTGCACAGCAGACGGTCTCCAAGTTGCAAGAACTGGGGTTGGAAGCTCTCCGTCATCCGCCCTACTCACCAGACCTTGCGCCTACAGACTACTACTTTTTCCAGAATTTGGATAACTTCTTGGCGGGAAAAAAATTCAATACCCGAGAGGCAGTACAAAATGCCTTTGAAGAATTTGTTGCCTCCCGTCCAGCTGATTTCTTTAAGAAGGGCATCAATAAACTGCCACTGCGTTGGCAAAGATGCATTGATTGCATGGGTGATTACTTCGATTAATACAAATAAAAAATGCATGAAAAAAAATCGTTTAAATTTTTTCATACAAAACTGCAATTTCATAGGTAAAGACCTATTAAATAAGCTTTACAAACTCGGTGTGCCAGACCGTCTCGTGCTCAGCTTACGAGTCTTTTTGTCCTACCGCACTTTTTACTATCGTATCGAAGGAGCGCTATCCTCTCCCCACCCCATTCACTCAGGTGTCCCTTAGGGCTCTGTGCTTTCTCCACTAATTTCCACGTTATTTACCAGCGATATCCCGAAAAGTAAAAAGGCACAGTTGGCTCTGTTCGCAGACGATACGGCCATTTACTATTCCGGCCATTGCCAAGACCCGATATCTCGCACTCTCCAAACCGCAGTCGATAAACGATAAACTCAGCGCGTGGTTTCGAAAGTGGAGAATCGCAGTCAATCCCGACAAAAGTCAAGCGGGTCTCTTTTTGAAACCGCGTCTCAATCGATCTCCCCATACCGACGGATCACCATGTTTGGCAAGCCGAGATCCCTTGGTAGAAGCGAGCCAAATATCTAGGTGTGACCCTCGATGAGCACCTCTAAGCACACAAAGCAGTCTCGTTCTGAATGCACGTAACAAATTGTCACTTAAGTGCAAGTTGCGCATCTACACATCGTGTATTCTCCCAATCATGTCCTATGCGGGTTCAGTATTTGCACACAAAGTCCCGAACATCCATAGGATGCAGATCTTACAAAATCGTTTCCTCCAAGCGGCTACGGGAGCCCCTTGGTTCGTTCGGAATGAAATCCTCCACCTAGATCTTAAAATCCCAACTATCCATCAATTCTTGAAACACAATTCCAAGCGTTTCTTCGACGTCCCCGCGATACATCGCAACCCCTCTGATTGTCGAATCTGCTAGTTATATCCCTCTAAAATCAGAAAAGTCCGCCGTCCAAGGCATGTTCTCACCGACCCCGATGACCCCATAACCCTATTCCAGGAGAAAAGTAGGGCCACCAGTACAGTTTACAAACACAAATCTACATTCTGACTTCGCCGCCGAGGTCCCTTGCGACGAAGACCCCCACGTAATTCCCCCCGACCCTTGATCGGTGAAGGAGTGCCAGCTGGTGGCGTAGCTGAGCCTGTAGCAGATAATAATTGTCCAGATATGATCCAGCCTGTCCCTCCTTGCTGTACTCCCCCCAGCGACGCCCTAAGCCGAGGTACGTACACCACAGGGGTTCCCTTAGCATGCAGTCGCTTAATTCATAGACAAAGTCAGGTTTATGGCCGTGCAGCGCGATTTTTTCCACCATTAATGCATAATATATTGTACTTAATTGTAAAGTACAATAAGTACACGACGACGACGACGACGATAACGTGACGTGACTCTAACATAACTTTTTTCGACAACATTACTTAGGCATACACAATCCACATACATAATAACCAACATAATGTCAACATACAACCTGACACTGACCTGCAAATTGCAAAAAACGTAAGAAAATTTTAATTTCGCGGCTACAGTAGGTACCCGATTTTTGTAGGCTAGTCCATAGGTTTATAAGTCAGTGTAATTAAACATTAAATTCGCAAAACACATATTTGTACCCAAGTCACCTTTCATTCACAGGTCATCAATCATATGCGTAGCCTTATCCAAACTATTTTGGGGTCGGCCTCCAGTCTATCCGGATGCAGACGAATACCAGTATTTTACATAGAGCGAATCCAAGGCAGTTGTGAGTGGAAACTCCGGGAAGGGACGTTATAGAGAGAGAGAGACGGAACTATATACGACCTATAGCACCATCCTTTTTCACAACGGAACAATGATGGATCCTTGATCTTTTTTCACGTCATAGTACGGCCCCAGTACACGTGGGCCAAGCTTCTTCGTATGAAGTTTAGTAGAGTGTATCCTCACAACAAGAGCATGTATCGCTGCATGACCAATGCATGACCATCAAATGTCTTATAGCCAAAATGCATGACCATTAAATGTCTTATAGTAGCCAGTATACTTTACAGTCCTACCAACTTATTTGTGATCTGAAAGAGGACGCCACCGTCGATGCGTCGACACAATCGAATGACATGCATCGGCACAATCGAAAACATTTCAACATGACGGCCGTAGTTCCAATTTTCGCCATTTCACAGATAAGTTGGTAGGAGTGTAGTAATCTTTGGCCAAAATCTACTCCTTTTTTTTCATTTTGAGCCAGTAGTACGACAGCACTATCATAATGTTGGCAACATTGATCATCTGCCAAAACAGTTGTCATCACAGACAGAACGGTTGTCAATTTTACTCAATTGTCAATTTTTTGTGAACAAAATAGCGGTGCCTGTGCTAAGTTTACAAAAATCGTTTTATATTGATAAATTGACGATAAATCTCATTCAAAACTGTTTTAATTCAAAATTTTACTTTGTTAGTACATAGTTCAACTTTCTTTAAAGGCGGAAAAAGGTAAGTTTTTGTGATATTGTTAGATCGATCAACATGTGTTTTGCGCCGTGAGGTCATCGTATACAAAAATAATCTTTGGGACTGGGAGATCCATTTTAAGTTAAAAGTTGGCTGTTTATAAATGATACAGGGTAATGAATTATCTCCTTGATGATAGTTTTGGCGTGAGATATTGAAGAAAAACCAAGAAAATATGTCGTTTTGTAGTTTTGTGACCAAATATAGAGTAATTACGCCTCCGCTTGTCCTAATTCGAGTTTCCAGTTATTGTAAGTGATTCATTTGAGTCCTTTTGTACTTGAAACCACTTTATTTACAATAAGTAAACATGGAGAAAGTAAATACGACAAAAAAGGGCTATATATATTTTTAATACAAAAAGAAATGGTCTATAACTTGGCATCTCATGCGGATTCACTGTCCGCATGAAGTGCCTCCAAGGTACATGACTCATTAACTTGGTTTTTTATTTATAAGTTTGTTACTAATCCTAGTGTATAAGTTGTATATATGATGTTTACTAACAAAAATGGT
Source organism: Cosmia pyralina (assembly GCA_946251885.1). Lineage (NCBI taxonomy): Eukaryota > Metazoa > Arthropoda > Insecta > Lepidoptera > Noctuidae > Cosmia > Cosmia pyralina. The sequence continues at coordinate 15,677,887 of OX276369.1, read as the reverse complement.
TCCTATGTTGTCCCAAATAAAAGAATTTTGAATTTTTTAACAAATAATAGGTTGAAGAAAAAGTTTCTTCGCATTTTTTAAGAAAATTCAAAACTTTTTTTAATATACATTATTTACATTTATCTAAAGTATGTAGGTACCATTTTGTTCGATAAATTTTTGCCATCTTGTAGGTAGGGACATGATCCCATTGCTATAGAAATTTTGGGACTTCTGATCAAAATACCGCGACAAGTGGTTTTGGCAGTCCTCTCGTAATGTTAAACCTGACACTGCCTAAAGAATTCTGAAGAGACCGAAACAGGTGGAAATCTGAAGGTGCAAGGTCAGGACTATACGGCGGATGCATTAACACCTCCCAGCCAAACTCTCTTAATTTTTGCTGAGTGGCTAAAGATGTGTGAGGTCTAGCGTTATCATGATGAAAAACCACACCCCTTCTGTTCATTAATTCCGGCCGCTTTCTCTCAACTTCTTGCTTTAATCTCATCAGTTGTTTGCAGTAGAGTTCAGAATCGATGGTCCTGCCTGGTGGTAACAGCTCATAATGAATAATGCCCTTCCAATCCCACCACACACACAGCATCACCTTGTTGCGAGTTAACCCAGGTTTTGCCACAGTCTGTGAAGCCTGACCGGCCTTTGACCACGACCTTTTTCGCACGTTCTTGTCGTACGTGATCTACTTTTACAACACCAGTTATCAGCTTCATCAGAAATGGTTCGGTTTCATTACGTCGTAATAAAGAATCACAAATGAGTACACGGTTCATTAGGTTTCTATCAGTGAGCTTGTGAGGTACCCAAATATCCAGCTTTTTTGTGTACCCAGTTTTTTCAAATGCGCCAAAACTGTTTTGTGGTCAATTCCCAGTTCTTCAGCTACGTCGTAACTACTGATATGCCGATCTTGCTTCACTTTTTCAAAAATGGCATCCATTTTATCCATAATAGGCCGACCAGAGCGACGTGCATCTTTGACATCAAAATTTCCGGATTGAAAATGCTTAAACCAAATTTGTGCTACTCTCAGAGCCACTGCACTGGGTCCATAAACATCGCAATTTTTTTTCGCGGCTTGCGTTACATTTTTACCTTTTTTTAGTAAAATTTTAAAATGTATCGAATTTCTTCATTAGATTCACTCATCTTGACTGTACGAAAAACAAATGAAAATCACACATTTTCCTAATTTGAATTTGGAATTATGTTCTTTAAAATTTAAACTTTCAATGATACCAAAACCAGCCAGATACAAATATTAGGTTGGGGAAAAAGTCTTTTCGCATTATAGTATGTATGAACTTAAAATAAAATCTCTTTGGCTATACTATTTGTACCTGGCTGGTTTTGGTATCATTGAAAGTTTAAATTTTAAAGAACATAATTCCAAATTCAAATTAGGAAAATGTGTGATTTTCATTTGTTTTTCGTACTGTCAAGATGAGTGATCTAATGAAGAAATTCGATACATTTTAAAATTTTACTACAAAAAAGGTAAAAATGCAACGCAAGCCGCGAAAAAAATTTACGATGTTTATGGACCCAGTGCAGTGTCTGTGAGAGTAGCACAAATTTGGTTTAAGCGTTTTCGATCCGGAAATTTTGATGTCAAAGATGCACGTCGCTCTGGTCGCCCTATTACGGATAAAATGGATGCCATTTTTGAAAAAGTGGAGCAAGATCGGCATATCAGTAGTTACGACGTAGCTGAAGAACTGGGAATTGACCACAAAACAGTTTTGGCGCATTTGAAAAAAAACTGGGTACACAAAAAAGCTCGATATTTGGGTACCTCACGAGCTCACTGAAAGAAACCTAATGAACCGTGTACTCATTTGTGATTCTTTATTACGACGTAATTAAACTGAACCATTTTTGAAGAAGCTGATAACTGGTGATGAAAAGTGGATCACGTACGACAAGAACGTGCGAAAAAGGTCGTGGTCAAAGGCCGGTCAGGCTTCACAGACTGTGGCGAAACCCGGGTTAACTCGCAATAATGTGATGCTGTGTGTGTGGTGGGATTGGAAGGGCATTATTCATTATGAGCTGTTACCACCAGGCAGGACCATCGATTCTGAACTCTACTGCGAACAACTGATGAGATTAAAGCAAGAAGTTGAGAGAAAGCGGCCGGAATTAATCAACAGAAGGGGTGTGGTTTTTCATCATGATAACGCTAGACCTCACACATCTTTAGCCACACAGCAAAAATTAAGAGAGTTTGGCTGGGAGGTGTTAATGCATCCGCCGTATAGTCCTGACCTTGCACCTTCAGATTTCCACCTGTTTCGGTCTCTTCAGAATTCTTTAGGCAGTGTCAGGTTAACATCACGAGAGGACTGCCAAAACCACTTGTCGCGGTATTTTGATCAGAAGTCCCAAAATTTCTATAGCAATGGGATCATATCCCTACCTACAAGATGGCAAAAAGTTATCGAACAAAATGGTACCTACATACTTTAGATAAATGTAAATAATGTATATTAAAAAATGTTTTGAATTTTCTTAAAAAATGCGAAGAAACTTTTTCCCCAACTTATTAGGATTTTATTTTAAGTTCATACATACTATAATGCAAAAAGACTTTTTCCCCAACCTAATAGTTTTTCACAGATGATTATTTTTCTTGTCAAGTATAATGATATTTTGTTCTTCACAGAAAAACCCCCATGATGACCTACTGACCGAAATGCAAATAATATGTCACAAGTTTTACCGTTACTTTTTCAGAAAAAGCTTTCGATCATGGATCAGTTACTCCACCAAGTGGCCTCCAACATGGAGAAGCAGCTGGACAGCGAGATTGAAAGGTACTCAAACTCGTCATCATCTTTCTGCCCTATCCCATGTTACTTGGGGTTGGCGCAACACGTTTTCTTCTTCCATTCTCCCCTGTCCACAATCCAGTTACTGGGTAAAACATGATACCCCTTGGTAAGACTGGTTGTCAGAATTTGGGCTTCTGACGACCCGTAACAACTGTCACAGATCCACAAATGACTACCGGGACCAACAGCTTAACGTGCTTTCCGAGGCACGGAGGAGTTTCGATATGAATTCACGACATATAAATAAAATACAGACGACAATAATCAAATTAAAATATGAATATTCAACCAACATTAACCATCGGGCAGTTGCCCACCAGACACAACACCCGTCTGGTCGGAGGATCCTCTCTTTTCTATGGAGGTTGAGTGAACTTTACACCCTGTTCCTCATGCCTCTATAAAGCCATTTACTTTCTTACAGGTTAGAGACCATGGACTCCAGTGACCTAGAAGCGATCAGACAGCAGCGCATCGCCGAGATGAAGAAGAGAGCCAAATCCAAGCAGGAGTGGCTGGCTAACGTGAGTAGCATCTAAATTATTATTTATACCAGTCAAATTATCAATAGAAAAAAAAATAAAAAAAAAAATAATAAAAAATTATTACAGCATAACACACTATTTGTATTCTCTTAAATTCAATGACAATAAATTACTCTTACTCTCTCTCTCTCTCTTAGATACATACATAAACTCGTGCCTTCTTCCCACGGGGGTAGGCAGAAACTACAGAACGCCACCTGCTACGATCCTTACATACTTCTTTTTGCCTCGTTTACGTTCATACATTAGGTCATACACGCACGCAGATCTATACATCTATACAAATAAATAAAATTCATGTGTCTGTTTGTAATATCAAAATTACAGCTTTTTTGGGCTAATATCCAAAACGACTCGACCGATTTTGACGGGACGTTCAGTGGCAGATAGCTGATGTTATAAGGAGTAATTTAGGCTACTTTAATTTTAGAAAAATAATTAGGGTTCCGCGCAAAAAAACTTAAAACCTATGGAATTGTGAACAAAATTCGATTCAAATAGGCAAAAGTATTGAAATCCACGCGGGCGAAGCCGCGGGTAACATTTAGCGTTAAATAAAGCTTCCTAATCCTTTGCTTCTTATGTTAGAAAAATTCCTGCTCGACCATGTAAATCAATCTGCCTAGCCTTTTCCCAACTATGTTGGGGTCGGCTTCCAGTATAACCGGATGCAGCTGAATACCAGTATTTTACATGCAGCGACAGCCTATCTGACCTCCACAACCCTACTGGGTTGTGGAGGTCAGATAGGCTGTAATACGATACCCCTTGGTAAGACTGGTTGTCAGACTTTCGGGCTTCTGATGACCCGTAACGACTGTCAGCCGAATGACAGCCGGGACCAACGGCTTAACGTGCTTTCCGAGGCACGGAGGAGTCTCGGTAGGTAAAGATGGTCACCCATCCACGGACCAACCCTGGCAAGCGTAGCTTAACCTGATGGATCGACCCGTGCGGCTGTTATTACTTAGCCACGAACTCCTTATAGCATCAAATGTCAATGTCAATTGTCATGAATGGCATTGCCACTGTGTGAAATTTTAAACAGTAAATGAAAGGGGTAATTTGAAGCAATTGCTGGAGAGGGGAGGGGAAGGGGAAACGGAGTGCCGTGAGGGAGGTGAGAGCGGGGGCAGGGGGAGAGAGGAACTAGCAATTGCATCTTTTGAGGAAATAGGATAGGGGCGCATTGTGTGCATATTTGTTTCGATTGGATTTGATTGAGAAAGGTCGGGAAAGGTTTGGTTGGTTGGAATTTTGATCTCTGGCGGACGGTCTAGGTACATTCATGCTCAGCTGACACCAAATCACTTCTGTTTAATTCCAGGGCCACGGCGACTACACAGAGATAGACGGTGAGAAGGAATTCTTCGCCGTCTGCAACAAGAGCGACAACGTGGTCTGTCACTTCTACAAGAGCGACACTCCTCGCTGCAAGATCGTGGACATGCACCTCAAGCTGCTGGCGAAGAAGCATGTCGAGACACGGTTTGTGAAGCTGGATGTTGAGCGAGCTCCGTTTCTCACTGGTGAGTTGTTATACTATGCTAGCTTTTGTCCGTGGTTTCACCCGCGGAAATCATCCCACGGGAATGTACCACCGGGATAAGAAGTATCCTATGCCCTAATTCGGGCGTTAAGGCGTGAAAAGGTATCAGACAGATAGACATTTTCGCATTTATAATATTACTAGCTGTTGCCCGCGACTCCGTCTGCGATCCAGGATGAAAAGTAGCCTATGTCCTTCTCCAGGTCATGGTCTACTCATATGCCAAATTTCATCCAAATCCGTTCAGCCGTGCATTTATAATATTAAAGTAAGTCACAGCCAACTACCTTAGTTTCCTTGGAAGTAGTGTTCGCCAGCTGCTGCCGCGGTACCGCGAGCGAATGGTTACAGTTCTAACCTAACGTAACCCGTTTGGTTGGGGTACACTACGCGCCATGAAAGATGAGACTTGATCGAACCTGAGCGCTCTTTCCGCCGCCCCGATGACGCCCGGTCCCGTCCCGCGCACAGACCTCAAATCGCTAATGAGATCTTTATATCGTCTACTGCGCAAGTCAAACCACGTGGTGTGTCAAGTCTTATCTTTCGTGGCGCGTATTGCACTCTCGTTCAGTTGCGACCAACTAGGAGAAAAGGTAAGAAATATAAAATGGTTGAGGTTCATTCATTTAAAAAAAACGTACATCATTAGAGGGTCAATAAGTTTTTAGAGGATTAACTAAATATTTATCTTAGAGTAAGTTAGCATTTGTATACAGGGTTACTTGTAATTCGACGTATTCCTTGCAGGACGTCATAATAGGGTTAAAATGAAGCCACCAAATGATCTACCGAAATTCAATAGTTTTTGAGTTAGATTTTTTTTTTAATGAAAAATACAATTCAAAAATGATTTACGGCGTGACTTTACTGGAATTTAAGTTATTATCATAGCTGTTGCCGTAGCAGACTTTGTTAATAATTAAAAGTTCAAAAATGGCTAAAACTTCGGCAAAGATCGCTAATAAAACATTTTATTTTTCGTAATTTATATTTTATTACACAAAACTTACAAAAAAAAAAATACTGAATTTCGGTAGAACATTTGGTGGCTTAATTTGTTGCCTTTTTAACCCTACTATGATTATGTATAAATGTAAACGAGGCAAAAGGAGTATGTGAGGATCGTAGCAGGTGGCGTTCTGTAGTTTCTGCCTACCCCCATGGGAAGAAGGCATGAATTTAGTTATGTATGTTTAACTTACTAAGTTATTTGCGTTACAGGTCGCCTGAAGATCCGCGTGATCCCGACCATAGGGCTGGTGAAAGAGAACAAGACGAAGGACTTCGTCGTGGGCTTCACCGATGTCGGCAACCGCGATGACTTCTCCACCGAGATGTTGGAGTGGCGGATAGCTAGGTATGTAATGTGTAGCTGGGTATATAAGGTCAAGCTCCGCTGGTATACATGTGTACCACCCGATTAATGCGGCTTAAAACTCTATTATTACTATAAAATAACGGTTAATGGTGCCGATTCTCTTGTCACAAATGCCTCTAAACTAGACTAAAAATCACTAAAATTTAGTTTATTCCTGTCAAACGACGATTCCCCATTCTGAAATTGACTAAACTGACACAACTTAACTATATTTTAGTTTGACAGCACTAATATTGTTCCGAGTTATTAATTTAGTGAAAATGGCAATTTTGCTATTCTGCCTTTCACTGTTTTCACCTAAAATTTTATTTGTGAAACTAAATCAGACTATTTTTAATCGCGATTAAAAAGGTGTAGAATAAAATTAGTTATCATGAACTAGAATTCACACCAACACCTTGACTTTAAGTGCAAAAACAGTACTGTATTTTTTTTTTCTTTTGCTTAAATCTCGAAAACGGTGTGTCCTATCGCAAAAATAATGAAAATTTGACCCCCCCTTTATAAAACCTTTAAACCTCAACATGTAGGTACCAAACAAGTTCCATAAAAAACACGTTGAAGCCTCCCTGCTCGGTGAACAAAATATGACAAGCCTTGTCACTTTTCATAGTGATTTCGTTAGTTACAATTAAAGCCACCGGGTCATATTATACCACGAGCACTATACCACGCGGAGTCACGATTGTCAAACTCGATTTTAGTTGTGTCAAAATTGTTTTTTAATTTAGAGGTTTTTTTTTTGCAGAATAGCTCTAAGATTCTCATAGCCAAAAGTAAGGAATTTTAGTGATAGTTTAGTTAGTTTAGTTCGGTGTACAAGAGAATCGGTACCAATAACCTGTGTGAGCAGTTTCACTCTGTGGTCTGACGGATATTCTCGTCGACTAACTGATTCAAAACCATAAATATCGTTTGGAATCTTGAAAAAAAAGTAAAAAAATGACGTTTCGTTTCTCCATGGACCAACATCGTAATCGAGAAAAAATTATCAGCTGTCTCATACATTTGGGTCGAGTAGGTATTGAAGCTTTGTATGGGAAAACTGATATTTTTTTCTCGATTACGATGTTGGTCCCATGGAGAAAGTTGTTCAGTTTGATGGCCTTGTACCACATCCTTCTGATACACACTGTATGTGTATATACTAAAAATAAACCTGAAGAGTTTGTTTGTTTGTTTGAACGCGCTTATCTCTGTGAACTACTAGTCGGATTTGAAAAATTCTTTTAGCATTTGATAGCCCAATTCTTGAGGAGGGTTGGGCTATTAAACATTACGCCACGACCCTTGGGAGCCGAGCAAAAAGAGAAAAAAATCTGAAAGAACGCTAAGTGAAAACGAGGTAGAATATCGCGGGCGGGATGCGATGCGGTGGGTCGGGGACCGAAATTATATGCGGACGAAATCGCGGGCAGAAGCTAGTTATTTAATTATAAATCTTTACATACACACCCACACACTGCACACACACTCCCTACACATACACTACACACACACCTACACTTACACACTACACACACGCTTCATCATACGCATAAATATTTTTCTTTCTTCTTTATTGATATTAAAGTTCTGTTTTCCACCATTAATAATTGTTAAAATTTCCCAATTTACTCTAATTTTTGTGGCTTTAAGTTGCTACGGAGAATCACTGGCTCCTAAGTCACAGGAACTTACACCTAGTTTAGGAGTCAGTGTTTAAATATTGACCTTCAAATTCAAATTCAAATTCATTTAATCATTTTGTGCACATAGAGTAAAATTATACAGATGTTATATAAAAATAAAAATGTTGGTCCATGCTATGTCCCGCCAGAAGGCATACAAAATGGAATGTCACATTCAAAGAAATACAATAAAATAAAATCAATATGTTAGCAAATGTCACAATTTCATGCCAAACACTATTAATTAATAATAATATGTCAATAAAATAAGACGGTACATAAACAAATAGCTAGTATTTAGTCACAATTTCGTATACAATAAATAAAATAGAAAATGTCAGTAAAAAATATAATTATGTTATGGGAACTACTTTTTGAATATTATTGCAATTTGTCATTAAGATATTCTTTGACAGAATAATACGCCTTGTTAATCAATAATTTAAATAGCTTACGTTTAAACTCATTCATGTTGCTGCTTGATACAATTTGATCAGGTAATTTGTTATAAAGTTTTGGAGCCATTGCATAAATACTATTATATAGAAATTGTGTTTTAGTGCTTAATGTGTGCAATTTTTTTGAGCGCCGTTGACTTTCGACAGATTTATATAAAGACATGTTGTTTTTTACAAATATGCAGGCTTCATAAATATAAAGTGATGGTACAGTCAATATTTTTAAGTTTTGGAAATGTGGCTTGCAAGAATCCGTTCGTTTTATTTTACATATAGCTCGAACACATTTTTTCTGAGCTATTAATACTTCCTCAACCTTAGTAGCATTGCCCCAAAATATAAGGCCATATCGCAAAGTAGAGGCCACATAACCATGATAAGCTGCCAGGAGCGCTGTCCTTTAACTCCTTACGTGTCGACCGCACACATGGGTGTGCATAAGGAAAAATCCTTTATATAATAGATATAAGTGTTAGTCATAAGGTTATTGTTATGGGCTTTTTTGGTGAAATAAGGAATTATTATTTATTTAATTTATTGTTGTATTGTCTTCTCCATATTGTATATTCAATTTTGCCGCCCGATTGCGTCCAAGCATCGAACCGAACAAGTGTACAGTTACTGTATTGTACACTTGGTCTCGGCGGCAAGAAAATTTCACCGATATATCGATATTTTTTTTTATCGATATTTTATTTTATCGATTTTTTTTTTATTTTAAAGAACTATTACTATTATTATTATTATTATTTTTCGATATATCGAAATCGATATCAATATAAAAACTAACTAACTAACTACAAACACACACACACACTCACAAACTTTCGCCTTTATAATATTAGTGTGATATCGATATGATATATATCTGCATAGAGGAGCTCGTAGCTCATCCACACAACAGGCCAGGCAACAGGTCAGGTTGTTGTGCGTACAACAACCGCACGGGTCGATCTGTCAGGTTAAGCTCCGCTTGCGGGGTTGGTCCGTGCATGGGTGACCATCTTTAAATACCGAGACTCCTTCGTGCCTCGGAAAGCACGTTAAGCCGTTGGTCCCGGCTGTCATTCGTGGATCTTTGACAGTCGTTACGGGTCGTCAGAAGCCAGAAAGTCTGACAACCAATCTTACCCAGTTACTGGGTTGTGGAGGTCAGATAGGCAGTCGCTCAATGTAAAATCCGGTGCTGACTCGAAGCCGACCCCAACATAGTTAAAAGGCTAGGCAGATTGATTGATATATCGATACTTTTTGGCACTTCTCGCATCCCTATTACAGTAGCATCCCTAAGTTACCCCTACCTCGTTTCAGGTCCGAAGTGATCGAATATAACGGAGACCTGCTGGTGCCGCCTGCAGACGCGCGCAAGGCTCGCATGCTACAGATCCAGAGCAAGAAAACCATTCGCGGCCGACCAGACTCGGACTCCGATCTGGAACTCAGCGATTAAATACCATAGAGACCGTATTATAACGTTTTAGAACCATGGTTGTTGAGATGGAGCTATACAGGATGGATAGCACTATCTCTTTCTCACAACGGAACTGTAATGGCGTTAAGCCCAGGTATGTACAGTCAACAAAAGAGATATCTAGGCAGGGTATACTAACATATTTGTATGTGAATTGCTTCATGTTCAATTTCGTGACAATATACAATTTTGTGTTTGTGTGTTACAATATAAGAGTATTGCAAAAACAATGTAATATATATAAAATTAAATATGAAGCAATTCACATACAAATATGTTTGTTATACCCTGCCTAGATATCTTTTTTGTTGACTGTACGTGCGATTTTTTCCCGCACTAGATTTTCAGCTGCTTAGGAGGCGTTCATAAATTAGATGAGACCATTTTGGTGAATTTTTGAATCCGTCCCCCCTTAGTGAGATTTTCTCGACCCCCTCCCCCACCTAATCTCACGTGAGATTTTCAAAATGCGTATTTTTTGTGTAAATAAGTTAATCTGTGCTTGATTGTGTTGGATTTATTTAAATAAACATGATTTGCTTAATTATTTTTTATAATAATTATCAAGTTTTCTCGTAATTTTACACTGCCGTTTGATGCGAAAAAAAAATTACGTGATATTTGCCGAAAGCCCCCCTTCTCCCCCACGTGAGATTGGGGGAGATTCGGCTCGACCCCCCAACCCCCTAAACGCCTCACGTAATTAATGAACGCCCCCTTATCGCCGAGAGTTGTAAATCTAACAGTGTGTTTTTTTGATGCGGTGCGATGCGCTCTGTTGGATTCTCAATTCTCGGCTCAATACAGAGAGTTTAAAATCCAGTGCGCCATAAAAATTGTATCGTTAAAAATCGCTCGTGTTGCCTGGACTAACACTTCATATTACGGTCTCAGCACGGTTTTAGTACTAAATTATTTTAAGTTTTGACGCTAAATTATATTTTTGTGTATGGCAATACGATGTAGTGGTCGGTGTTGCCATGGTAAAATTATTAGAGTAATTTTTGAGACGATTCTAACAGGTCTAAAGTATCATTTTTTTAACACAATCAGCCTATAATGTTCCCACTGCTGGGACACAGGCCTCCTCTCTGTGAGAAGGAGTGGGCTGTAGTCCACCACGCGGGCCCAGTGCGGGTTGGTAGATGTCACATGTCTTCGAATTTTTGGTTCTAGGACATGCCGGTTTCCTCACGATGTTTTCCTTCGCCGTTTTGAGAGCAGTGGTGATGAAATTAAATACAATATCAAGTTTATATGTACATACTCCCCGAAGGGCTAAGTTGACAGACAACGTCACAAAGAACATGTAGCTCCAATGTCTTCATCTCTAAGACATTTGAGCTAAATGTACTTTGTATGTACATACGGCTACGAACTTGCATACGTCTGTAGTCTGCGAGGAGTCTTACTGGAAGTGTGAGTTTAGAAAACCAGTGTTCTTGTTTAAACATATTTTATTTACATATCCATACCCTTCCAAGTCTATGGAGTTTTGCTAGCTAATTGAATTTGACCCTGTTTAATAGAACAGTTGAAATTATTACACTGACCGACTTAGGATATTGTTCTCAATAAAAATCATTCCATTTCTGACCCTGCGTGCTAATACTCGAAAGTATGCCCTGAGAAGCCATATCAATATTATGAGTACAGTTACTGTACTTAATTAATAAAAATTTAAGGTAATTCTCCTAAACTATAGAAGAATGTCCTTATTTTTTTTGTTACTCGCCTATATCCTAAAACATAGTATGTTGTGTGAATGATGCTAAACAATTGTACACCTTATTGCGTACAAATTAAAGTTAGTTATTGTTTGAGCAGTCGTGTGCAGTGTTGCCAATTGTGCCTATTGCCGTTGTCGTAATCGGGTAGTCTTCGCTAGTTGTGTTTGGGTTATTAAAATATTTTGCGTGTGAATTAAATTAAATGTATAATGCATATTATTATTATTATATTTTGAATAAACACCTTTTTAACAATGTGGTTGTTTTCTTTTCTTATTCAACTCTGTGGATTCAATCTATAGCAGTCCACAGCTGGACATTAGCATAATCAGCCAATTATGTTCCCACTGCTGGGACACAGGCCTCCTCTTCGAGAGGAAGTGGGCATGCTGGCCCAGTGCGGGTTGGTAGATGTCGCATGTCTTCAATTTTTTATTCTAGGACATGCCAGTTTCCTCACGATGTTTTCCTTCGCCGTACTGAGAGCAGTGGTGGTAAAATAATTTACATAAAGCGCCTGTCAGGGACACTGAACATTAAGTCTTCATAATTCCAAAATAATTGAAAGTAAAGTTGTACAAGGATCTTTAGTGGCCAAGATCAGAACGAACTCTGCCATCTTGTTTTTTTTTCAATACAATGGGGTCTATTTTTATAAGGGTCACCAGTTGGTGCCACTAGCATGGAAGGTCTAGCTGTCAAATGTCAAACAAAGTTTTTAGGTTAGACTAAATAGACGAAATGTTTTGTTTTGCAATCTTGAAGCCTATTTACAAGCTTCCTTAGAACTGGTTTTCAAATAGTTTTTTGAGATATCTTACCTTTGGACAAGTTTTTCTTTTGTTCCACTGGCTTTAGCCCCTCTATTTTAAGTTATAATCTTTTTTGTTGCACCGTACCATGAATCGTCACAAATAACTTACAAAAAGCCATAGGTTTCGCGGTCATTTGACATTTTTCTTCCTGTCTTGTCAGTGGCGACCGACGTCCTCACGTCGATTTTTATTGTGGTAGCCCTCATTTCACAAATGTTTATCAGCAACGCCTCCTTGGAAATCATTTCTCGGACAGGACACATTCACAGCGTGTTAGTACACTTGGTTGCCGCAAGTAATGCGCGCGCGCGTCGCTTCGTGAGTTGTATATGATTTAAGTAGAACAATGTTACTTGCCTTGCAGAGAAATTTGTTCTCCGAGTAATGACATGTAGCAATGAAAATAATTTTGAATTTGAAAAATAAAGTAGCAGCTGTTGGTTTAAATAAAAAATAGTAGAATTTTGAATGCTATGCGTGAACCCCACACTGCTGTCATTGTCATCTCAGTCAGCTGGCCCTGGCTGTCACAACTTATAAGTGTCATTCCAGTTCCACTTTTGACAGTTAACTGAGTGAGTCGTGAATATTGACGATTATTACGTGCGTTGTGCAGTGTTTTTCACAATTTTCTTTGTAAAAGAAAATTATTGACATAACAACTAATTGTCTTAGTGTCAAAACTGTTCAAATCATACCCATAACTTCGAAAACCACCTCTTAAAAGTGTACTCTTTTGGAATAGTTTAAAAAAAGTTGAAATTTTTACGGAAATCTCGGTGGCGTGTTGAAATTATTTTTCTGGGTAAGTTTTTTGTGTATCGTTGCTAGGAACATTTCCTTTGGATCTATTTTTAGATCATAGACGACGTTTATCACTCGTTAGCCCTAAAATAATCATTTCAAGGTTACAACGTAGACTTTGAACTGTTGAGAGCGCAGTGATGTTATTCAAAACATTATTTTTAAGTCCAATTGTTTAAGTTACCTTTGCCCCATTTCAAGTTTATAAACATTAGAAACTAGTTCTTGTGACGTAATTTTGCGCTGTTCGTAATTTAAAATTGCGCAATTCTTCAAATCAATACAAGATTATTTTTAAAGTAGCTTTTCGTGTACAGTCTGCCTGTGTGACCGCGTTGTTCTTCTAAACTACGAAACGGATTTTGATGCGATCTTCACCATCATTTAGAAATATTCCCGAAGGTTAATGTGTATAATTTATTCATATTAACATACATATAGTTAAGAAATCTCCATGTATTCGTAAAAACCGTGCGTAGCACGCGTGGTTCGCTAGGTGTGTAGGTAAAACATATAAATGTAAAAGTACTTAACTTTATTTGATGATTATATCATGATAAAAGTAAAGATATACATTTTTGCTGTATCACGGTCATTTAGAACTTAGTTCTTTGACAACAAAAGTCAAAACTTATCATGTTTGCCTGACTTATCTCCTATTCTAAACTTTGTAACTTATTATTTATTTAATAAATAATATTTTCTGTCACTATCTGCTCGTCAAAGTTTTGTGAAGGTTATCAAAACAGTCCGACTGTTTGACTTTACAATTTTTTATGAATAAATGTGTACTGCGGTCTGAGAAATGACCCGTTGAGTTCATGTTAAATCAATGAGTGGCTGCAACAGTGAATTATGTTGATTCATTCTTGAATATTCATAATTGCATGAATTACAAAAGCAAAGTACTTAAATAATTCTACATATTCATAAATATGTTTACGGGGCTCGGCTTTACGAGATTCCCTATCTTCTATGTACAGTAGAATCTAATTAAAATCACATTGAAGGGAAGTGAAAACATGTCATACAAAGCTTAGTCTTATCTTAGAAAATAAACAACTACCTATTTTTGTTAGGTAAGTATTTATTTTAATAGAGAGAGGAGCTTGTGGCTAAGTAATAACAGCCGCACGGGTCGATCCGTCAGGTTAAGCTGCGCTTCGGGTCGGTCCGTGGATGGGTGACCGTCTTTACATACCGAGACTCCTCCGTGTCTCGGAAAGCACGTTAAGCCATTGGTGCCGGCTGTCATTCGTGGATCTTTGACAGTTGTTACGGGTCGTCAGAAGCCCGAAAGTCTGACAATCAGTCTTACCAAGGGGTATCGTATTACCCAGTTAATGGGTTGTGGAGGTCAGATAGGCAGCCGCTCCATGTAAAATACTGGTATTCAGCTGCATCTGGTTAGACTGGAAGCCGACCCCAACATAATTGGAAAAAGGATAGACAGATTAATTTATTTTAATAGAGAGAAAAACTACAAAGCGTATCTATTAATAAAAAAAATAGAAAAAGAAACATGAGCTGACACGAAACAAGCATATTAAAACCATAGATTACAAATTGTTTTATTTAATTTTTACATACAAAATTAATATTTTTTCTTTGATTTTGTTCACTTTGTCAATATAACCGGACATAATTTCATATAAATAGGTCATAGTAAGAGACATGTTGTATGTGAAGTCATTATATCCAAACACTTTATAAAGAATTTTATATGATTACCAAACCTCGCACTGCATTTATATCATATTAACTCTTCAAGTGTGATCCACAAGAGAAATGGTGCAAAGTTACTGACTGGTATCCCAGAGATGACAAGAGAAGTAGAGGACGTCAACAAACAAGATGGGAAGACAACCTAAAACTCACGGCTGGACATCATTGGAGAAGGGTAGCGCGGGATAGGTCTCAATGGAAAATATTAGAGGAGGCCTATGCCACAAGGCAAACTGAGCTTCGGGATATATTATAACAACTACAAGAACATATCTAGTGTTTTTACTCAACTGTGAAGTTCAGAATAAAAAGGCTTATTATCTTTATTTCATACAAATTATATTTTTAAATATTAGAATATAAAAACATTTAAAATAGTGTTTTTACTCAACTGTGAAGTTCAGAATAAAAAGGCTTATTATCTTTATTTCATACAAATTATATTTTTAAATATTAGAATATAAAAACATTTAAAATAGTGTTTTTACTCAACTGTGAAGTTCAGAATAAAAAGGCTTATTATTATTATTAAGCGGTTGTTAAAGGCGGAGTCATAATAAACAAATTCCACTGTATACCCAGAAATCGAATTCGAGATCAAAAATGTAAACAAAGAAATGTCATTGTCAAAGTGACAGTTCAGGGGTAGTCAATATTTCCCTAGTCATTCTAATTATTTGATTTTGAAATCGGATGACAGTACTACCCTCCTCGTACTTTCCTCTATGCCTACCAGGTTGGGACGCTCAACTTGAATCAATTATTAGGATAACGCAATATTATTTACGATTTTTTTAACGATTCACTTATTTAGAAGGAAAAACATTTTATAGATAGAAAATAATTAATGAAAGTCCAAATGTTTAGAGCTTCTGCCTTATTGCCAGTATTATAAAAATAATTTGCACGATTTTATTTCAAACAGTTATATTTTATTCTTGGTTCGTAGTTTACGTCACTTTAAAGCTGAAAACTGTGTGCAATATTATATGTTACCTGTTTAAGAAATGCCTATAATTTTAGCACTATGTTATAGTACTTTTCGGAAAAGTGCACAATTGAGGTTATTATTTAAAACTGGGAATACCTTTGTTTACATTTTTGATCTCGAATTCGATTTCTGAGTTTAGTTCATATTTTTATAGTAGTTAGGTATTATTGCTAGGTTTGTTGCCCTAAAATATCAGCTTACGAAACCCCACCGTTTTTGAGTTATGGATTTTTGAAAATTTTACTGCTTTACGAATTACGAAGCGACTTAACCATGACGCTAATTTTTGGCAATTCTCACTCATCGTATTTTACATAAAACTTTTTTACAAAAAATACAACCGACTTCCAAAAACAACACTACAAAGTGAAAAATAACTTTAATTTCGGAAGTCGGTGTCTAGTTAAATGTATTTTCGTTTTTTGCCACCGATTTCCGAAATTAAAGTTATTTTTCACTTTGTAGTGTTGTTTTTGGAAGTCGGTTGTATTTTTTTGTAAACAAGTTTTTATTTTTCACTTTTTAGTTGTGTACCTACCCCACACAAATTCTAATACCACTATCTGCAAAACAAACTAGAACATCATCCATATAAAAGTGGGGAAAAAATACGCATTATTGAAGCTAACTCAAAAACTACCGAATCAAAGTTAATCAATTTTATATGGGACCAACTGTGATGTATACCCTCTCGAATAAAACAAAAAAAAATCCAAATCGGTCCAGCCATCTTCGAGTAATCGGGGAACATAGGTACATAAAAAAAAAAAAAAAAAGTTCCGACGAATTGAGAACCTCCTCCTTTTTGAAGTCGGTTAAAAAGGAAATGTAACTATCATAGTGTTACTCAGTGTACTACTACTGTTACTAGGAGAACTCAGGATGCAATTTAATAAGCAAAAATACAAAAAAATATTATTACAACTACTTCTATAACTTAGTTCAATAAAACAATTGAATAAACACTAATAACAAAAAGAAATAAAAGCGGAGCAACCTGTATATGAATAGTGAGCAGCTCAGATTCGAAACATTACCTGACACGTACTTACTGATAGATGTTTACGGCGCGTGCAAAATATTACTCTACCCACATTATTCATTATTAATTTGTATTTGCTTGGTGATTAAGTAATATTGTTACAACGAATGTGAGTACCAATACAAACCATTTCTGGTTTAATGGTACAATACAAATGTGAACCTGTAATAAACCTGTCAATCAATCAACTCAGCCAATCGCAGTCCACTGCTGGACATAGGCCTCTCCAAGGTTGCGCCACAACACCCTGTCCTCCGCCTTCCGCATCCAGTCTGCCCCAGCCACTTTCTTCAGGTCGTCGGTCCATCTAGCTGGGGGGCGTCCCACACTACGCTTACCGTTACGCGGTCTCCACTCTAGGACTCGTCTGCTCCACCGGCCATCGGTCCTTCGACAAACATGGCCAGCCCACTGCTACTTCAGTTTGCTTACTTTGAAAGCTATGTCAGTTACTCCGGTTCTTTTCCGGATAACTTTATTCCTGATTTTATCCTTCAAAGAAACTCCGAGCATAGCCCGCTCCATAGCGCGCTGAGCGACCTTGAATTTGTGGACCAGCCCGACCGTCAGTGTCCACGTTTCAGCACCGTATGTCATAACGGGCAGGACGCACTGGTTGAAACCTGTACTTATGCATAAATAAAAAAAAAAAAAAAGAGCGAGCGAAGCGAGCTCGGGAATTGGAGCACCCCTGACTCGGAAAGGTTAAGTTCGAAGGGGATGGCGGGGTGGCCGCCACTCCGTTCATCGATAGCACGTTTAAACCTCGCGAAGCGTATTTTCGTTGACTACGCACGCCTATTTATTATTGCTTGGAAACATCGCGGACATTTTCGGTGAAACACTTTCAACCTTATTACCATAGCAATAAGGTCGAAAAGTGATTCACCGCAAATGTCCACGATAGTACATGTTAGTTAGACCATGGCTGGAAACAATACTGATGTCGAATTATTTTAGCGCGTCATAAAAAAAATCTATCGAATTTCGCAGTGGGGGGCGTCGCAAAGGGGGGTGAACCCCCCTCGAATCGACAGGAAATATTAAAATACGCTTCCTTTATAGCAGTTGCCGTGTTTATCAAACTAATTTGCGATAACAGTCGGTAGGTAAGTACCTACTTAATAATTAACAAATCGTCAACAGGAACTAATTAAAATGCCCACATAAAACGATTTTTTATAAACGTACAATAATTTTTATATTTTACTAGCTTTTTTCCGCGGCCTTGCCCGCGTAGATGTTGGAAAATATCCCACGGGAACGTATTACCGGGAAATCCTTCCTTATTCCTTGTCTACATTATGAAGGGAACCTCTGTGCAAAATTTCAGCTTTCTAGGTTCAAGGGTTTGGGCTGGGCGTTATGAGTCAGTCAGGACTTTTTTTTTTTTTTTTACTTTATTTCAGACAAAAACGTCCATAATTGTGTTAGTGAGTACTTAAAATCTATGTTAGTATAACACAAAATAAAAACACATTAAAATTATATACAAATTTTAGACACATGGAGTCCGACCCAGTGCCTATGAAAAGGACCGTCTAACCGGTCCGCTATTGTTTTCAGGATGCTGTTGGAGCTTGCTCGGATACGGTGCAATATGGAGGCCGCTCTCTTTCTCATGTTGGCATGAAAGCCATCAATATGAGCCTCCATAAACATGCCAGATGCACTACATCATCTCGGCAGCCCCAACAACATCCTGAAAGCATTATTATAGATATAGATTGGACAACAATTTTTTATAACAATAATATTCTGTAGTTTACAACTGTAGCATTATTAATTGAAATAAATAATAAAAACTACAAAACAAAAGAAAAATACCACAAACAGATTTCCACATTATTCTAATAAGGTTTTGTCAAGGCATCATGCTGAGCATGAGGTCTTGGGTTCGATTCCCGGCACCCTAATTGCGTCACACATTATCGACCGGAGTTTGTTTCATTTTGAAACAAATTGCTAATTCATTGCTTCATGTGTTCGAAAAATTTGTCTGCTCGACAACGTAAATGACGCAATGAATGTTGTTGAAATGTCAAAATGAAACCAACTCCGATTGATATTAGGGTGCGGGTCGGGCAAAGTGTTACTAAGTTTTTCCATCAGGAATTTCTCGGACTGGATTCTGGATTTATCCCCGGTAGATGGCAACAGACTCGCCTCCATTACATGGGATTTAAGAGCATCAGCTTTTTATCTCGCTCGCACGATACTGCTCGCGGACTGAGTGAGAGCGGGATTGAGTGCGGTGCTGGGCGCCGATAGTTTGGGCGCTGCTTTTTACGGTGAAAACAATGGTAATTTGAAAAAAAAAAAAAAACTTAAGACCTGCTTTATAGTTATTTCAGTTAGTATGCAAACTTTCATGATCTAATTTAAAGCATTTTTTGAATACCAGCGGTTTATTATCCGGTTTGGAGGTAACATTGGATTTTTTTTCTATAGAGAAAATTTTATGGAATCGTGTTTTCGTCAAACATAGTAGTACCAACTTTACCATATCACACTAATATTATAAAGGCGAAAGTTTGTGAGTGAGTGTGTGTGTGTGTATGTTTGTTACTTCTTCACGCTCAAACGGCTGGACCGATTTGGATGAAATTTGGTATGTAGATAGCTTATATCTTGGATTAACACATAGGCTACTTTTTATCCCGGTCTACGCGGGTGAAACCGCGGGGCGCAGCTAGTCTAATATAAATTAATTATTAATGCTGCAGTATTTTCGACATAACGGAGGATCATAATGCTAAGCCATTAGAGCCTTGGCGACATGTGGGACAGCTGTGCTGCTGGACAGTTTGTTGCGCTACTTCATCCCAGCTAAAGCACTAGGATGTGGTGAAGGGCGGGCGTTTTGTGGGGACTGTCTTATGTCATTTTGACGTTCAAAAATGCTGATTCACAGCCTAATTTGAATAAATGACTCGATTTTAATTCTGCACGCATTTCTGCCCAACTCTTCGGGGAAGAGTAAGCATGCTTAAGTTTTGTCCATAGTACCTACAATGTACGAATGAAACGTAACCGGTTAATGTAATAAAAAAAAAATTGGCCTAATGCGAGGCGGACCCGCACACGAAGGGCCGTACCACCGAACAATATTTAAGACAACCTAATATAAAAATTAAAAACTTTTTTACAAAAAAATACAACCGACTTCCAAAAACAACACTACAAAGTGAAAAATAACTTTAATTTCGGAAGTCGGTGTCTAGTTAAATATATTTTCGTTTTTTGCCACCGACTTCCGAAATTAAAGTTATTTTTCACTTTGTAGTGTTGTTTTTGGAAGTCGGTTGTATATTTTTGTAAAAAAGTTTTTATTTTTCACTTTTTAGTTGTTTTACCTATCCCACACAAATTCTAATACCACTACCTGCAAAACAAACTAGAACATCATCCATATAAAAGTGGGGGAAAAATACGTATTATTGAAGCTAACTCAAAAACTACCAAAGCAAAGTTAATCAATTTTATATGGGACCAACTGTGATGTATGTGACACTCTCGAATAAAACAAAAAAAAAATCCAAATCGGTCTAGCCATCTTCGAGTAAACGGGGAACATACATAAAAAAAAAAAAAAAGATTCCGACGAATTGAGAACCTCCTCCTTTTTGAAGTCGGTTAAAAAAACCCCAACGCAAAAAAGAAAAGCGAACTTTTAAAAAGTCAAAAATAATACCTATCGTTAGCTAGGTGCCCTAACTGTTGAGATTCAAATTGGGCCAAGCTGGGGAGATGCTCTCCAGATCCGCTACCTACTCGTATAAACCCTTATATACCTATTTGGCGACAAATTTCGACTAAATAGCGACGAATTTTTTGTGTTATCAAAATTATTATACCTAATGGTGGCCATGCCAGTGCCACCATCACACATGCCACACACCACACACCCACACAGTCCAGTGTGTGACAGTGTCACACGGGGCGACGCGACGGGCGGGAAGCGCGCTTATGTTGCAGAATGGATTGTAGAATCCGCTGTTTTACAAAACCGCTGGTTGTTTTACAAAACGGCACCGTTATGTAAAACAACTGAACGACGTGTAGCGGTTTTACATAATTACTGAACTTGTTATTTGAAAACAGTTGCTAATTTTGAACACACAGGATTGTTTAAACGTGTTGCGTTTATCAATGCAGCGGGATAACGATTAGTTAATATGTAAAACAATGTGAAATGAAACGTCAGATTGTAGATTTTAGTTCTAAATGTTGACGCTCGTGGCATTTGGTAGCCTAATAGGGATGATGACTAAAAATGTTTCTTATGTATGTATATGAAATTGTATATTATATGTAGGTATATTATAGATAAATTTTTTCATCTGACTCGTTCTTCTATTTATTATACTGAAAAGCTTCGTAAATAACCTAAATTTAATTTGGAAGCAATTTATAGCTAGAGACTAAAATAAAATATTTAGGCATCCAATTAAAATTTTTCATATAAACTATATTTCCAGTTTTCACCCCCACAGGGGTGGAATTTTAAAAAAATCCTTTGGAATCTTTCCGTAACTATAAGTACCGATATGTTTTAATCACAGAGAAAAAATATACAGGGTGTTTGGTGCATCGTTTGCCAAATTGAATTGGCCGAAAGAAGAGGTCATTTGCTATCGCTTCAGGCTCAAGTACTCATTTTTGGCCACACCGGTTTTTTTATTACAACTTTCTAATTTTTATTTTGAAAAAATCCAAAACTCAGCATTAAAGCTTAAATTAAAAAAAAGTTTTAAGTGTAGTCGTCAAATTTCATTTTTATTTACATATGTACTGTTGTATGGCTCTATCAAATTTAAAATTACTTGCCAGTTACATCTAGTTTTTTTTTAATAAATCACAAAGTTTTTGGAAAAATAAAAAATGAACTTAAAACTCAACTTTAAATAGCTATAAAAAAAAAACTAAAAGCGATCGGGATCTTCGAATTATTTTAAAAAGTTCTCTAGTCTATCCCCTTTCCAACGGTATGCAATGTGTTAAAAAACTCTTTTAATATCTTTAATAATTAGCTAAATGTGTAGTCGAGACACATCAGGCTGATATTGGATATTACGTTTAAAACACTAGTTTTCGCATAAATTACATGCTATTAGTAGATAGATACTGTTATCTCACGTCTTACGTAGTCTCTTATCTCGTTCTTACATAGGGAACTTTCCTCGAAATTGAAAAAAAAATACATTATTACAAAAATAATCATTTATTAATAAGTAATTTAATTACATACTAATCTTACAAGTCTTGTTCAAACTGTCTACCACTATTGCGTATGCACGCGCGACATCTTCGTCTTATCTCAACTGTAGTGGTGCGTAAACGCATTTCTGCTTTGATCGTCATGAAAGCCGCCTCAATGCGTTGGACTAAATCATCTCTTGTCTCAACTTCCGTGGCGTAGACGAGTTCTTTGGCCCGTCCCCAGACGTAAAAATCCAACGGAGTTAAGTCTGGAGAACGTGGAGGCCAAGGAATAGGGCCATCCCTCCCAATCCATGAGTCCGGGAATGCATCATTCAAGTACTCCCTGACGGTTATTCTCCAATGAGCGGGACAACCGTCATGTTGGAAAACAAAAGACCTGTCTTCACTGAAAATTGGCAAATCAGCTAATAATAAGGGCAACTCTGTTTGCAGAAATTCTAATTCTTGTAAGATTAGTATGTAATTAAATTACTTATTAATAAATGATTATTTTTGTAATAATGTATTTTTTTTTCAATTTCGAGGAAAGTTCCCTATGTAAGAACGAGATAAGAGACTACGTAAGACGTGAGATAACAGTATCTATCTACTAATAGCATGTAATTTATGCGAAAACTAGTGTTTTAAACGTAATATCCAATATCAGCCTGATGTGTCTCGACTACACATTTAGCTAATTATTAAAGATATTAAAAGAGTTTTTTAACACATTGCATACCGTTGGAAAGGGGATAGACTAGAGAACTTTTTAAAATAATTCGAAGATCCCGATCGCTTTTAGTTTTTTTTTATAGCTATTTAAAGTTGAGTTTTAAGTTCATTTTTTATTTTTCCAAAAACTTTGTGATTTATTAAAAAAAAACTAGATGTAACTGGCAAGTAATTTTAAATTTGATAGAGCCATACAACAGTACATATGTAAATAAAAATGAAATTTGACGACTACACTTAAAACTTTTTTTTAATTTAAGCTTTAATGCTGAGTTTTGGATTTTTTCAAAATAAAAATTAGAAAGTTGTAATAAAAAAACCGGTGTGGCCAAAAATGAGTACTTGAGCCTGAAGCGATAGCAAATGACCTCTTCTTTCGGCCAATTCAATTTGGCAAACGATGCACCAAACACCCTGTATAACACACACTTTTTCGATCTCGATATATTTTCACTTTCTCAAACAAAATTTAAAAGTATGGCTATTCAATTGCTTGCACAATAATTATGAATTTTTTCTAACCTAAATTGCCTTCAGTAGATGCGTGGTTTTGTTTTATTTCTCCATAACAGATTATTTCGCGGACATTGGTGTGGGTTACATGTTTACCTCTATTACCCTAGTTTGTTATTTACTAAAATTGTAACGTGTAACTGTTTTATGTCCCAAGAAAATAAAATAAAAATATAATTAATTTTTCCATTTATTAATGGAAAAATTTATTTTATTTTTATTTTAGACAATATTTTTATATTATCTGACAGACGGACTGAATAGAATTTCTTTTTTTTTACCCAGCCATCATCCCTATTCTTGAGGAAAGCCTTCCTCAAGAATTTGGCTAAATGGAAAATATTTTTTTTCAAATCTGACTGGCAGTTCCAGAGATTAGTGGGTTCAAATATACAAACAAACAAAACAATAAACTCTTCAGCTTTATTATTAGCATATATAGATTATTATGGACTTATTGTATATCTATCGTGGGGGTTATCAAAATAATTATTTTTGACTATCAGGTACTCATAAAAGTAGATAGATAGATAGACTTGTCATCGGTACGTGTCAGGATGTATGTTGATTAATATGATTCGCGCCCGTAACTAACATGGCTTTACAGAATTATAATCATTAGAATCAGGAATACAACTCCATAAGTGAGAATTGACATCTGATCTTATGATTTCATTCAATAGGGTAATATGAAATTAGAGAGTTGTATTGTTGATTTTTATGATTATAATTCTATAAATAAATATTTGATACGGCCGCGAATCATATTTAGATAACATGCAACCTAATAGGTACTGACTTGCAAATTGCAGAAAACGTAAGAAACTTTGAATTTCGCGGGCAACCCGGTCCAGCAGGGCTTAAAAAAATAATGTTGTGTCCAATTAGATAATATTTAAGGAGGATGCGCTGTGGTAGTCCGCGAAATTCAAATTTTCTTGCGTTTTATGCAACTTGCAGGTCATTGTCAGGTTGTATGTTCATTAAAATATGATTCGCGGCCGTATCTAACATGACTTTACAGAATTATATTCATTAGAATCAGCAATACAACTCCATAAGTTAGAATTGACCTCAAACCTCATGATTTCATGAAATAGTCATTCAACACTCAATACTCAATATCTTTATTGCTATACCAAAATGTGTACTTAGGTGATAATTATACATATAATTGAGATCATTATGGACCCAGTAGGGCACAGCAAAAGGGTAGGAGAGAGGAAGCCCTGTTTTAGGAGATTATGAATAATTATTATTGCTATTTTATTTAATTATTATTTTTGTTATATTTATTAATAATTACCATATCATTAATATATTTTTAATATACCTATAAATTGCGTGATTTTCATTTACTTTTGTTATCAATTATTATTCTTATAATAGGTCTTTACCTATGAAATTGCCGTTTTGTATGAAAAAATTTAAACGAATTTTTTTCATGCATTTTTTATTTGTATTAATCGAAGTAATCACCCATGCAATCAATGCATCTTTGCCAACGCAGTGGCAGTTTATTGATGCCCTTCTTACGGCAGAACGGCAATTTCATAGGTAAAGACCTATTATTATTATTTTTTTATTATATTAGTAATTTCCTGAACATGTGCTACATTTCTTCTATTATTATGTTTATCATTTAAATATTCATCCTAAGGAATAATAGCATTTGTTTATTAGTATTTTTTTAAAGTTTTTTTTATAAATTTATTGAATTTTTCTTCTTTCTTTATGATGTCTTCAATAGGGTAATATGAACTTAGAGAGTTGTATTGTTGATTTTTATGATTATAATTCTATAAATAAATATTTGATACGGCCGCGAATCATATTTAGATCAACATACAACCTAAGAATGTCTGCGTTCGTTGCCAGACTGGTCGTCGTCCATTGTTGTAACCGAAAATAAGACTCGATATGCACTCTACAGTTTTAATTAGATCGATTTAACAAACAATCGGTTAAAAAGTAGCACATACGAATCAGATGGAACTGGATTCGTATCGGAACGCGGCGAGGTCGGGGCGAGGTTGGTTGGTAGCGCACGTCCGTTCAGTTCAGTGTCTAATCACGAAGTCCTCGTCAAGTACAGGAACCTTGAATGATAGCCATCATCTGTCACCATAATCTTCCCCCGCAAACTCAAAATGACATTGACAGCTCGCACAGTCATGCCAACCCCCGTTTCCGAACACACCCAAGTCAGTTCAACTTGAAGTTTCGTTCAGAATCCACGACATATTAGGTTGGGGAAAAAGTCTTTTCGCATTATAGTATGTATGAACTTAAAATAAAATCTCTTTGGCTCTACTATTTGTATCTGGCTGGTTTTGGTATCATTGAAAGATTAAATTTTAAAGAACATAATTCCAAATTCAAATAAGGAAAATGTGTGATTTTCATTTGTTTTTCGTACTGTCAAGATGAGTGAATCTAATGAAGAAATTCGATACATTTTAAAATTTTACTACAAAAAAGGTAAAAATGCAACGCAAGCCGCGAAAAAAATTTGCGAATGTTTATGGACCCAGTGCAGTGTCTGTGAGAGTAGCACAAATTTGGTTTAAGCGTTTTCAATCCGGAAATTTTGATGTCAAAGATGCACGTCGCTCTGGTCGCCCTATTACGGATAAAATGGATGCCATTTTTGAAAAAGTGGAGCAAGATCGGCATATCAGTAGTTCAACGTAGCTGAAGAACTGGGAATTTACCACAAAACAGTTTTGGTGCATTTTAAAAAAACTGGGTACACAAAAAAGCTCGATATTTGGGTACCTCACGAGCTCACTGAAAGAAAGCTAATGAACCGTGTACTCATTTGTGATTCTTTATTACGACGTAATGAAACCGAACCATTTTGAAGAAGCTGATAACTGGTGATGAAAAGTGGATCACGTACGACAAGAACGTGCGAAAAAGGTCGTGGTCAAAGGCCGGTCAGGCTTCACAGACTGTGGCGAAACCCGGGTTATCTCGCGACAAGGTGATGCTGTGTGTGTGGTGGGATTGGAAGGGCATTATTTATTATGAGCTGTTACCACCAGGCAGGACCATCGATTCTGAACTCTACTGCGAACAACTGATGAGATTAAAGCAAGAAGTTGAGAGAAAGCGGCTGGAATTAATCAACAGAAGGGGTGTGGTTTTTCATCATGATAACGCTAGACTTCACACATCTTTAGCCACTCAGCAAAAATTAAGAGAGTTTGGCTGGGAGGTGTTAATGCATCCGCCGTATAGTCCTGACCTTGCACCTTCAGATTTCCACCTGTTTCGGTCTCATCAGAATTCTTTAGGCAGTGTCAGGTTAACATCACGAGAGGACTGCCAAAACCACTTGTCGCGGTATTTTGATCAGAAGTCCCAAAATTTCTATAGCAATGGGATCATGTCCCTACCTACAAGATGGCAAAAAGTTATCGAACAAAATGGTACCTACATACTTTAGATAAATTTAAATAATGTATATTAAAAAATGTTTTGAATTTTCTTAAAAAATGCGAAGAAACTTTTTCCCCAACCTATTATAAATAAATATTTGATACGGCCGCGAATCATATTTAGATCAATAATACTGACTTGCAAATTGCAAGAAACGTAAGACATTATGAATTTCGCGGGCTACCCTGGCGCTTTCGCCTTATCTAAACAGCTAATTAAATGTGGATTTGAAGAGCTGAGTACGACTGCTCGACTGGTCGGAATATCAGCCAAGTGCATGGATAGTCCCCAGCAGTAGGATGTGAGCAAGTGTTTCATATTTAAGGTTGAACTAGTCGCGGGCTCGAACTCACTAGTCGGGTTGGCCAAAAAGCACGCTGTCTCACCTGACATCGTGTCCGGCAAAGATAATATCATTGATGAGCAGTTAGACGCTAGTAAAGTAATAAATAGTTAGTAGTAGTAAAGTAAAACTAGTAATAGTGAAACGAGCGCGTAAAAATTTACGAAAAGTCCTTTGGAAGATCGAGTTTTATGAAAAAACCACTGCATAAATCAATTACAAAATAAAGTACATTAAACTCTTCGATAATTGAGCTTTCTCGGCACCGACTTTGTTTTGGAGATTTTACACGTCTTTTGTTGCTTATTTACTCCCAAAGATGCGTTAAATTAGCAAGAAAAACGCATCTTTGTTGGCTCATAACTTTTTAATGGCTTTTTATTTTACTAATCTGTCTCCGCACTGACAATATTAATAATAAGACAAAATAATATCATGTTTAACTTTAGATGCAAAATGTCAAACAGTGGAGTAATACCCTCCCGAAATTTGTATGAAAAAAATATCGAATAGTTCCACCTTAAGCTTCAATTAAGGCGCGGACTGACTACGATTTTAAACTGCCCACAACCGCATAATCTATTGTCTGCCTGAATATGTGTTGCCGAGATGTGATGTAGGTGCGAATGTGCATTTATTTTCCGGGTTTTCTTTAGATTATTCAGAATATACACAATAAATTAAATAATTGTCCGGTTAAAGTTTAAAAAAAAATGCTAATTCTATTAAATTCTTCAAAAAAAAGAATGTCGTTATCGCTGAAAATACAGAGATGTTCGACGCCAAAGTATATTTTTGTGGAGCAACTTCCAAATTTTTTATTGGGAATATCAAACTATTTTGTACTATTCCATTCGGTTAAAAAAAATCTGTAAACCCTTCTCTGTCCACTGTATTTTGTGCGTCGGATAGTTTCATTGCGTTACGTCATACTCGACAATCCAAGAAACCAATTTTTGTGAATATTGAGCTGATACCGCGCCATAAAGTTTTCTTAATTACATTTCCATACCTACAAGGTTATCAATCTAAATGCTATAAAAATGGACTGATTGCCAATTACAGCGTAAAGCCCTCTTACTTGCCAACGATGTGATAGTGTGATAACGTTATGATATAATGATAACACGTAATTAGGTGTTTGTATGTAGTAGGATTGGTAGGATTTGTAGCTCTCATGTTTTATGTACTTTGCCAATTTGATTAGGCACAGGTAGATTTTATTTGCAGTACAGCTTATACCGGCGACTTCGCCCGCGTGGATGTCGGAAAATATCAAATCAAATCAAATCATTTATTTATTTGTCTGAATATGGTAAATTAAATGGTCTGAAGATTAGTCACAGGTATCATCATATTCTGCCAAGTGTGGCGTGCAAATAATATTAGGTAGGTAGGTACATACATTTATTACAAATTAAAATTTAAGTAATAATAATATCCATAGTAATCCATAATTTTTTATATCCTTTTTTTAAGAAATATTTAAAAATGTAAATAGATAAGAAATAAAATAAATAAACTCCATAATAATAATAATATCCACGGGAACGTATCTACTATTGGAATTCAAAGTACCCTATGTGTTAATCCAGGCAACGTAATACATTGTTATTATATAACTCTGCTGGTTTACGCGGCGCTCCCAGTCGGCATGATCCTTTCCGACATCTTCATATTTCAGCCAATTTACACAAAACCTTAATGAAACACCTATCCCTTCCTTATGAATAACTCCCTCCATTGGTGAAAACCGTATGAAAATCCTTTTGGTAGTTTACTTTTGAGACAAAAAGATGCCATCTATCGTCTTGCCAAATTTTATTGAAATCCGTTCAGTGGTTTAGGCGTGAAAAGGTAACAGACAGACAGACAGAGTTACTTTCGAATTTATAATATTAGTTTTGTTTGGGTTTTTTGCAATTCGCAGGTCCGTGTCAGGTTGTATCTTGATCAAAATATGATACGCGGCAATAAAATATATGTATTTATATAGGTAATTTTAACCAAGGAAATCAAATCCGCAAAATTTCTAGTATTAGTTTACCGGCATTCATATCCTCGGTCCACGGCACAGATAAATTAATCAGGAAAATCTTAGCCTCCACACTGGTTAATTTTGATGTGCCTTGTTTCACCGAGGCTATAGATGCCTGGAGACTCGCTTGCCCGAATTCAGACCCACCCGACAATCCATTTTCCCAGAGACGGTGGGATGAGCCGCTCTGCAGAGTAGTACAGAACAATTTACTTGACACGTCTGCTACTACTGCGGAGCGTGCGCGTGTGGATTTTGAAGTGATTTTCGCCATCGCAAAGAGAATTTATTCCGGAAGGTTTTTATGTAAGAATAAGAATAATTTATTTGCAGAAAATACAGGTTTTACGAGATGTAAAAATTGGTGGTGTAAGCACAGTCCATATTTTGCCTGTTTAGGGCATGCAAATTAGTTACTAAAATAGGTACCTACGTAGCTACTTATTTATGTTAGTAGGACACACTACAAAATTATAAAATATACCTAATCTATATAAATTACAAGGTAACCTAACAACCTTAATATAATCTAATAAAAACCTTAATATCTAATACACACAACCGATCTATTAGAAAATTACAAAACTACAAAACAACCTTATCTTAAAAAAAAAAAAAAAATTACATAATATTTATCTTAAAATAATGCTTTTTCTATATGCTGCAGAAATTATTGCAGTGTATAAAAACAATTTTCGACTAACCATCATCACCACTATTGCTATCAAGCTTGCATTATTAAAGAAATCTTTATGTTTTGTCAAACTGTAAAAAAATACAACCGACTTCCAAAAACAACACTACAAAGTGAAAAATAACTTTAATTTCGGAAGTCGGTGTCTAGTTAAATGTATTTTCGTTTTTTGCCACCGACTTCCGAAATTAAAGTTATTTTTCACTTTGTAGTGTTGTTTTTGGAAGTCGGTTGTATTTTTTTGTCAAAAAGTTTTTATTTTTCACTTTTTAATTGTGTACCTACCCCACACAAATTCTAATACCACTATCTGCAAAACAAACTAGAACATCATCCATATAAAAGTGGGGAAAAAATACGTATTATTGAAGCTAACTCAAAAACTGCCGAAGCAAAGTTAATCAATTTTATATGGGACCAACTGTGATGTATACCCTCTCGAATAAAACAAAAAAAAATCCAAATCGGTCCAGCCATCTTCGAGTAATCGGGGAACATACATAAAAAAAATAAATAAAAAAAGGTTCCGACGAATTGAGAACCTCCTCCTTTTTGAACTCGGTTAAAAACCGTGCGAAGCATGGGGCGGATCGCTAGTGTAATATAAATATTCAACCGCGTCGGGTCCGTTTCGAAGCCGAGCACAAACAACATAAAGGCAATGAAAATAAAGTACCTAATGCTTTGTAAATAAATGATGAACGCACTCAAACAGGTCAAAACATTGTTGTTGTTTTGATACGCAGCTAGCGTGGGATATGTTGTGGCAGCTATTTCAATGAAAATAACTCTAGATGCGTCGTTTTCATCGGGATAAACTGCTAAATATACTTTCTGAGTTTATATTGGACATTACTGACATCAGTGAATGACAGACATCGTGAGGAAACCTGCCGCCTAGTGGGGAAGGGTGGGCAAAGCTAATTGTAGATGGCGTGATCATAGCTAGCTCCATGCTCTATAAGAATACCATTCAAAAAGTTATAGTGAGCCAACCTTAAAAGATGTTATGCTATCGCGGACTTTTTTTTAGAACTTTGTAAGAGGAACAATTCCGTCATACATGATTTTTGACGACAATAAAAATATATATACTTAATTATATTTTTTTTAAATAATAAAAAATATATATATAATTATATATTTTTTTTATTTATGACCACGCATAACTTTTTACAGAAGTGTCCGTTTATAAAGATTCTTGTTTTAAATTGTTTTGGCTTTGGCCGTGAATTTCCACGTCTGAGATCTGTAAGTCAAACACGGTAAGAGGCTAGAGTTCATGATCTTAGTTTTTATGCTCATTGGCAAGTTACTTTTAAAAATCTCTTTTAGACTCCAGTATTTATTCCAGTTTGCTGTATTCTTCTTTCTATTTCTATATCGTTGTTTGTTTTTCAATCAAAACTGATTGTTTTTCCCAAGTACGTGTATTTTTCTGCGTATTCCAGTGGATTTCCGTTAGCAGCTCTTATTGGTATTTTACGACTATTCGTCATTATCATAGTCTTAGTGAGGTTGATTTCTAATCCTAATTTTGCGTAATTTTGAGTTGCAACTGTGAGGCTCAGATAGTACGAGTATCACTAAATCGTCTGCGAATCTCAGATGACTTAAGAAGGCGCCTTAATTGTATATAGATGCCTAGTTTTGACGTTTAAACTTTAACCGTTTACGCAGCGCACGCAACGGAAGCTCAAAAGGAATAAATTTTTCAATACACTTCCTCGAAAACTGTTTCATATCATACTACGATTAGGTTCACAATGCAATGTATTTCACACGCGTGCGATTTTTCATTTTCCAACACGTGTGCGGGAATAAAAATTGCCACAGATAACTTATACCTATACTTAGGCCAAATTGGTTCAATGCCTCTATTCACACCGTCTCTATTCGGAGGTGAATGTTTTTTTTTTTTAATCTCGGCAAAGAGATATGCGTCGTTACGGCGTTAATATTTTTTGAATATTTAAATAGTGTTTATAAATAGAATATCATCAAAAACCATGATTATTATAATAAAAAAAAAGTTTATGAATAAATTAACATTTATTTGTGTTCTAAACTCGAAAATATTTGAATTTTCTATTTTTCATAATAGGTCTTTACCTATGAAATTGCCGTTTTGTATGAACAAATTTAAACGAATTTTTTTCATGCATTTTTTATTTGTATTAATCGAAGTAATCACCCATGCAATCAATGCATCTTTGCCAACGCAGTGGCAGTTTATTAATGCCCTTCTTAAAGAAATCAGCTGGATGGGAGGCAACAAATTCTTCAAAGGCATTTTGTACTGCCTCTCGGGTATTGAATTTTTTTCCCGCCAAGAAGTTATCTAAATTCTGGCAAAAGTAGTAGTCTGTAGGCGCAAGGTCTGGTGAGTAGGGCGGATGACGGAGAGCTTCCAACCCCAGTTCTTGCAACTTGGAGACCGTCTGCTGTGCAGTATGAGGTCGCCCGTTGTCGTGCAGGAGCAGCGGAGACGAGCGATTGACCAATGCTGGTTGGAGATGTGCCAGATTCTCCATCATTGTGTTCAGTTCTTCACAGTACACATCTGATTTGATGTTGCGTGCCGCTTGTGCCGCGTTGCTGCCACGACGGTACTCATATTCCATAATTACTCGATTTTTTAACGTATCCATGATGACGAAAAAGATTGAAATGCGATGAAAATGTAACACTAATCAATAAACAAATGACTACTTTTGGAAAAAAAAATCCATGTTTTTAAAATAAAATTAATTTGAAATTAGAATTCTTAGCCAAACAAAAATTATTTTGATTTGAAATGGCCAGTACTGCAGAACGGCAATTTCATAGGTAAAGACCTAATATTAGGCTGTTTATCGGCTTTAGACCTTTGCTTCTCCTTCAACCTGGCAAAAGCAAAGCGCGGAAAAAAAAGAAAATTTAAGTCATAATTTCCTAATAATTCATGACAAAAATATTTTTCCTTATTTTATTTTATTTCTTCAAAAGTGTATTGAAAAACGTCAACTGATACACGTGGACATTTGTTATTGCAGTTCTCGGCTCAAAAACAACCTCGCCTACGGCTCGGGTGTTAATTCCGCCTCGAATGCAATAACAAACATTCTCTACTTGTATCAAAATGTACTATTCCCCGTTTTTGCAACATTTTTCATTGGTGCTCCGCTCCTATTGGTCGTAGCGTGATGTTATAAACCTATAACCTTCCTCAATAAACGGGCTATCCAACACTAAAACCATAGTTCTTAAGATTAGCGCGTTCAACCACCAAACTAACATAGGTACTGTTCAGCTTTAATATAGATTTCGTTATTTTTGGTTATTTCAATACTTTTTGCATTGGCACCCCGATTCTCGAGGATGGTTATAGGCTATTTAACCCTTAAGAGCCGAGCAAAATAATAAAAAAAGTCTGAAATAACTCTAAGCGGCGAAAACGAAGTAATAGTTCGGGCGGGCGACGATAGCCTTCTTCAAGAATTGAGCTATCAAATGCAAAAATATTTTTTCAAATCCGACGGGTAGTTTCAGAGATTAGCGCGTTCAAACATACAAACAAAAAGAAACAAACTCTTCAGCTTCATATCATATTATTCATTATTCATATCATTATTAGTATCGTGTATACCGGATGACTTTTTACCGTCTTGAAAAAAATAGGGTATATTCGGAGAACGGAGTAGAAGCGTATGGCATCAAAATTCCAATCATAATGCAGGTTGCATTTTTTATTTTATTTTTGTGTATGGGAAATCATCAAATGACTTCTGTCGCTCTGGGCAGAGCGGGAGGGCGTATCAGACTTTTACTGACTAAAACCCACCCGTGTTCCTTCAGTTGCCTGTGCCAGGGCCACGGTATCTCTTTCGAACAATCCGCGACCCCGGCGGCATCGGCCCTATTGGGCCCCGTCACTGCTGACATCTCTTTGAGGCGCGCGTCGACCCGGGCCTGGTCCTTACCGGACGGCGAGCTGCCCATTACTCGTCGTCCGCAAGCCCGCGCCTACGGTGGCCGGGAATCGGCGATAGATTCCCGCCGCCCAGGACGTCTCCTGCGGCGGCTAGGGGCGCGAGGGCGCAACTGTTGCCTCACCCTCACGCGTTCCGCCTCCTCCTTCGCGAGCATTACTGCTTCGCAGAAGGAGGTGACGGCCTCCCATGCACTCTCGCTCCGCACCATGGCCTGGACCAGGTTTGGACGCGAGAGATCGCCGCCGCCGATCGCCTCCGTGAGAACACGGCGGTGCTCCGCCCAAGCCGGGCAGACCTCCACTGTATGCTCCACCGTGTCCTCCGGGCGATCCACACAATGGTGACACCCGGGCGTTTCCTCCCGCCTTATCCGAAACAGGAACCTCCCGAAACATATATATGATTTGAATTTCGATATTTTTAAAGGATTTTTTTTTTTCAAAATTTATGTTTTTGTTGTTCTAAAATGAAAAGTTTACATCAATTTGTAGTATTTATTGATACTTAGATATATTTTTCGGAAGCTATTAAAAAAAAAAAAAACTAGGTATGCCATACCGCCATACGCTTCTACTCCGTTCACCTAATATACCCTATTTTTTTCAAGACGGTAAAAAAAGTCATCCGGTAGATATAACAAAAAACCAATCAAACACCACCACCAACTTCAACACACATCAAATGTTTTTAAACATTATGACATTGTTTTTTGATGCTTATCCGGGTGCGTGTAGTAGTAGAGGAGCTTGTGGCTAAGTATTAACAGCCGCACGGGTCGATCCATCAGGCCAAGCTACGCTTGCCGGGGTTGGTCCGTGGATGGGTGACGATCTTTACATACCAAGACTCATCCGTGTCTCGGAAAGCACGTTAAGCCGTTGGTCCCGGCTGTCGTTCGTGGATCTTTGACAGTCGTTACGGGTCGTCAGAAGCCCGAAAGTCAGACAACCAGTCATTCAACTTCATTTCTGATTTATCCTTCAAAGAAACTCCGAGCATAGCCCGCTCCATAACGCGCTGAGCGTTAGTGCAACATATCTTTATAAATATATTTCGACATACCCTGAATGGGGATGCCCCAGTTTCGCGTCGTTAAGGTCGATTCAATTTCAATTGAAACGTAGCTAATCGATTGAACGAGTTAAAGGGATTTCGAATAGGAAGATGGATGGCTGCATTCAACTAGTAGCGGTTTTGTTCTTTCTATAATTTATATTATTTATTTATTGGAACGATATACTCTGCACTTGGCAAATGAGAGCTAGAGCGAAAAAACCGGCCAAATGCGTGTTGGACCACGCACAATGAAGGGTTGTTTAGTTACAATTAATTCACCCCAAAAGAAACTTAACATTGTAGTTGAAAAACATGTTCTCCCATACATCGTTAATATGTCACGGTCAATTCTCCAACTGAGCAACGACGACGAATTCTTCATTCTTAACGATGACGTTAGGAATGCCTTTAACTCTGTCAACAGGGACACTTTGCTGGCTGAAGTCAAAAAGGAACTACCCGAAATTTATGGTTTTATGTGGCAATATTACAGGTACCCTTCTAAATTATTATACAAGGACATGGTTTTGGAATCTACAGTAGGATGCCAAAAAGGTGATCCTCTCGGGCCAGTCATTTTCAGCTTAGCTATTCATCCAATTATCCAGAAACTAAATTCAAAATTTAACGTGTGGTATTTAGATGACGGAACGCTAGGAGGTGATCTAGACACGGTTTTGAAAGACTTACAACTCCTCAAACAGCAATTTAAATCTATTGGCCTGGACCTTAACTCATCAAAGTGTGAAGTTTACCTTTCTGACATTACCGACAGACAATTGACCCTAGAGAAATTTAATGCAATAGCCCCACAAATCAAAATTTTAGAAAAAAGTTCACTACACCTCCTAGGTTCCCCAATTTTTGAAGACAGCTTTTCTCCTTTCATTGACGAAAAAATAAAAAAATTCAACGACATTTCGGACAGACTCTCCAAAATTAATTTACATTCGGCTTTCACCCTGATAAGACACTGTTGTTTTGGCCCAAATTTTATATACTCTCTACGTTCTTCCCCTTTATGGAAGCAGCCACACCTCTTGGACAAAATTGACCAAATTATTCGCAGCACATTAATATCCATTTTAAATGTGGCCTTGGACGACCGGGCGTGGTTGCAAGCCACACTACCTATCCGTTTTGGTGGCCTCGGCGTCCGCAAAATTACCACTTACTTGCTTACTGTTCCTGTCCTCTGTCCACAGCACTGAAAAGTTGACCGAGAAAATTTTAGCCCCCTCTCTGGTTCACTCTGAAGTGCCGTGCTTGACCGACGCAGTGAACGCCTGAAATGTGGCTTGCCCGGATACAGGTCGGCCCGTGAACCCATCTTCCCAGAGGCAGTGGGATGAGCCGCTCTGTAGGTTGGTACGGAATAGTCTTATTAATACGTCCACCAATACTGCTGAGCGTGCCCGCCTGCTGGCTGTAGGTGAGTGGGAGTCGGGCCTCTGGCTTCAGGCACTACCGTCACCCAACATAGGGACTATGCTGGGTGACACCACCTTTCGGCTCGCTACCTGTCTACGTCTGGGCGCTCCTTGCGTGGCTCCGTATCGCTGCCGATGCGGCGTAGATGTCGACTGCCTCGGACATCATGGCCTATCCTGTAGTAAGAGCGCATCCCGGATAGCACGGTACGCCAGCATTAATGACATCATCCGTCGTGTTTTTGTCACCGCCGGGGTGCCAGCTGTTTTAGAACCCATTGACTTGGCACGCGACGATGGGAAGAGACCAGACGGAATGACCATAATGCCTTGGAAGGTAGGCCTTTGGTGTGGGATGCAACGTGTATTGACACCCTTGCGCCATCCCATCTTCCTAGCACGGTGGGCTGTGCTGGGGCGGCTGCTGCGGGTGCGGAAAACCTCGAACGGCGCAAATACTCTCTTATTGAGACTTATATGTTTGAGCCGTTTGGGGTTGAAACACTAGGGCCATGGGGTCCGAGTGTCCTTTTAGTTTTTCGGGACATCGCCAAGCGGTTGGTCGACTCTACACGTGACTAAAGGGCTGGCCTATTTTTTGGCCAAAGAATCAGCATTGCCATACAACGTGGCAATGCTGCCAGCCTTTTGGGCACTTTTCCTGTCGACAGCGATGCGGACGAATTTTTTGGTGCCCTATGATTATTTCCCCTCCTTTTTTTATATACTTGTACATAGTTTTTGTTTTTAAGATTGTTAGATTTTAAATTATGTAAATATTCATGGATAATAAAAATACACTGAGCTAACTAACGAACTAACTTACATAGTTAGTAAAGGCAAAAAATAAATGTATCTATGTGATAAATCTACAAATTAACGATTTTCGGACATTTCCTTCATTTGTTCTGTGAGACCTTGCTTATTGCCTTTCATGATTCTAGGTCAACGGGAAGTTGATTTATTTGCCAGTATCAAAATATGTCGCTTAAATGGGCGTATATTTTTATTGCATTGATTTAGAAGCGTGATTTTTTGAGAGCTCTAAGGAACCGTAGAGCTACTATTTGATATTAATTTCAACTTGATACCTCCACGCCCTCCTGACAAAAAAGATCTTTACAGACTGACAGACGGACAACGAAGTGATCCTATAAGGGTTTCGTTTTTTCCTTTTGAGGTACGGAACCCTAAAAAGTGTAACATTGTGTCCGTCATGACACTTTTGTATATGTGTTTGTAGGCATATGTCTATGTCAATCGGCCTAGCCTTTTCCTAACTATGTCGGGGTCGGCATTCAGTCTAACCGGAAGCAGCAATACCAGGGTTTTTCATGGAGCGACTGCCTATCTGACCTCCACAACCCAGTGACTGGGTAATACAATCAATACCCCTTGCTAAGACTGGTTGTCAGACTTTCAGGCTTCTGACGACCCGTAACGACTGTCAAAGATCCACGAATGACAGCCGGGACCAACGGCTTAACGTACTTTCCGAGGCACGAAGGAGTCTCGGTATGTAAAGATGACCAACCCCGGCAAGCGTAGCTTAACCTGATGGATCGACCCGTGCGGCTGGTATTACTTAGCCACGAGCTCCTTCAATTAAAGACGTAGGTAAGTAATCGTATTAGTTACACTTACACAAGATGGGTGACCATCTTTACATACCGAGACTCCTCCGTGCCTCGGAAAGCACGTTAAGCCGTTGGTCCCGGCTGTCATTCGTGGATCTTTGACAGTCGTTACGGGTCGTCAGAAGCCCGAAAGTCTGACAACCAGTCTTAGCAAGGGGTATTGTGTTACCCAGTTAATGGGTTGTGGAGATTAGATAGGCAGTCGCTCCATGTAACATACTGGTATTCAGCTGCATCCGGTTAGACTGGAAGCCGACCGCAACATAGTTGAGAAAAGGCTAGGCAGATTGATTGACGTATTTAATTGTCTTTTTCATTTGGTTCACACGCCTTCTTCCCATGCGGGTAGGCAGAAACTACAGAACGCCACCTGCTACAATCCTTACATACTCCTTTTGCCTCGCTTACGTTCGTACATCTGGTCATACACGCACGCCGGTTGCGAGTACTACGCACCTGCCCTTTCTGAAGAACATTACCGATGAGGTCACTTTGTCCTTGTAGGAGGGCGACCCCTCCCCTTGTTTGTTTTTCTCTTTATTTTTGTTTGTGAAAAGAACACGCGTCCTAAAGTTATGACGTGTTGTGATGACGTTTGAGTCTTTGGGGATGAAAAGTAATGATGATCTCTCTCCTTTCCAGATGTTGACAGTGATGTGAGTACGTGAAGTCACAAGATGGCGGTGGGCGAGGCGCGAGTTCCTCTGCTGCACGGCGACCGACCGGCGCCTGCGCATCAGGCTAAAACAGGTCAGTCATCCGGTATAGCATCGTCAGTCAGACATTATAAATAAATATTTACAAAAAAAAAAAAATAATTGGTAAAATATATTTAAATTGTAGAAATAATTTAGGTATTTATTACATACATTACTAAAATCGAAAAAAAAATACAGAAAATAGTTATTTACCTGTAGATTACAGGAAAACCTATAAGAAGTCTGTGGTCTTAAAATAACATGGTAAATCTCTCAATATTGTGAGTACAAACTTACATTTACAGTTGCAATGTATGGGAGAACATGTATTTCAACTACAATGTTAAGTTTGTTCTTGGGATAAATTCATCCCAACTACGGAACCCTTCATTGTGCGTGGTCCGACACGCACTTGGCCGGTTTTTCTATACCCATGCCGCATAGCCTTAGATGTTGCTTGACGGCAGGAATACTCTGTAATTCATCTAAGTTACAATAGCCTAATGTCAACTGCTCATCACCTTTTACAAAATATTGCTTTTCCCGATACAAGGACGTTAATTGTTGAGGAGTTCTCCCAGTAAGGAACCAGGAGAACTGGAACTGATGGTGACTTCACCATCAGCTCCATTTCAACATATGTATTGTGACGAGCATAAATTGCTTAGCAATAATCGAATCGCAATCCGTGATATACATATTATTAAGTAGTTCCGATGGCCATCTCTGGTCTTCCTCATCAGTTCCACTTCACTAAATGGTGCTTTCCGGGAGCAAATGCACGAGTTACTATATAAAATATCCAAATCGCTATAGGTGTGCCTATAAATTTGAAGGTTCCCCTCGATTTCTCTGGGATGCCATCATCAGATCCTGGTTTCCTTATCATGGTACCACCCTTGAAATATCTCCTTTCCAACAAAAAAATAATCATAAAAATCGGTTCATAAACGACGAAGTTATCCGCGAACACACGTAAAAAAAATATATATATACGGTCGAATTGAGGAACCTCCTTTTTTTGAAGTCGGTTCAAAATGAGATAAAATCTATCTCTAATAGATATAAAAGTAGATACTCCACATAATGATATCTGTAACTGACGGTCAATGAGTAGCAGCTGATAACAGAATTAATAATGTGTTTATTGTAAGTGGGATATGAAATAATAATGATGTTTGTACTGTTCATTGATGGAGGAGGAGCTCGTGGCCAAGTAATAACAGCCGCACGGGTCGATCGGACAGGTTAAGCTACGCTTGCTGGGGTTGGTACGTGGATGGGTGACCATCTTTACATACCGAGACTCCTCCGTGTCTCCCGTCCCGGCTGTCATTCGTGGATCTTTGACAGTCGTTACGGGTCGTCAGAAGCCCGAAAGTCTGACAACCAGTCTTACCAAGGGGTATCGTATTACCCAGTTACTGGGTTGTGGAGGTCCGATAGGCTGTCGCTGCATGTAACATACTGGTATTCAGCTGCATCCGGTTAGACTAGAAGCCGACCCCAACATAGTTGGGAAAAGGCGGGCAGGTTGATTGGGTTTTAGTTTTTAACTTTCTTTTTTTAGGGTTCCGTACGACCGAATGTACTATGGGCCAAAGTTCCGCATGACCACCTCAAAGGCGATAATCGCATGCACGGCTCACGACTCGATCGCACAATGTTCGTTTGTTACTAGCTGCGCTCTCACAGGAATATTTTCTTAAATGAGCATGCTTAAGTTTTGTCCATAGTACCTACGTCTGTCTGTCACAGCCGTTTTGCTCCGAATCTACTGTACCAATTAAGTTGGAATTTGGTACACATATGAATTTCTGTGACCTAATCAAGAGCGTGTAACGTAAATAAATGAATTTTGAATATGGGGGTTACTTTTGGGGGAAAATTAGAAAAAAAACAAGATATATCAAATGAAAGGGCTTATTATGAAGATTTCAAATAATAGGTCTTTACCTATGAAATTGCCGTTTTGTATGAAAAAATTTAAACGAATTTTTTTCATGCATTTTTTATTTGTATTAATCGAAGTAATCACCCATGCAATCAATGCATCTTTGCCAACGCAGTGGCAGTTTATTGATGCCCTTCTTAAAGAAATCAGCTGGACGGGAGGCAACAAATTCTTCAAAGGCATTTTGTACTGCCTCTCGGGTATTGAATTTTTTTCCCGCCAAGAAGTTATCCAAATTCTGGAAAAAGTAGTAGTCTGTAGGCGCAAGGTCTGGTGAGTAGGGCGGATGACGGAGAGCTTCCAACCCCAGTTCTTGCAACTTATATATATTTTATAATGTTAAAATAAACAGTTTTAAAGAAAAAAAGTAAAAAAAAAAAAAAAAAAAATAAAAAAAAAAAAAAAAAAATTAAAAAATGAAATGAATGAATGAATGAATGATGAAATGGATGAAAATTTACCATTTCCCCTTATCTCCGAA
The DNA here is from genome assembly GCA_946251885.1 of Cosmia pyralina. NCBI lineage: Eukaryota > Metazoa > Arthropoda > Insecta > Lepidoptera > Noctuidae > Cosmia > Cosmia pyralina. The sequence continues at coordinate 15,636,673 of OX276369.1, read as the reverse complement.
ACTGGTTAGCCTAAAATTTTGAAAAAATACAGAGAACAGTTCCATACTTATAGATTATAGGAAAAATTATTAGAAGTCTATGGTTTTATACTAACATGGTAAATCAATCAATATTGTGCGTACAAACTTACATTTGCAGTTGGAATGTATGTGGAACATGTTTTTCAACTAGAATGTTAAGTTTGTTCTTGGGATAAACTCATCCGAACTACGGAACCCTTCATTGTGCGTGGTCCGACACGCACTTGGCCGGTTTTTTAACCGACCAAAAAAAAGGAGGTATTCGACACGTATATTTTTTTTATGTATTACCACGCATAACTTTTTACAGAGTCGTCCGATTTAAAAATTTTTTGTTTTATTCGAGAGGGTATACATTACAGTTGGTCCCATATAAAATTGATTAACTTTGCTTGGGTAGTTTTTGAGTTAGCTTCAATAATACGTATTTTTTCCCCACTTTTATATGGATGATGTTCTAGTTTGTTTTGCAGGTAGTGGTATTAGAATTTGTGTGGAGTAGGTACCACAACTAAAAAGTGAAAAATAAAAAGTCGGTTGTATTTTTTTGTAAAAAAGTTTTTATTAAGGCTAGAAACCTGTTGAAGAGATATTTCCCTCCCGCAGAGTCCGGGACTCACAAGGCGCCACTGGACCACTCCCGCCTGGGCGGTGGCACCACCGTCATCACTTCCCTCATAGCCGGCGCCACGGCAGGCGCCATCGCCAAGACTGTCATCGCGCCGCTCGACCGGACGAAGATAAACTTTCAGATCTCGTAAGTATACCTACTAGAGATTTCAAAGCACAGTTATAAAACTGTAATATATAAGAAAGATAAAGTATTTATTTATTTAAGTATTTATAGTTATTTTGGATTATGCCCAGCCTTTTCCCAACGATGTTGGGGTCGACTTCCAGTCTAACCGGATGCAGCTGAATACCAGTATTTTACATGAAGCGACTGCCTATCTGACCTCCACAACCCAGTAACTGGATGGAAAATACGAGAGAATAGAATAGAATAGAATACTCTTTATTATGCACACCATTTTAATTACTGGTTACAATGTTACAATGTGTGTGTGTGTGTGTGTGTGTGTGTGTGTGTGTGTGTGTGTGTGTGTGTGTGTGTGTGTGTGTGTGTGTGTGTGTGTGGAAAATACGATACCCCTTGGTAAGACTGGTTGTCAGACTTTCGTGCGTCTGACGACCCGTAACGGCTGATGACAGCCGGGACCAACGGCGTGACGTGCTTTCCGAGGCACGGAGGGTTCTTGGTATGTAAATATGGTCACCCATCCACAGACCAACCGCGGCAAGCGTAGCTTAACCTGATCGATCGACCCGTGCGGCTGTTATTACTTAGCCACAAGCCGTATGTCTCCATTTTCAAATGTGCAAACATTTTTATGGATATCAAATTGAAAGCATTGATAAGCATAATCCAAAAGGAGCTCGTCCCGGCTGTCATTCGAGGATCTTTGACAGTCGTTACGGGTCGTCAGAAGCCCGAAAGTCTGACAACCAGCCTTACCAAGGGGTATCGTATTACCCAGTAACTGGGTTGTGGAGGTCAGATAGCCAGTCGCTCCATGTAAAATACTGGTATTCAGCTGCATCTGGTTAGACTGGAAGCCAACCAACCATTTATTGTGACGTAACATAGCCTATAACCAGCGGACGATTAAGACGCTTCCAACGATACCTCATTTGTCAAATTATGATAAGGAGTTTAGAAGTTATGAGGGAAACATACATTTATACCGCCGGTCAAAATCATAACCCTCCTTTTTGCTTCGCCGTATTCGGGCAAAAAAATTAGGGATTACCTTGGACATTACTGACATCGGTGAAGGAAAAACATCGTGAGGAAACGTGGACTTATAGTAAACTAGCTTTTGCCCGCGGCTTTGCCCGCGTGGATGCCGGAAATAATTAATTGTTAATTATTTACGCAATCTTGTGGAGGAGGAGGAGGAGTTCGTGGCTAAGTACTAACAGCCGCACGGGTCGATCCATCAGGTTAAGTTACGCTTGCCGGGGTTGGTCCGTCGATGGGTGACCATCTTTACATACCAAGACTCCTCCGAGCCTTGGAAAGCACGTTAAGCCGTTGGTCCCGGCTGTCATTCGTGGATCTATGACAGTCGTTACGGGTCGTCAGAAGCTCGAAAGTCTGACAACCAGTCTTACCAAGGGGTATCGTATTACCCAGTTAATGGTTTGTGGAGGTCAGATAGGCAGTCGCTTCATGTAAAATACTGGTATTCAGCTGCATGCGGTTAGACTGGAAGCCGACCCCAACATAATTGGGAAAAGGCAGGCAGATGAGGATTTACCCAATCTTGTGAAACAACGTTATAACTCCTACCTCCTTCCTCCACAGCCAAACCCCCTACTCGTGGCGCGCCGCCGTCGACTTCCTCATCCACAGCGCCCGCAGCGAGGGCCTGGTCGCACTGTGGCGCGGCAACAGCGCGACCATGGCGCGCATAGTGCCGTACGCCGCCATACAGTTCACGGCGCACGAGCAGTGGAAGAAGGCACTAGGAGTTGACACGCCGCACAGTGCGAAGTAAGTCACTAGTAACATGTCCAGACACTGGCGGCACCAGCGCGGACTGTGCCGCAGTACAGGAAGGTTTGTACAGCTCCACCGGTGGCTTTTAACATAAGAGTCTTCCAGGATCCAAGAAAGAAAAAGAAGTTTATTGTACAAGGAGATACACATAGAACAGATACACTAAATATGGTAGTACAAGTGGCAGTCAAAGTCAGGTTGAACAGCTGTAGAGCTATTCTGTAAACATCTCACCGTGATAACTTAGATGAAGTGAGCGTGAACGAGTGAGATGTCGCGACGCCCCGCAAGGGGCGTGGCGTGCGGAACCGGGGCATTGCCCCCTTGCCGCGGAGGCTTTACTGCGGCCCGTAACAACGGGCCTCTCATTTAGTTTGCCACTGGCAATAACATGTTTGGACGTGCTGCATTAACACGCCCATGTAAACAGTAATCTGTATATGTATCCGTAAGCTCGTCACGACATATGCATACTGCCGCTTTCTTCACCGCGTCCCGGCGGTCAACTCCTACCGGGTGGAACACACACCTACATGCGTGAAGCCCAGCAGAGAGCGACCAGCGACAGAGACGCGGACTCGACGTTCCTACGGATGGGGTGGATGGCTCCCGCCCGCCCCACTCAGAACTAGCCGAGCCTGGCACGGGTTAGGGAGACCGTGTACTGAGTGTATGGGTGACATTTAACTGTGTGACGTCACCCAGGTATCTTACGCGAGTCGCCGCCCGCGCGGCGCCTCAACGGTGAGCGTGAAGTGAACCGTCGTTCTACTTTATACTCGGGGTTGACACTATTGACAGTTCACTTTAAGATGACTTCACCTGAGTTTTCACGTTGAGATTTTTACAGAATAGACCGGCAGGCTCCTGAACTAAGTAAAAAGATACTTGTATCTCAGGAGCCAGAGTATGCATTCAGGCTCAGTAATTACTATGAATTAACAAGCCTTTTGGGACTCGAGTCTTACGGGACTCGAGTCTTACGCGACCCGAGTCTTCCGGGATCCGAGTTTACTGGGATCTAAGCCTTTTGGAATTTTATTTTCGTGATCTGAGTTTTGGCCCCTAACTAAAAGTTGTTCATAATCACGAGTATAATGACCCCTTAAGAAGTTTCAGTTATTTTAATTACACCTTGTATAGTCTATTAGACCATCAAACTGAACAACTTTCTCCATGGGACCAACATCGTAATCGAGAAAAAATTTATCAGCCGTCCCATACATTTGGGTTGAATCTGACAACTAATATTTTTTTCTCTATTACGATGTTGGTCCCATAGAGAAAGTTGTTCGGTTTGATGACCTGTACCACAGCCTTAAATTTGACCACATCTTTCTGCTTCACCCTTTTTTTATGGATGGGAAATCATCAAATAACTTCTCCCGCTCTTTGTGTCAGACTTTTACTGACTAAAACCCACCCGTGTTCCTTCAGTTGCCTGTGCCAGGGCCACGGTATCTCTTTCGAACAACCCGCGACCCCGGCGGCATCCGCCCTATTGGACCCCATCACTGCTGACATCTCTTTGAGGCGCGCGTGGAACACAACGCGCCGTCGACCCGGCCTGGTCCTTACCGGTTCTGCTACACCCTGCGTACTACATTAAATAACAAATTATTTAAATTGTAATAATGTGGGATCGTGTGGTGAAATAAAAGAGTCGCGAGGATGAAAACTTCTATATTTTAGAAAAAACTTTAAATAAAAATCTAGCACGTACGAGCGTATCGTCTCGTCGTCGTTCTTCCTTTCTTCACCTGTCGCCATATTATTTTTTCTGGTAAGAAAAAAGAACGGGAGAGTTACCACTCTCCCGTTCACTCTTATACATCTTTCAGTCGCACCTCTTCATACGTTCCCTTCTACTCAAACTTCATTTCACAATAAGATGAAAACTAACTAAGCAAGAAACTATGTATATTAAAAGACTGTCCCCTTGTTCCAGAGCCAGCCCCGTCCTCCATCTGATAGCTGGCTCTCTAGCCGGCGTGACGTCACAGTCGGCCACGTACCCGCTGGACGTGGCGCGCGCGCGCATGGCCGTCACCAACGCCACCGAGTACAGCACGCTGCGCACTGTGTTCGTGAGGGTGGCGAGGGACGAGGGGATCCTCACGTTGTACAGGTAAGTGGGATAATTGTCGACCTCCAGCGGGTGAAGCCGCGGGCAAAAGCTAGTAAGTAATCTGTATGTTTAAAAGGAGAAACTGATTGACTGACTGACGTATCAGCGCACAGCTGGAACTCCTGGGACTAGGAACGCGATATTTTGCACAAGGACTATTTTTACAATGTAGGGGAGCACTAAGGAGTTTTTGGAAATTCAACCTTTAAGGGGGTGAACAAAAAGGAATAAGATTTTTCATACAAACAAAATCCCCCCATTTTGTTTGTATGAAAAATTTTATTCATTGAGCTAATATACTTTAAACGGTACAAAATCAAATCAAATCATTTATTAGTTTGCAAACATGAGTAATTAATATTACATAGATGTTTTATACTACGAGTTTTCCATGTTCTACCGTCATGGGCATGCAAATATTATTATGTAAGTAAAAGAAAGATATTATATTTTTTAATAACAATTAGGAAAATATACTAATTAATCTCAAATCATTTGAATTACCTTGGAATTACTTAAGAACATTAAAATATGTCATATTATTAGAAAAATGTCAAAAAGGTTACAGTATTAAAAAAATAAAACAAAAAATGTCATCAAGGATACAGTACCAAAAAAAAAGTAAAACATAAATAAATTGTAAAACAAAGAAGTATGTAAGTAAACACTTACCTAAGTAAATAATAAAATTCGCCATCATTAGGGTGTCAAAACGAACCCTCAAAGAGGGATTAGGGGGTGTTAAAGTTTTTATGGAAGAACGGCGGGCGGTTCGATTAATTCGAAATTCAATATTCATACTTTTGACATAAGTGTTTTTGGTTTTTAGAAAATCGACCCCTTACAGGAAAAAAGGGGTTATATAGTTTTAGGGGAGGATTTTACTGTGTGACTTGATTAACTCAAAATTGGTATTAATAATCTTGTAAGTCAAATACTGGAATTTCGACCCCATGGGGGTGAAAAGAGGGGATACAGTTTATATGAAAAACCTTACTTATTTTGATCTAAAAACTTGTAACTTGGCCCGAAAGCCTATGTTAATAAATAATAAAGAACATAATCATTAATTTTCGAAAACTGCTTTTATAGGGGTTGACGGGGTAGTAAATAATTTTAAACTACCCCTCAAAAAGGGTTTAAGGGTTTTGTCAAAGTTTGTATGGAAATATTTTAACAAGCTGACTCGACTCGGTACGAATAGGTACGTAAAACAAAAATAAAGAATTACGTAAGATTTATTGGCTTTAAGTTCAGGGGTTTTTAAAAATCAAGGTGGAAAGGGGTAATACAGTTTAAGGGGCGGATTTTACTGCAAGAATGGGTGTAAATAATGCTTAAATCATATATTGGCAGCGTTGATTGTCAAATAATGGAATAATTAGCCAATGCATAACTAAATAAATAATAAGATCGTAATCATACATTTTCAAAAAGTACCTTTTAAAGGGGGTGGATGGGGTTTTAAAAAAAATTGGGGTAAGGACGAAATCTACGCGGACGAAGTCGCGGGCGAAGTGCTAGTGTATATACACGCAGGCCAGGCGCACTCCGCAGTTTAGGTATGAAGCTACAAGTACGCGGCGGGCTCGACTTGTCGGGCTAATTCAGTGTGGGCTGCCGCGCACCGGCCGGCTCGCACGCTAGTTCGAAACTCACTCACGCGCCGCGTCGTAAAAGAAGACAACCCTGACGAGTCAGAAGGTATAAGAGTTACGCGATAGAAAGAGAGGCAACTTATAGGTGAAAATATCTGTAGGTAATTAACGCTGTGCGACCTGAATTACACTTTATTGTGTCGTAGCAAGAGTCGCTATTTATTTAAATGATTTTGCGGAGTGAATCTTCTGTACTTGTATTATTATATATTCTGTGATACACGTACGTACGTTTTGCGGACGCAATTCCCATAATGATACGGAAAACCCACGCAATCTGTCGGAAAACCGCATTAAAATGCTTTGTGAACTTTAGAACAAGGAAATCCGCTTCTAAATCCATTGTTTCATTTAAAACAACTAACCGGATACAGAGACTGATATTATTTGTAGACTATAAGCCGTGCGCGCGTCCGATGGGATATCACATCGACAAAAGTGACGAACTTGCATACAAACTTTCATCCCCTATTCAACCCTATTAGGGGGTAAATTTTCAAAAGTTAGCGTTTCGTGTTCACCTCCTTAGTGTTAATGCTTCTAGAGCCAACGGTTCAGTCTGTGTGTCTTCACATTGTCTGTCAGTAAGTGAATTAATAGTTTATTTAAATGTAATATAAATAAAAACCAGAAAAAAAAAACCAAATAAATTGTAACCAGTAATTTAAATGGTGTGCATAATAAAGAGTATTCTATTCTATTCTATTCTATTCTATAAACATAACCTAAAAATAATAAAATTATATCCTAACATAACTAAAACTATTAAAAAAGTAAAATATGGCATCGAAAAATTCCTCCGCATCGTTGTCGTCTGGTAAAGTACCCAAGAGACTGGCGGCATTGCCACGTTGTATGGCAATGCTAAGCCTCTGGCCAAGGTAAAAGCCAGCCCTTGGGTCACGGAAAGTGTCAACCAGCCGCTTGGAGATTTCGTTGAATAAACCATGAGCACTCGGACCCCACGGCCCGAGGGTGAATGAATGAATGAATTAAAGATTTTTGAAGTAGATTGTAATACAGAGCAGTGTTGGCCCAGTGATAACGGCCGCGACTTACGAGTTGTTTGTGTAAATTATTTCATCAGCACTGCTCTCAAAACGGTGAAGGAAAACATCGTGAGGAAACCGGCATATCCTAGTACCAAACATTCGAAGACATGTGACATCTACCAACCCGCACTGGGCCCGCGTGGTGGATTACAGCCCACTCCCTCTCACAGAGAGGACGCCTGTGTCCCGGCAGTGGGAACATTATCGGCTGATTCCTGTGACTGGCTCGTTGGTCTACTGGTCGCAAGCGCTACTGCTTAGTATGAGGTCCTGGGCTCGTTGCCAGGTCAGGCAAAGTGTTATTGGGTCTTCCCATCTGGAATTTCTCAGTAGCAGCCCGGAGTCTGGATTTGTGCCCGGTTGCCCCCTTTACTACAGGGGACTTAAACACAACTGAAATGGCAAATGGGTGTTACTGCGGCAAATGTGTGTTACTGCGGCAAATGTGTGTTACTGCGGCAAATGTGTGTTACTGCGGCAAATGGGTGTTACTGCGGCAAATGTGTGTTACTGCGGCAAATGGGTGTTACTGCGGCAAATGTGTGTTACTGCGGCAAATGTGTGTTACTGCGGCAAATGTGTGTTACTGCGGCAAATGTGTGTTACTGCGGCAAATGGGTGTTACTGCGGCAAATGTGTGTTACTGCGGCAAATGTGTGTTACTGCGGCAAATGTGTGTTACTGCGGCAAATGGGTGTTACTGCGGCAAATGGGTGTTACTGCAGGTGCACTTCTGCCTAACCTGCTCCTATTTTAGAAAATTGTAAATAATAACAAAAATGTGCCTTCTTTTCACTTAAAATTGTCTAAGGGGCCTCTGCGAGTTGGCTTCGGCTCCTCGTACGCCTTCCAAAGGTCCGGGACCCCAGGGTCCCGAGATATGTCAAAGACAATTTAAACAATAATAATAATAACTTTATTAGCAACTCAACTTACAATTTACAAAAATAACAGTGAAACCACACTAGGCAGAGCCTGAATCGTGGCTATCAAACAAAAACGATTTCTCTAATAATAGTTAAATAAATTAAATCTGCATATCGCTCTCATGAAGTTAAAGTGCGATTGTGTTGTATGTATATGAGTGTGAAATGTGTAAATAAGTGTTTGAGAGAGTATTATGTGTGATGTGTGTTATGTGTGTCGTGTGTGATAGAATTTAGTGAGAGTGTTTAGCTTAGTCTTTAGGTAACTGTACGTAGCAATTGTTCCAACTGATAGTAGTTCATGCCGGTGATTAATTTCCTAACTTTAACTTTGGCTTCACGAGTCGTATTATGCTGGAGCTGATATTGATAAATAAATCAATAAATAACAACGTTTAATCGAATTAAAATATCTTTATAAAACGAAAACGCAGAACTGTATGTATACGCGTGTCAAGTTAAAGTCGTGATTGCAGCAGCACGTTGTGTTCTAATTTACATGTGTGTTGTGTGTGTGTATCGAGCCGGTGAAGCGAAGTTATCAGTGGGTCACTTCTTAGCGCTGACGGTGTGCGGGTGTTGCCGACGCGTGGTACGAATGTACGTCGCTTTTAACGCTGACGCTGTGATGCTGTTGCTTGTTCACGATTGAACAGGTTAGATTGTTGTGTGTTGCAGGGGCTACACTGCTACGGTGTTAGGCGTCATCCCTTACGCCGGTGTCTCTTTCTTCACCTATGACACGCTCAAACACAAGTACTTAGGTGAGTCATCATCAGCATATCCTAGTCATGTCTTTTTCTTCTTCTTCTCTATCAGTCATCTCGGTAGTCACCTTCTTTCTAGCCATATCATCTTTCACACAATCCATGCAACGTTTCTTTGGTCTTCCCCTTTACTCGTATAGCCAACCACATTCATACTCAGAACTTTTCTCACGACATTTTCCTCATTCCTCCGCATCACATGCCCATACCATGACAACCGATTTCCGCACAACTTTTCAGTCACCGGTGCCACTTTTAGACTTCCTCTTATGTACTCATTTCTTATTCTATCCATTCGTGTAACACCACACATCCATCTAAGCATTCTCATCTCAGCTTTCTCATCTCAGCTGCATGCAATTGCTTTTCATTAATTCCTTTTGTGGCCCAACATTCTGATCCATTCAAGACAACAGGTACAGTGAGTGTGACAATTTTATTTTTAAATTTAATTAAAATTAAATTAAATATCATTTATTTCAGGCAATTAACATAATAACACAGATAGAATATTAAAATACACAATACAATAGCTAAAAAGAAAAAAAAAATATATTAAAAGTCTTTTGCCTCTCTTGCAAGATGGACGACACGGTACACAGCATTTACAATTTCATTCCTACTCAGGGTCAACCTTGTGTAGAATGACACTCTGAGCTTACTTAAAAGCCGGCAACGTTGCTCTCGGCGAACATGTCAGTCGCACTACACCGCCAGGGCAAGTTCATCATAGGCCGGGAAGCATTATTATACTGTACACGAAGAGTGTTATACGCACTCCTCGTGTACCGGTACCAAAGTTGGCTGGTGTGAACGACTGACAGTAGGCTCTGAGCAGCGTCACCTTAACTTGATTCGAACAGTGACAAAAACGTCTAGCTAGCATATTGCTTCTACAAGCGATACTACGTCTCTGCAAACTCAAACTCAAAGCATTTATTTCAAATAAACCAATTACAGGCACTTTTGAATTGTCAATGGGTCGGTCAGTCAGAAAGATGAAGCTAGTTGCCCATTCCAAAGCGTAGTAGATCCCTATGGAGAAGAACGGCCAAGAAACTCCACGGATACTCTTTTAAATCATAATATTTTTACAAAATATTGGTTACATCGTTCATGTTGAAAATATACATGTGCGAACAATGTAGAAAGACGTGCACGTTAAAAAGCGTCCGTAATAAAAAGATAAAAACTAAAACAACTAAATTAAATATTAAAATTAAACATAAGCCATGGCAGCTAAGAGACGACCAGTCCCAACTGACGGCGCCCGTTCACGAACATGACGCATGGATCAGCACCAATTAGCTCAACCATTTTGTAGGGCACTCAATGATCCAACACTGCGTCGTTTTTATATACCTATTGTAAATTATGTTGCTCATTAAAGATGAATCGCACTTTTTAACACATTGTTGTAACTATATAGGTCACCGCCACAGTAAGAGGCACAAATTGTTTGCTCGGCCAGCATGTCGTACGGTCGCTAGAGCAGAGTCGCCGGTGTGTCGGTCTCTGGAAGCCCTCAATGCCCTCCTGGCAGTCAATCCTGATTGTGATCTGTTTGCCGATGAATGGAGAGAGATAATGCGAGTGTCTCTGAAGTTTTGCGAGAGAAAGTATGAGAGAATTTCCACTGTTATTTATTAGGTATGTAGTAGATATTATAATATTAGTATTGTGTTTCTAGGTTAATTATTGTAATTGGTGTATAACCGTTTTAATTAACTAAAAATAAATAAATAAATTGTTATGTATTGCTATGCACTGTCGGATCTATACTAAAAAGTTTCTCTTATAAATTTAATAAAATATGCCTATGATAATAATTAATTTATTTATTTATATATACTTTATTGTACACCACAAAAATACATAACAAAAAAAAAAGACACAAACTACAAAATATACAATGGGCGGCCTTATCGCTTTCTGCAATCTCTTCCAGGCAACCATAGAATGGACAGTGATTTGCCTGGATATGAAATGGGACTGTCTTTGGTGCAAATAATAAGTGCCTACTTACAATATTATACTAAAATAGATACATACATAACCTAATAATAGATACATAAATACATACATACTAAATATAAGCAACGAAAACAAATGAAGACTAAAGATATTTACAGTTACGTGAACACGATCACAACGACAAATAATGTTCCTTTACGAGCCTTTTAAACATAGGTAACGACTGCGCGCGTTTTATTTGAACTGGCAATGCATTCCACAAACGAGCAGCCTGAACAGTAAAGGATTTATCGAGGAAAGTTGTGGAATGCATAGGCATTTTGAGCTTTAAATTATCAGATGACCTTAAAAATTTTGTATGGGAGTCGCAAAGAAACTGGAAACGTTTCTTGAGATAGAGAGGGGTGGTAGGGGAAAAGAGCACATTATACAAAAGGGAAAGGATATGAGCATTGCGGCGATGGCGAACTGGTAACCACTTGAGCTAAATGAGTTAATATTTATTTTGTAACATAATAAACCCCCGTTCGCACGGGCGTAATAAAATCACGGCGGTATTTTATAGCGCACTGGATTTTCAGCGCTCTGCTTAGCGCCGAGAGTGCAAAATCCAACAGTGTGTTTTTTCGACGCGCTGGAATGTACTCTGCTATTGTTAAGTTGGATTCTCAACGCTCGGCTCAACAACGAGAGTTGAAAATCCAGTGCGCGATAAAATCCCGCCGCGATTTTATTACGCCCGTGGGAACGGGGGTTTACTGACAATTTTTTGCAAATCAATTTTTTTTTTTATCAAAACTATGTAGATGAAGTCGGTGTTTCCTATCCGACTACTCTGAAGTCTCTTTTGTTGCCACTAATGTTTATAAACCACAGATAATCACTAATATTATTAAACGCTTAAAAACATTTTGTTTTCATCTACCGAGACTAACAAGAACCAAAAGAAAAATTACTAAGATTATTATTAAGTATCAGGTTGTGCGTTGATGTCCCTGCCACCCTGCAGGTTCAATCCCACGCTGTTTCAACAGTCCCTTCCTATTTCATAACATAAATTTTCTATTCCAGAATATTTCGGCAAGCCCCAAGGCACCTTAGTAAACGTAGTTCTGGGTGGCATGGCAGGTGCCATCGCGCAGACGGCGTCCTACCCGCTGGACATCGTACGGCGCCGCATGCAGACCGCGCGCCGGCGCCCCGACGGCACCTACCCTTATGCCAGCATCGCAGACACTCTGGCTCTTGTCTATAAGTGAGTATATTGAGTGGACAACCATGCGTCATGTTCGTGAACGGGCGCCGTCAGTTGGGACTGGTCGTCTCTTAGCTGCCATGGCTTATTTTTAATTTTAATATTTAATTTAGTTGTTTTAGTTTTTATCTTTTTATTACGGACGCTTTTTAACGTGCACGTCTTTCTACATTGTTCTCACATGTATATTTTCAACATGAACGATGTAACCAATATTTTGTAAAAATATTATGATTTAAAAGAGTGTCCGTGGAGTTTCTTGGCCGTTCTTCTCCATAGGGATCTACTACGCTTTGGAATGGGCAACTAGCTTCATCTTTCTGACTGACCGACCCATTGACAATTCAAAAGTGCCTGTAATTGGTTTATTTGAAATAAATGCTTTGAGTTTGAGTATGAGTTTGACAGATTGGGAACAACGGCCCAGAATCTTAACGTGCTTTCCGAAGCACCGACGGGCTCGGTATGTCACCTTGATCGATCCACCCGTTACTTAGCCACGAGCCCCTCATATTTATCTTTTTGTAGGGTTCCGTACCAAAATGGTAAAAGGAAACCCTTATGATGCGACTCGGACTGTCTGTCTGTCCGTCTGTCACAGCTGAATATCTCAAGAACTACTAATGCTATCAATTTGAAATTTGGAACAATTTTAGATGACGTTTGCCCAACTATTTTGCATGTGGGGTGTCATATGAAAGGACGCTGTTTGCACATTCTCAAACATTATTTTTTTCTTTTTTTTAGGCCGCATGGTTGCCATGCATGGCATGGAAAAATGTGAAAAAAAAATACCCTTATCTCCAAAGTTTGCACAGAGAAAAATCTGAAATTATTCTATGTGATAGAAGTTTATGTAAAGATTACAGGAAAAATAAATTAATTAATTTATTTATATCGGACAACACTAAAGTCCATTTTGTTAGTAAACATCTTATAACTAGTGTTAGTAGTACACAAAAACATTAGGTGACTGAGGCAGGATGTGCAGAGAACGATCAAGCAGGGAATAAGCTACCGGACCATTCTCCCCACATAGTGCCTCAGAAAAGGGGAGTAAGGACTCTCTACCACTGTTTTCAGGATGCTATTGTCACTGACCCGCGTTCTACGCATCAGTGATGCTACTTTTTTGCGAATCACTGCATGGAAGCCGTCAGTTCGGTTCTGAGCAAACATCTCCGATGCGCTACAGAAACGGGGTAATTTCAACAGCATCCTAAAAACGTTGTTATATTTTTTTTTTTATTTATATGTTTGGACATATCACACAACGCCAACTAGCCCCAAGCTAAGCAACCTAATGCTTGTGTTATGGTAACGAGATGGCTGATAAACTACTTATATACATTTTTTTTTTTTTTTTTTTTTTTTTTTGTAAATACATACATATTATAGATAGAAAAACACCCAGACTCGGAACAAATACTTGTAGGTCGTACAAATATTTGTTCCGTGCGGGAATCGAACCCGCGACATGCTGCGCAGCAGTCAATCGCTCAACCACTGCGCCAACCGTGTCGTCAACAAAAAAATAGTCAAATATTGGATACGTAAGACATCTAGCGATCTTTTGGTAAAACGATATCACTAAATGTCAATGGCCCTATCAGAATACCAGCGTTGCGGTATTTATTTTATAAATATCGCAGCTTTATGCTGAAATGGGAGGCTTTTTGGCCTCGCACAGGTCTCTTTTTTTTAGTCTTGTAGCGCGTAGGCATATTAAACATCTTTAGTCTTAGGCAATACCTATGTATGACGTAGCTCATAAGATTATTCTAAGTCCCAACCTTTGTATACATCCAGTCGTTCAGTAAAGCTCCAACTGAGAACACGCTCTTTTATTTGCCAAACCTTCTGAACATACACACACACCAACAACCTCATTGGCAAAGTCTGAATTTTTATTTAATTTAATTTTTAGTTTTTTAATGTTTATTTTGTTACTTTCATATGATCCTTTTTAACCGTATTATCTGTGCGTGCCCCAAATAAAATAAATTTCTATCTTTCTTTCTTAGCTCTTTAGCACACGCTCTTGACCGGCTTTTTTTTATATTTCAGGTCGGAAGGCTGGCGTGGCTTCTACAAGGGCCTCAGCATGAACTGGGTGAAGGGGCCCATCGCGGTGGGCATCTCCTTCGCGACCTACGACCACATCAAAAGCACCCTCAGAGACATCGCGGTACACTTCAACAGCTAGTCTATACTTTATGGTGATACTGACAATCGCAATCGCTTTCATTTTGACAGTTGAAAGCAATTGTGTTTATACAGGCTGTTTTTTTTTTTGGGTGGTTGATACTGGGAAAGTTATATTTATAAAATTGTGAATTGCAATTGTCAATTGGCTTGACAATAGGGAAAAAAGAATCTATTCAGTCCTTCGTCAGATAATAAAAAAATATTAGACACATGTGTCTAAAAAATATGTATATTTTTTGCTTTATCATATTAATAAAAAAAAAAATACTTAGATAACACGCATTAAAGTTGGGGAGTGGGGGTTCGTTACGTCACTTCTACGTATAAAATCTAGCTAGGCGTGACGTCATGCCATATTTTAACTCAATGTATCACCGTAATCTTTTGATTACCTAAAAGAAGAAAAAATACGTGTTCAATATTTTTTAATAATCTACATGACGAACATAAATTTTTAGTCATCATCCCTATTGAATTTTGGCACACACCCTGTATAATGTCACGCGAGCTGTCAAAAGTCAAATGAAAAAAAAGGTGTTTGCATATAGACTGTTATTATGTAGATGTTAACGATTTTCTCGAACTTAAATTATCCGCTGAATTATGGGAGTACTACACACCTTCGGGCTACAAGCGTTTTGTTAACTCAAATGTTATGATACTAAGCTTTCATAGAAAAAGTGACTGAACTTTGACAATAATGTACTATGAAAATGATATTATAGAGATATCGATACTTTAGTCTGCAGATAGTCCGTCAGACGTCAGAAAGTTTTGAAAAGTCTGACAACGCGTCTAATTTTTTGATATTAGAGAAACTAGTTCAGACTTTTTAGTGTGGTAAGGCGATTGATAGTTAGACGTCAAAAAAGTCATGGTCAGTGGCCTCGGTGCAGGTTTTTATACTTATTCGATAGCGTTTACGTTGACGATGACTTACGTCAATTTATATTGACAAACACACACAACAAATTACAACTGAAAGTAAAGACGAGGCGCGAAGTTTACGTTAACGTGTAACGTGTTGAGTAAGTATAAAAACTCTCACTAAGGCCACTGATCTTAAGGCTGTGCAAAGTTGGCTTACGCAAATAGTTGTCAAATATTCCGAGGTTTTGATTAATTAATTATCATCATCATCTGTCTACCCTTTTCCCAACTATGTTGAAGTCGGCTTCCAGTTTAACCGGGTGCAGCTGAATACCATTATTTTACATGGAGCGACTGCCTACCTGACCTCCACAACCCGGTAACTGGGTAATACGATACCCCTTGGTAAGACTGGTTGTCAGACTTTCGGGCTTTTCGACCCGTGACGACTGTCAAAGATCCACGAATGACAGCCGGGACCAACGGCTTAACGTGCTTTCCGAGGCACGGAGGAGTCTCGGTATGTAAAGATGGTCACCCATCCACTGACCAACCCCGGCAAGCGTAGCTTAACCTGACGGATCGACCCGTGCGGCTGTTATTACTTAGCCACGAGCTCCTCTGTTAATTAATTTTATATTACAGTATAAGGTCTGATTAATTAATCAATATTGCTAAATGAAATGATAAAGTATCCCTTTATGTTGCACTATAATATTGCTAGGAATTCCAGTAATGCGATATTTCATAAGTACAAGGGCTCATAGCTAACTAATAACAGCTACACGGTCGATCGAAAGGTAAGCTATGCTTGCCAAAGTCGGTCGGTGGATGGGTAATCATTCATAATATATCGAGACTGCGACGTGCCTCGGAAAGTACGTTAAGCCGTTGGTCCCGGCTGTCATTCGTGGATCTTTGACAGTCGTTACGGGTCGTCAGAAGCCCGAAAGTCTGACAACCAGTCTTACCAAGGGGTATCGTATTACCCAGTTACTGGGCTGCTCATGTAAAATACTGGTATTCAGCTGCATCCGGTTAGACTGGAAGCCGACCCCATCATAGTTGGGAAAAGGCTAGGCAGATTGATTTAGTAATATTTGACAGCTATTTGCGACATTGTCAACTTTCAAAATACATGTTGGATGTCAGAATGGCAGCTGCTCGCAAATAAATTAAACTCGCACATATTTCTTACGTTTTGGCAGAATATTATCACTTTTTTAATTACTTACTATCTGCAGACTAAAGTTTAGTGTTAACTATCCGAAAATGTAATACTTATACACACATAATACGCAACGAAATAGTTGCGGGTTATATTGCTGCGGCCCGCAACTACATAATTATGTTGCAAAGAGTTAACGTTGTACCAACTATAAAATGCGTCACTTTTATCGTTGCGGGCCGCAACGCAACGCTGCGAAATCACCGTTTGAAGTATTTTTACGCACACATAGATATTATTATTTTAATTTAGTTATAAATTTTAACTTACACAAATAGACAGTGGTTCTCAAAAAATAACCTTGCACGAATGATGCTACTTAAATATACCATCGCGGACTGTCAACTAGCACTTTGGTGACTGGCTACTATTGACCTACATAATACAAGGTCAAATCAAGTTATCTAGTAAAACTCCACATACGTGATGTGAATCGAAATAAAAAAAAAATAAAAAAACATTTTCAAAATTCATAATTTCTCTTTACTTTTCCTCTATAATTTCTGTGCCTCGGAAAGCACGTTAAGCCGTTGGTCCCGGCTGTCATTCGTGGATCTTTGACAGTCGTTACGGGTCGTCAGAAGCCCGAAAGTCTGACAACCAGTCTTACCAAGGGGTATCGTGTTACCCAGTAATTGGGTTGTGGAGGACTGCTAGTCGCTCCATCACTGGTATTCAGCTGCATCCGGTTAGACTGGAAGCCGACCCCAACATAGTTGAGAAAAGGCTAGGCAGATTTATTGATTGAATTTCTAATAAGTGTTCTGCGCTACCAGCGGCCGTTGACACCGTCGTCAGCTGTAGCTACTTGAACTTAAGAGCGTTGATCACGCGCGGGCTGGCAACGTCGCATTTCTAGAGGTTTTTCGTGATTATTTAATTAAATTTAATCAAAGGACAATTTCCTCTGACAAATTCTTAGATCGTTGGTATTTATAAGTATGTTTGCTATTTTTTGACAGTTATTTTGGAATTTACTCTTAAAAAAATTACAAATTGTGAATTATTTTCCATTTTCGAAGAGTAATTAATTAATTAATTAAGTAATTACCAAAATAACTGTCAAAAAATAGTATACATACTTATAAACACCAACGATCTAAGAATTTGTCAGAGGAAATTGTCCTTTGATTAAAATTTAATTAAACAATCACGAAAACCTCTAGAAATGCGACGTTGCCAGCCCGCGTGCGATCAACGCTCTTAAGTTTTTTTTTGTTTTTTATTTTATCGTCATTAGACATCGGTACCCATCCCGTCTGTGGAGTTTCTCTAGTTAATTTTAATTTGACCCTACATTCTTACCAAGGCTCTAGTAATTCTCATATACTCGTAATTCATCTCGAAACGAGACAATTTTTTTTCATTTCTCCCATGCTTAGTCTACTAAAATTATATTTACCAGAAATATGACAGTATTTTAGTGCATTTTCTACTTCATTTCTAAGTCCTAATGTATTGAAGTTGTTCATTTTAGTTCTTAAGCATATTTTCTTTGTATTTTTCCCTATTTTCTTCTTGTTGTATTCTGAGTTTCTGAGCCACTATTTGTTATTTAAATCGTAGACCCTAAGATTAATCTAATTAATTATTCCGAGGATTATTTTTATTATTACAAATTCCTTTTTTTTTAATTGGTTCATTTCAAAACCATTTTTTTTTTCTTACAAATTTTTATTCGCCAAGTTTTCCATTTTGATGGTGAGCGTCTTTGGTTCGATCGACAAATCAAAAGCGAATCTAGATATATGGATTTGAATCTATACTAAAGCCACAGAGTATAAAACCCTTAAATTAATTACCTATGGCCGTTCATTAGATAAATACGCGTCCGTAAGATGACGTGCGCACGGACGTAAAAATATCGCGGCGATTTTTTTTTCGCGCACTGGAATTTCAACGCTCTGCTTAGCGCCGAGAGTTAAAAATCCAACAGAGTGTTTTATCCACGCACTGGGATGCACTCTGTTGTTGTTAGGTTGGACTCTCGAAGCTCGGCTCAACACCGAGAGTTGAAAATCCAGTGCGCGATAAAATCCCACCGCGATATTTTTACGCCCGTGCGAACGTCGGCTTACTGTCCGTCGTTGCGTAACTGAGACTGACTGAGATTTCGAAGCGCGTCGTTTCGGCTGTTCTCTATGAAGATGAACTAGTGTAACATTATTATCTTTACTAAAGGCAACGAGACGAGATACATTTCATGCTTTGGGATTAAAAACTTTAACTTAATTGTATAAGGTTCAGTTTCCATTGCAACTGAAATTATTTTATGACGTTATATCGATCGTTTTTTTCATTCAGAAATCAACCTAGATTACTTGAGTTTAAAGTTCATTTTTGTATAAGTTTATGTATTTATCTCGTTTCGTTGGCCTGAAGTTTAAGGGTTCTCCCTTAATGAATTTCTTTTTTTTTCTTCTTGAAACTTATTTTTTCGATGACTGCCTCGTTGCTCTACTGCTGGAATGAGGTCCTAGGTTCGATTCCTAGGTCGAGCAAAGTGTTATTAGGTGCCTTTCTAATTTTGAAACAAGTTTTATTGCAAGCTGGAATTGTATTTATGACAAAGTAAAACAAAGGATCCCTATGGTCCTTTGTTTTACAGGGAAGCGTTTTTTGAGAACCTCTGTCTACACGTAAGGCTATAGACTACCTCTGTCTCATTACAAAAAGAGTTCTGCTTTAGCTTCGAGCTAGTTGTTGTATTACGAACCTTATTCTGACCGTTTTAAAGTTCTCTATACAAAATTGACAACTGAAGCCCGCATGCGCCACAAATCACTAAATTCTGTTAGCCCTCGAAAGTATCGTTCTGTTTCAGCTAATCATTTGAGTTGACTGAGACAGAATGCTGTTTTAAGTAAGTCTTTTTCGAAATAATTCAAAAAAACTTAATTCTTTCAGAGTTTTTAAAATGACTGCTGTGAATTGTACCTTACAAGACTCATAGGCCTATTCAGATATATACCAAATAGAGATCCGAATCGGTACGCGATATCGCTTATAAAATAAAAGCATATAATAGCGATATCGCGTTTCGATTCGGTATCGTTACCGAGCGCGACAGCGATATCGCTTATACAGGGTATAAGTGAAAACACCGTTATATGCGCAGTGGTAGCGCGCGAAATTCAATTTTGGGTTTTTTGCAATTTACAGGTCCGTGTCAGGTTGTATCTTGATCAAAATATGATACGCGACAGTAAAGCATATGTATTTACATAATTTTAACCATACAAATCATCAATACACTCTACACGCTATACCTACTCGGCACTGAATCGCGTATACTCGGCGCTGAATCGCGTATACTCGGCGCTGAATCGCGTATACTCGGCGCTGAATCGCGTATACTCGGCGCTGAATCGCGTATACTCGGCGCTGAATCGCGTATACTCGGCGCTGAATCGCGTATACTCTGCGCTGAATCGCGTATACTCGGCGCTGAATCGCGTATACTCGGCGCTGAATCGCGTATACTCGGCGCTGAATCGCGTATACTCGGCGCTGAATCGCGTATACTCGGCGCTGAATCGCGTATACTCGGCGCTGAATCGCGTATACTCGGCGCTAAATCACGTATACTCGGCGCTGAATCGCGTATACTCGGCGCTCAATCGCGTATACTCGGCGCTGAATCGAGTAAACTCTGCTCAAGTCTTAAGTTTCACTTCCATCGTGTGGCACACTTCCTCATTTTTTTCTTTCTTTTATTCGTTTGATAAATTCATCTGCTTCGACTAGGCAAGGAAATTAATATTGTTGAATTGCCAAAATCAATTCAACTTATTTTTTTTTTCACATAAACCTACATGGGCACTTATGAAACGTCAGAAGCTAGGTGCACGGTTCCAATTGGTCGTTTCCTATCGAGAAGAGCTGGTCTAATCTTAAGTCAAAGTCATTTATTTGGTTTAATTGTTACCAGACTCATGAGCTTTGCAATTCTGAATTCCCTGAATTTGTTCTTTTATTTTGTAGTTGACGGCTATGCCTAATGGGCATAATTCCATTTGATTAACTGGGTTGTGGAGGTCAGATAGGCTTGCATCCGGTTAGACTGGAAGCCAACCCCAACAACAGAAGAAGGTGGTCAGATAAAGATGGTCAAAGTCATTTGATTTAATTGGTAGTAGACTCTTTATTCCTTCAAAATTCTCAATTCCTTGAATTTGTTCTTGTTTTTTATTGTAGGCATCGTATGCCAACAACATGGACATATTAATTCCATTTGATTTTGTTTATATTTCACATATTTTAAGCGCGTCTGTGTTAGTGAAGGGATTTGTAGCCTCTTCAGAATTCTTGCTACAAAAATTTTACGATACCCTGAAATTTCAAATTCGTAAAATTTTAATAATTTTTCTTTGTGATTTATTTCTTTCTTTGACAGCTCCAGTGGTTGCAAGCGTTTTGCTACCGCTGAGCATGAGGTCCTGGGTTCGTTTCCTGGGTCGGGCAAAGCGTTAATGGTTTTCCATCTGGAATTTCTCAATAGCAGCCCGGAGTCTGTATTCGTGCCCGGTTGATGGCAACAGGCTCGCCCCCTGTTACATGGGACTTGGCCAAATGTGTGTGTACTATAGGTACGAGTATACCTGTACACCTCTGCCTTTATTATTTTTTCCTTTTAATTTATACTAGCGGTTTCACCCGCGTAGACCGGGATAAAAAGTAATCTATGTGTTAATTCAGGGTATAAGCTATCTACATACCAAATTTCATTAAAATCAGTCCAGCCGTTTGAGCGTGAAGAAGTAACAAACATACAAACACACACAAACTTTCGCCTTTATAATATTAGTGTGATTTTCTTAATAATTTCAATGACACTGAAGAGACATTGAAAGAAGTTGTATTGTTATGACGGCTATGGTCGTATAGTTTCCTTGAAAGTGTTAATTTTGTAGTTCATGACTATGTTGCACGGTAAAACTTGAATGAGTTCGTTTGCATTATATAATGCAATTCTAAAAACACGCGAAATCCTTCTTCATCCACCCTCAGATCAAAAACTAAGACATACGCTATGTCAAGTCACGTGAGGCCGGTTTCGTAAACGTGAATGCGAGGTGTAGTTTTGCGCATGCTTCACTGTATTGTTCGCAGCGCCAAAGAATAAATAACTAGTAACTCTGTTTAATCTGAGCATCCAGCATGTTGAACGGATTCAATGGTGCAGTCCCTATACACGACAATGTTTTTATAACTTGCCAAATTTTCACAGGGTGTTCTACCATGAAAAAACAACTTTTACTATGGGACCAAACGTGAAATCACAAAAAAAAAATCAGCTGCTCCTTACATTTTGACGAGTTTGGTGTAGATAAATGTAATGAGGAGCTCGTGGCTAAGTAATAACGGCCGCACGGGTCGATCCATCAGGTTAAGCTACGCTTGCCGGGGTTGTCCGTGGATGGGTGACCATCTTTACATATCGAGACTCCTCCGTGCCTCGGAAAGCACGTTAAGCCGTTGGTCTCGGCTTTCATTCGTGGATATTTGACAGTCGTTACGGGTCGTCAGAAGCCCGAAAGTCTGACAACCAGTCTTACCAAGTGGTATCGTATTACCCAGTTAATGGGTTGTGGAGGTCAGATAGGCAGTCGCTCCATGTAGAATACTGGTATTCAGCTGCATCCAATTAGACTGGAAGCCGACCCCAACATAGTTGGGAAAAGGCTAGGCAGATTGATTGGTGTAGATAAATGTACTGAACAGCTGATTTTTTTCCGCGACTTCAGAATTAGTCCCATAGTAAAAGTTGTTCATATTCATAGGTAGAACACCGTGTGAAATGCCAAGTGATAAAAAAATTGCCCTGTAGGTATATTTATTTTATTTATTTAGGCTCTGATTTTGTGTCACTGTCAAAATTAAAGTGATCTTTATTCTCATTGCAACAAGGTTGGAGATCAAATAACTGTAATAGGGCGGTAGATAGTCGTGGCCGATTCTGTTCTTGTGACGTCACCAATGACAGCAGAACATCTATTCCATATTCAAATCTTTCTTTCCAATATTGATGTTATTTCCACTTACATCAACTTTATTCTAGTATTAATTATGTTGATTTTTGAATGATGTAGTAAAACGTCATAAAAATGTATGATGTTGTAGCACAAATTGAACTTTACTGCAGTGTTAATTAAGTTATTTTTTCAAAAATACATATTTGTTTACATTTTTGGAAAATAACCAGAGGCTTGCAAGTCATTTTGTAATAACAATTTTCTAAAAAACCGAGCCTAACCTGTGGTGTTTCTCGAACTTGGTTTAAAACTAGTTTTGTAGTGAGACAGAACAGAATATGACTGTGTATACATCTATTGTAAATGTTATTGTTATGTTTGTAATCTTATTAAATGCGATTTAATATATTATACAGGATGTTAGGTTAAACGAGGGACATACTGTAACAGAGTGTAGTACTCATGAAAATGAACAACTTTTACCGTGGAACTAACCTTGAAATATGAAAAAAAAAAATCAGCTGTCTCGTACATTTTGATCGCGTAGGTTTTGCACTTTGTAGAGATCAGCAGATTTTTTTTTCATATTTCAGGGTAGAGGAGGAGGGGGGGAGGGAGGAAGGTAGGGGTGGGGGTAGGGGGGGGGGTAGGTATGGGTAGGGTTATGGTAAAAGTTGACCATTTTCATGAGTTTCCACTCCGTTAAAGTATGTCCCTCGTTTAACCTAATACCCTGTATACTTTCTCTATATTGTCAATATGTAATACACTGAAAGTATGATACTTGCTTAACCTTATACGCTGTACAAGGTGTAACTTAAATAACGCACAACCTCTTAAGGGGTCATTGTACTCAACAAGCTGTAACTTAAATAACGCACAACCTCTTAAGGGTTCATTGTACTCAACAAGCTGTAACTTAAATAACACACAACCTCTTAAGGGGTGACCCCTTAAGAGGTTGTGTGTTATTTAAGTTACAGCTTACAACCTTATATAATACAATGATAAAAAAGTGATGTGATTTAATTTGTTTCAATCGCTATAATATTATTATTGTAGTAAAAAATATTGGCAATTTAGAGTAGCATAAATAAAATATTTGTAGGTTTTATCATATTTTTAATTTATTTCTCATTTTTTGTTTGAAAAATGCACCGTATTCGGGTGTTCGACGCATGGACGCGACATATTTTTGTGGGGGATTGGGGGGTTCATTTGCTAGGTTTTACTCAAAGACCCCCATGTCCTAAGTGTGACGGTAATTGAGATGTTTTTTTTTGTTTTTTCTTTGAATTACTCAAACTCTCGCCTTTGAATTGTTAATTTTTTTTTGTACAAAATAACTTTTATTATAGTCTGCAATGTATTCTTATTCAAACTTAGGACATGGGAGTCTTTGATTGAAACCTAGCAAATGAACCCGCCAATCCCCCAAAAAATTGTGTCGGTCCATGCGTCAAACACCCTGTATAATATCTCACGTTTGTAATTAAAATATAATATGAAGTTTATATCAAATATGAAAAAATCATGAAAAAAAAAACTGTTACCGCGCGGCCTATTAGAAAGTAATCGTGGGGCGAATACGCGATCAACGCATTCATATGTCACTTAATGTTCGGAAAACGGGAAGGCGACCTCTGTCGGCGCGACAGCGCGTTCCGGTTTACCGAAGAAAAAGTGAGGAAACTTACGATCGCGTATTCGCGCGACGATTGCTTTCTATTCAGGGGGATCTGCTAAGATAGCCCGCGAAATACAAATTTTCTTACGTTGTCAGTGTCAGGTTGTATGTGGCTTTACAGAATTATAATCAGGAATACAACTCAAGTTAGAATTGGCCTCAAATCTCATGATTTCATGAAATAGTCATTCAATAGGGTAATATGAACTTAGATAGTTGTATTGTTGATTTTTATGATTATAATTCTATAAATAAATATTTGATACGGCCGCGAATCATATTTAGATCAACATACAACATAATTCTTGCTTGCAAATTGCAAAAAATGTAAGAAATTTAGAATTTCACGAGCTACCCTGGCGCTTTCGCCTTAAGACACGGCCTTAAGAAATCAACGTTTCGTTTTCACTTTTAGATAATCATATTATTATATGAGATTATTTAGTAAGACTTTAATAGAAATATACAATTTTTGGTATTAATTCATGTAGTCATAATTTTGAGCATTTTTTTTTTAACAAATCGTGCAATAAGTATGAAAATGGGATTTGTAAATTTTATGGAACCCTAATCTTGTGTTATCTAGTCCTATACACGTCTGCCAAGCCCTTCAGGGATTCCAGGCGTGATGGTATGTTGTCATTTCGTTCAACCAATCGCAGCAGTTCACATGATATTTGAGACTAAATCAGACTTTCAAAAGCCTTAGATTTTAACTGAAATCAATGTTCTTCCATATGTTAAAATAATAATAATATACTATAATATAATATTGTTAATAATAACAGTTATTTAAACTGTACAGAACAATAGTATCTTTCAGTTGTAAGTCAGGTACAAACTCAATGTGATACATGATAAAGGTTAAATTGCATTGCTACGAAAATTTAGAATCTTTTTATTGCTTAAGGTCACTCAGGCCCGTATTAGGTACACAACCTCAGAATACGACCCCAGACTGGAAGCCGTCCTCAACATGGTTGAAAAAACAAGGCAGGTGATGGTCACTCAAAAATCAACTTAGAGTACAGGACGCTAAAATAGATAGTTGTGTGGCTATGAACATCAAATTATTTATGAATCTTAATTTTAGTGTAGTTTGGTATGCCGCGAATGTTCAATGTACACTTGTGACTCGTATTATAGACTCAAATAAATGTTTATAATATAACTTTTATGTTTTATTTATATCGACATTCGTAGATCTGTCACGGGTAGTCAAGAGCCCGAAAGTCTGACACTGGTCTTACTGCGTGGTATCATGTTGCCCAGTGCCTCAGGTGTGGAGGTCAGACAGGCAGTCGCTCCATGTAACATACTGCCTTCAAAGCCGTCAGTTTCTCTACGCCATTAGTGTCGTAGTTTGAGTAAACGGTGACACAATTGGTTTGTATGGTAAGTGTTGACAATGCCGCCCAGAGGCGGATTTGCAGTGTTGGCCGCCCTAGGCCCCAGGCCATGTAGTAGAAATATGTACCAGCCGCCCCTTTCTCAGCACCCATCTTATAGACTGCATAATGAATTTACTGTATTGCCAACTTATATCGAAACCGTTACTGATTTATTTTTCGCGGTTTCAGGTTTGGTCCCATAGTAAAAGTTGTTTGTTATCATGAGTATAATCATGTGTTTAAGTATCGGTCACTAATTACCAGTCACCCTATATACTCGTAGATAACGTTACTACTGTCGTCGTTAGGATACTGTGCTGTGGTACAAATACAGCTGCTAAACAACTGAACCGAGTTTTGATTCCTAAACCCTGCAGATAGCATGGTTTAGGAATGAGCAGAACAATATACCTTTTGGCTTTTGGTATACCTACAATACTCTTTTTGATAATAAGGACAGGTTAATCGGCTCAATTAAAACGGATAATATATTATTTTTTACCGGCTGACAACCACCATCCACCATTTTACACACTGTTGTTCCTTAATAATAGTATCAGTTTATCTAATCTGTTTGAAGACTAAGGTTTTCAACCAGTGCGTCCTGCCCGTTATGACATACGGTGCTGAAACGTGGACACTGACGGTCGGGCTGGTCCACAAATTCAAGGTCGCTCAGCGCGCTATGGAGCGGGCTATGCTCGGAGTTTCTTTGAAGGATAAAATCAGGAATGAAGTTATCCGGAAAAGAACCGGAATAACCAACATAGCTTTCAAAGTAAGCAAACTGAAGTGGCAGTGGGCTGGCCATGTTTGTCGAAGGACCGATGGCCGGTGGAGCAGACACGTCCTGGAGTGGAGACCGCGTATCGGTAAGCGTAGTGTGGGACGCCCCCCAGCTAGATGGACCGGCGACCTGAAGAAAATGGCTGGGGCAGACTGGATGCGGAAGGCGGAGGACAGGGTGTTGTGGCGCAACCTTGGAGAGGCCTATGACCAGCAGTGGACTGCAACTGGCTGAGTTGATCTAATCTGCAAATGCAAAGAGACTACAAATCTTCTCAGGATCGGTTGACGATTGATTTATATAGTGCATGGTTGATGGCATTGCCGATTAGAAACATAAGTCCAGAAATATTTGGTGTTAACTTGTATACTATCGTCTACTGAGTTTTGGTATAGACGATAACAATTTTATTCTTGGAACCAGTTTGGAATCTCGACCTCTAAAGTGAATACTTACTGAAAAATTTGCAAAAAAACGTAAGAAATTTCTTATTATGAAGGAGTCGGGATTGAAGGATAGGTAGATACATTGAAGGAGTCAGGATTTGAAATGAAATACCTTTTAATTATATTAGATACTTATATTCACAAGATTGCTTATATTTTCACATTATTTATATAATCGTAGCTACATCACTAATAATAATATTGCACAATTTTAACTTAGGTAATTATTAGGCAATTATTGACTAGAAATTCTTATTATTTACTTACTTAATTATTAGACTAAAATGTAACTTTTTGGTTCAATTTTGACTAACTAAAGAATTACTTTCAGAATTATCAATGGCACTGAAAATACCTTGCTGATTCAAATTTTTTAGATTAGATTTAAATTATGTAATTTTTTTTCTTTATTTTATCGTAAATTCAATGAGGATGTTTATATCGCATACTAAATTTAGGTATCTCAATTTGGTAGAAGCAACCCCAATGAACATTAATTTGGCTTTTTAGAGAATAATAAGAACGCAATCGCCTTGTGAAATCTTCATAGCAAGTGTTTGCCTGTGATATATTTCAGGCGTTTTCCGCCGAGATTTAACATGTCTATAATTTTATCTTTCATTATTTTTGTTACTGGTTTTTAACCGTTTCAATGAAATTAATTAATAAACAAATTTTCAGCGCCATTTACACAATTCTACTATTATTTATAGGTATTAAAATTATCATGTAGGTATGAATTAAGGCTAGATGGTTTTGAGTATTTTAATTAGGTATGAAAAACAGTGCAATGTCTAATTTATATTTGTTTTTATTTTACTGTACATTATAATAAGTTATGGCCAGGTTTTAAACTGATAAGAAATAGGATAGGACCATCAAATGTTGGAAATAGAATTTTAAATTGAAACTTCTGGATGACTCCAAAGAAAAAATCTGGTAAGTTCCTTTCGCTGTATATTATGTATTAATACGGAGCCACGCACGGTCTCAAGTGTCAAATGTTTTTGTTTTTAACTGACTTCAAAAAAAGGAGGAGGTTCTCAGTTCGTCGGAATCTTTTATTTTTTAATACAGTTCCATCTAGTACCCATAACTTTTAAAGCTAATACTTATCCTACTAGATGGCTCTGTTTTAAATAACAAAAACTTTTGACACTTCAAAGTGACGTTTTCGAGCATAACGACGTTTCGTTACGTGACGATTTCTACCAGTTTACTTCTACCGCAAGGTGCGTTAAAGAACTTCGTTCCAAAAATTATTATCTAGTTTTCTACACGAGTAACTAACCCCATTTCCAAATGAGACATTTTACGTGTGCAAAAACGAAACGAAAATACTGGTTTCATATGAAAGCGGTGAACGGGCACACACTAACGGCTGTTCAATTATAGAGCGTTTTTTAACACCTTAATGTCAAATACTGGTGAAAATGACAGATTTTGTCATGATGATGGTGTTTTTGTTTTGGTTTTGTTTTGATTTTGTCGGAACCGCTTTCCTAGCAATCCGAACACTGACCTCAAATGTACAAGTAGGTACGCTGGACTTCATGAAAAATGAAGACATTTGATTTTCGCCATTTTGGCGCTGATAGTGCCAACGTGAGCGTCCATGGAACTAATATCATATTGATTTTTTGACATTCGACATAGAACTAATATTATATTGTGGAAGGTTACTCCGCTGCCTTTAAGATAGCGAATTTTACAAAATGCGCATACTTTCTTAATAAAAATGTTCTAAATATCACGTAGTAAACACAAATTTCACAAAACAAATCTTATTTCACGATTTAGACCTAGAACATCAGAGACGTACCAGAACAACACGTCGGCCATTTGCAACAATGTGTCAATTTTAGTTCCTGACTGAGACGCTGGAGGGGGCGCTTTGAATCGGCACAGAAGTCAACTGTCATTTATAGTATATTTAGTCCAGCGTATTTGTATTTTAGAGGTCAGTGAAACTGAAGCATATCTGAGATCATTACACACAGACAGCAACGTATGCATCTAGGCTTTTTGGAAGCTGGTACACGTGCACATGGCGTCACAGGACGGTGTATGCTTGAAATTGTATATGCGTGAGCCCCCGTATTGCTATTAATTGACTTTAAATGGGTGCCATATATAATACGGCCGTTGAATCATGCAGGCCGGTCCGAACTTTGCGCAGAAAGCTGCGCAATGACATTGTTTAGGTACCAAATGGTGACATGAGGTGAGTGTGAGTGAGACAACATGCGCGAAAGTTCGGAGAGCCTATGTTCAGACCAGCCATATTGTACTCGCGACGGTCCAACGGAGAGGTCTGCCTGCGCAGGTAGACCGGAGCGTGTATTGGAATAGACCTATACAGTTCTTGGAACTTATAACGTGCCGCCGCAGTGACGACATTAATTAAAGACACAGGTAGGGCTACTAGAGTAGCCAGTAATCATAAAAAAAAAAATTCAAACAAACAGCCGAAACAACTTCTTTCATTTGATTTATCTGCTGTCGCTTGAGCGTACAGCTCGTGGCCACGGGGTAAAAACTCCAAATATAATCCTCCTCTTCTGACCTACGTATCATAGTGTCCAGTGTGGTTGATATGATGGTAGTACCTCCGTTGGTATTCCCCCTGCGGCGCCTGCAGGTACTGCGGGTACACGCCGCCGTACAGTGACGTCAGCACGTCGTAGGGGGGCGGTGGCGCGGGCGGGGAGCGCGCGCGGGGGGGCGCCGCCATGCTGAACAGAGCTTCCGGGTCGCACACGAATTTGTAGACGTAGCGCTCACCTGGGGAACATGGTCAAATTATATTTAGTGGTGCTGGAGACAAATGTTGAGAATACCGTGGACTGCCAAAAAAAACCCGCTTGTCGACCTTATGTCAACAACAATTCTCTCCTATTTCGGCCACATAGTACGCAGAGGTCATGAAAGCTTGGAAAAACTGATTGTGGCGGGGAACACTGAAGGCAAACGATCGCGCGGTCAGTCACCATCACGATGGATCGATCAGGTGAAGGAATCATCGTCCTCTAAATTCTACACGGTAAGGGATGCGTTGGACAGAAACATCCGCTCCAGATGCAACTCCGAAGCTAACCACGATCCCCAGACATGAGGGGCTGATACAGAGAGAGAGAGAAATCAAATCACCTCATTTATTCATATTAGGCTGAGATTCAGCACTTTTTTGAACGTCAGAATGACATAAGACAGTCCCCCAGCACGCCCGCCCTTCACCACTTCCTAGTGCTCTAGCTAACTAGGATGAAGTAGCGCAACAAACTGTCCAGCAGCACAGCTGTCTGTTCAGTTAGAAGAACTTGATTCTATAGTCTATACAATAATATGCTGAATTTAATCTCGCCTGTATTTTCGCAAACCCACACATTTCGTCAAACTATGTAATCCAGAGCATAAATCCTGACTCCGGGCTGTACCCGGTATCTCCAGGCTCAGCAGGCGCCCTTGCAGCGTCTTAAGACCAACGAAGCAGTTTTGTTAGAAGACATAGTAACAGGGCGGCAGGAACGCACAACCTGTCACCATGGATTCACTACATGCTCCTGGACCTTCACACTAAATTGAAATTTTCCGTCGGTTATTAAGAGCCTATACTACCTCTTAGCATGATCCTCCGTTATGTCGAAAACACTGCAGCATTCATTTTGAAATAAATATACATTTATGGTAAAGTTGAGTGACGATTCCATAAAATTTTCATTAAAAAAAATCCAAAGTTACTTCCAAACCGAACAATAAACCGCTGGTATTCAAAAAATACTTCAAATTAGATCATGAAACTTACTGAACTAACTATAAAGCTGGTCTTATATTTTTATTTTTTTCAAATTACCATTATCTTCACCGTAAAAAGCAATTACCTAAACTATCAGCGTCCAACACAGCACTTAGTCTCGCTCTCACTCAGTCTGCGAGCAGTATAGTGTGAGCGAGATAAAAAGCTGAGGTAGTCAATCGAATCTGCCTAGCCTTTTCCCAACTATGTTAGGGTCGGCTTCCAGTCAAACCGGATGCAGCTGAATACCAGTATTTTACATGGAGCGACTACCTATTTGACCTCCACAACCCAGTAACTGGGTAATACGATACCCCTTGGTAAGACTGGTTGTCAGACTTTCGGGCTTCTGACGACCCGTAACGACTGTCAAAGATCCACGAATGACAGCCGGGACCAACGGCTTAACGTCCTTTCCGAGGCACGGAGGAGTCTCGGTATGTAAAGATAATCATCCATCCACTGACCAACCCCGGCAAGCGTAGCTTAACCTGATGGATCGACCCGTGCGGCTGTTATTACTTAGCCACAAGCTCCTCTGCTAAAAAGCTGAGATAATATGAGCTCTAAAAAAAAAATTTGCTGTTTCCTACAAAAGCGCAATGCCTACGCGCTCAAAATGTATGGAACAGCTGATTTTTTAAAATAACCGTCGAAACATTTTATTGCAGGGGTGTCCAGAATCCTGTGCTGAATGCATGGTAACAGGTTACGCCTCGACGTCCCCCTTTTTTTTTGTTGTGGTTGGGATATCATCAAATTACTTCTTCCGCTCTGGGCGGAGCGGGAGGGCGTGTCAGACTTTTACTGACTAGAACCCACCCGTGTTCCTTCAGTTGCCTGTGCCAGGGTCACGGTATCTCTTTCGAACAATCCGCGACCCCGGCGGCGCCTCGATGTCCCTGCCGCCATGTGTTATCGTTTCGTGGATGTCGGAAAATATCCCACGGGAACGTACTACCGGGAAATCCTTCTTACTCCATGCCTACATTATAAAGCGAACCTCTATGCAAACAGCTTTCTAGGTTCAAGGGTTTGGGCAGGGCGTTGATGAGTCAGTCAGTCATGACTTCTCTTTTTATTTATTGTATTTTATTTATTAGGGACAAAAAACAGTTACATGCTGCAGAATACCTACACAGGGAAATACTTAAACTAAGATTTAAAAAACATATGTAAGCCACACCATTGTCCACATATTAACTAAAGGTTAAAAGTGTTGAAGTGATGAAAGAAAAAAAAATAATAATAGTTGCTATCACAATAATGCTGTGACATTATATAGATAGATAATTAAACGTGGAATTGATTTAGTAATCGCGAAAATTCGCGGGGGCTTTCAGAAAAAGTAGACTAAGCTAAAGTGAATCCACCAACCCGCAGAGAGGAGGCCTGTGTCACAGCAGCGGGAACATTATAATAGTCCATGATCCTACAATAATGTAAGTTTCCGCAAAATTTCAAGTATTAGTAGTTTTATTGCCTCGCTTCATCAATACCTTCAAACCATCGACTCGCATGGGGACATTATTATTACAGGCGACATAAATATAAACTTAGTAAGGAAACCAGAAGAAACATCACAAATACGGACTAATAGATTGGATTATTTGAATATGGTGGCTTCGCACGGTTTCCTCCCAGGACATTGTTTGCCCACCAGGGGTGACAGCTGCCTCGATCACATGATTCTTAAATTAGATAAATCTAAAAGCTCGGCTTTCGTGGCAGTCTTAAACACATCTATTACGGATCATGCAATGGTACTACTTAACATTTCCCACTTGTACCACAACAAGTCTTATGTCAAAACTAAGACTGTGACTAATTTGGAGAAGGCCTACGAACTACTTGTAAATATGGAAACTTCTTTTCTTTATACATACAGTGACCCAAACACTTTAGTAGATGCGATGATAGATTTGATTAAGTCATCCCTCCTCCAAAATACTAAGCAAGTCTCACTTTCTAGTTCTAAACGTACTCTAAAGCCCTGGATAACAAAGGGGGCTCTAAGATGTATCAGGCTTAGAAACAAATTGCAGTTACAGTCGAGGAGAGACCCTTATAATGTTATTTTGATCATAACGTATAAACGTTATCGCACATTTTGCTCCAATCTTATTAAGAAACTCAAAAGACAGTATCATAAGAACCAAATTCTAACTTCTGTGAAAAACCCCAAGCTACTTTGGCGTAAAATAAACGACATAACCCATTACAAAAAACCCAAGACGTCCAGTGTACACCTACTTCAAATCACACCGCATCCTCTCGACTCTTTAAACCGCGTAAATTATTTCTTTGTAACTATTGGGAAATCATTGGCGGAAGTAATCATGACTTTAACTGGGCAAGGATCCAGACCTGCGGTTAGCACTTCAAATACACCATCACAAGCCAACTCATTTGTGCTGCTGGATACAGATCCGGCAGAAGTGGATGCTACACTCATGGCACTTGACTCGGCAAGTGCTTCAGGGTGGGATGGCATATCAGTGAGTTTCCTTAAGTTATCTCGAGACTTTGTAGTTCCTCTTATTTGCAAATTGACCAATCTGTGTTTTGAAACGGGTGTATTTTGTAATGCGTTGAAACGATCTATCATCACGCCTGTGCACAAGGATGGGGACAAAAGCGATGTTAACAATTACCGACCGATTTCAGTCTTACCGTCACTGTCAAAAATAATAGAAAAAATAATAAATAAAAGGTTTACAAATTACTTGAATACATATAACATTATTTCCGACTCACAATATGGTTTCAGACAGGGGCGGTCAACTCAGGATGCGGTTATAGCGTTAACTTCTGAAATTGTAGATAAGGTAGACAAGGGATATAAATGCGTTACGGTGTTTCTAGACCTGAAGAAAGCGTTTGACACCGTATCTGTTCCCATCCTTGTGCAGAGACTTGAGGCTATAGGGATCAGAGGCAAGGCTCTTTCTCTTTTTGACAGTTATCTCCGGGATAGGAAACAACAGGTTAAGCTGGGTAACTCGTGCAGTAGTGAGGAAAATGTTGTTTTCGGTGTTCCGCAGGGTTCCGTGCTCGGCCCGCCACTGTTTCTGGTGTATATTAACGAGCTCTGTAACCTACGAGGCAGTGGTGGGAAAATCTTCTCATATGCGGACGATACGGCTATTGTCTACTTTGGCGACACTTGGGAAGGGGTACGTAGTAAGGCTGAACAAGGGTTAGTGGTCATAGATAGATGGCTCAAAACAAACTTGCTAACTCTTAATATTGCTAAAACAAATTACATTTGTTTCTCCCCAAGTGCTAGGTCTAAAGCAAGTACTAATTTCAATATTCGTATCCATATGTGTACAAACAGCATAGGGCAGAGCTGTGACTGCAAACCCATCAAACAATTACGTTCTGTAAGATATTTGGGAGTTATAGTCGACGAGTGTCTGACGTGGCACTCGCATGTCGAGGTTATTATGTCGCGTGTTCGAAAATTTATATGGATTTTTAAAAATCTACGACATGTGATGCCTCAAAAGACACTCGTCAACATTTATAAAGCACTCGCGCAGTCAGTAATCACATACTGCTTACCTGTATGGGGAGGGGCCGCTAAAACTAAGTTTTTAGAGTTAGAAAGAGCCCAAAGATCACTTTTAAAAGTAATCTATTTTAAGCCACATAGGTATCCCACACTCGATCTATATAGAATTGATGGCCTATTATCTGTCAGGAAACTGTACCTTTTAAACATCATTCTATATTTACATAAATACCTTCCAGTTAACTCAGAAAGACAGGCTAAGAGGAGGAAAGATATTGTGGCTTCCACTACATCGGTACGTACGGTTTTTGCAAAGCGTCAGTATGTATGCCAATCAGCCTACATATACAATAAAATTAACGCTAAACTTAAGTTCCACCATGAGGTCTCGCATCAATGCAAAATAGTTATAACTGAGTGGTTAAAAACTCTAAGCTACGAACAAACAGAGCATATTCTAGTTAGACTTACATGAATACTTCTCTCATAATCTTATACTTTTTGATCACCTAACTGTACCTTTAATAGCGATTTATAATGGCACTATCAGCTAACACGTAAACTCATACATAAACACACACTAATACACACACACACACACACAAACATAAAACACACACACACACACACACACACACCCACACACACAAACAAACCATGATCAGACACAACTACAGTCACACAAACACATACCCACAATTGCAAAATACATAGAGCTGTTAATTATTATCTTTTTTGCTTTTGACTTATCTCGGGACCTTGGGGTCCCGGACCTTTGGAAGGCGTACGAGGGGCCGAAGCCAACTCGCAGAGGCCCCTTAGGCAATTTCAAATGACGAGGAGGCACCAGCCGACGATTATCCCTGTATGCTCTATGCAAGTGCACCCAAGGACAACCCCCGGTTGGTGCAGGACAATTGCAGAACATGGAAACAAAACACATTGGGCCTATGGGTTTGGGTGGCTACATGGATTGGGTACCTTGAACTATGGAAGAACTATGTCCCCTGCCTGACCAATGTTATATAATATACACAGATAAATTGGCAGGGGGTGACTTGCACACTCAATAATGGGCCCCCGGAAACGGTCGCTAGCACATAGTGACGTAGCGACAAGGGGCAACATGAGCACCTCAGGAGAGGTGCTTGAGGAGTGGAGAGGTATTCCACGGCTCTCAGAACAATCCCAGAGCCCGGAAGATGGTCAAGATCCCTACAAGCACTTACTGGAATACTTCCTTCCTCCGAGCACGTTTGCTCTTGCGAATCTCCACTCAAGCCGGCCAATAAAGGCAAGAATGAGGTGGGAGCTCTGTTCCCGTCAGTGTTCACTCCAGCCGGCCAATAAAGGCAAGCCAGAGGTGAAGAACAAGACTTCTCCCGGGAAATAGGGTCCGTGGGGTCGCTACTGCCCAACAGCTCGCCACATGCTGCCCTGCGGGTTCACGTGTCTCTCTTGGTCTGGCTCCTCACCCTAGACCTGTTTCGGCAAAGTAAACTCCACCGGCACAGACCCAAAGTTCGGAGCGCGCAAGCCCCACCACGACGTCAACGTAGAGATACGGCGGTGGGGTAATTATTATTATTATTATTACTTTTTTTTTATATCATTGTATTCTCTTTGTTTCTAAATTAGTTCAATTAGCTTTATTAGTTTTATTTTAATTGTTACAGAGTCTCAATAGTGTATAGCTATCAATTAAGGGAAAGAGCGAGTCAACCCCAACACAAGTATTATTAATTACTTACTGGGGCTGTCTCAATCACATCTGCAAATGTAACTGTTTGAGACCCAATAAACAATTTTATTTTATTTATTTTTTTTTATTAGTTTACCGGCCTTCCTCTCCTCGGTCCTCGGAAAAATTTTATCTTCCTCACTGGTCGATTTTGAGGTACCGTTTTTGACTGATTCGTTGAACGCTTGGAAAATGGCTTATCCCAATCCGGATTTGCCCGACAACCCATCCTCCCAGAAACTGTGGGACGTGCCGAATTGCAGTGTAGGGAATACCCTAGTAAACACGTCATTTAATACTGTTGAGCGTGCCCGTCTGCTGGCTGTGGGAGAATGAGAGTCAGGCTTGTGGCTTCAGGCGCTCCCGTCATCTACCATAGGCACTATGATGGATGACTCGTCGTTTCGGCTCGCTACGTGTCCCCCCGCTTGGGCGCACCTTGTGTTGCTCCGCATCGGTGTCACTGCGGTAAAGCTGTCGACAGTCTCGGGCACCATGGCCTGTCCTGCTACAGGAGCGCAGATCGCATAGCACGGCACGCCAGGATCAACGACATTATTCCTCAAGCTCTTGTCACCGCCGGCGTACCAGCGGTATTAGAACCAAACAGCTTGGTACGTGACGATGGGAAGAGACCAGATGGCATGACGTTGTTGCCTTAGAAGATGGGTAGGCCTCTGGTGTGGGACGCAACCTTTGTCGACACCCTTGCGCCATCTCATGTGCCAAACACGACGTGCTGTGCTGGCGCCGCTGCTGCGGCTGCTGAGACCCTCAAGCGGCGCAAATACTGTAACCTTATAGGTAACTACAGTTTTGAGCCGTTTGGGGTCGAAATGCTCGGGTCATGGGGCCCGAGTACGCTTCTACGTTTTTAAGGAAATTTCTCGTGACTGGTCGAGACTTCACGTGACCAGTGTGCTGGCTCGTTCTTTGGCCAAAGAATTAACATTGCCATTCAACGTGGCAATGCTGCCACTCTTCTGGGCACGTTTCCGGATGACAGCGATACGGACGAGTACTTCGACGCCTATATAAATTGTATGCATATAAAACTTACGGAATAAACTCTAAAAAAAATGTAAGTTTTAGATTCATAGATCTTTAACAGTCTTAACGACTGCATGGATAGCAGAAGTCTAAAAGTCTGACAACAAGTCTAAGCAAGGGATATTGTGTTACGCAGTAACTGGGTTGTGGAGGTCAGTAGGCAGTCGCTCCATGTAAAATACTATTCAGCTGCCGACCCCTACATAGTTGGGAGAAGGCTAGGCAGAATGTTTGTGTATTAATGTAAATCGTACCTGCGACTTTCTGCATGATTCCTTTTTCATAGTAGTACCGAAGCGACCTCGATAGTTTATCGTAGTTCATCGCGGGCCGGTTCTTCTGAGCCCCCCAGCGACGAGCCACCTGTGAATAGACCATTAATCAATATCTAATTGAAGAGAGGAAGGACGGCTTCATGGAGATCAAGGTTTAATGGCATAGCAACAACTTTGGGGATAACCATCAAGGGATAAATAAGGCATAAATGGATCAACATTGTCGGAACTATTATAATCAAAATCAAATCAAAATTTTATTAAATCGGACAACTAACGATCCATAGTGTTAGTAATATGATAGAGCTAGTGTTAGTAAGTAATATTGTTATTTGAAGGTAATTTTGTATTGTGTTTGAAGCATTTTGCACAGAAGATGACCAAGTAAGGTACAAGTTTCTCACCTGGCCATCCTCTCCACAAGATGCCTCAAAATGGGAGAAAATAGAAACTCTCAGTCACTGTTTTCAGAATGCTGTTCCTACTGCCCCGGGTTCTAGTTCCTAATGATGCGATTTATTTTCGGATGATCGCATGAAATCAGTCAGTTCGATTCTGTGCAAACATTTGTGACGCACTACAGAAACGGGGCAGTCTCAAGAGCATTCTGAAAATATTATTAAATTGAACGCGTAAGACATCTAGCGATCTTTTGGTGTAGCTGATCCATAGACCCCCGTGTACAGACCCTGACAATATGCCTTGAATAGCGTTATCTTGACCTGGTCGGTACAGCGGGAGAATCTACTTCGAGTCCACCAAATGTGTTACAGTCCTTCAGACCGAATTACGGCCATGATATGGCGAATCTCAGTGAAATCGATTGTCACTTGTTTAGGCTCTCTGAGAAGGTCACCCAGTTGTGCATCCTACTAATAATGATATAAAAGCGAAAGTTTGTGAGGATGGACGGATGGATTGATGTCTGTTGCTCTTTCCCGCAAAAACTACTGAACGGATTTTGATGAAATTTGGCACACAGATAGTTTATAACCTGGATTAATAAATAGGATACTTTTCACTCCGATATTCCTTCAGGTTCGTGACTTACGCAGGTGTGTAACTTCCGAGTGTTGTGAAGTTCAGAAGAAGTGACGCAAAAAACTTCCCAGCAGAGCCAGGGTGCATAACACCACGCTTGTCAGTAATCCCCGGTGGTTAGGCAGAGATGTACTTAGAGTACACCCACATTTCGCCAGTTATGTAATAGGGGGCGAGCCTATTGCCATCAACCGGGCATAAATACAGACTCCGGGTTGCTGAGAAATTTCTAATGGAAACACCCAATAACATTTTGCCAGACTTGGGAATTGAACACAGGACCTCATGCTCAGCTGTAACGCTTGCGGCCAATAGACCAACGAGCTACTACCGATTACAAACTTACATTTGCAGTCAAAGAATTGACCGTGGCGTGTGTAAGGGAGAACATGTTTTTCAACTACAATGTTATAATTGTTTTTGGGATATATTCATCCCAATTAGATTACTCTTCGGCACTTATTTTGATATATCTAAGTCACTCCAAACGGCTGGTTGACACTTCCCGTGACCCAAGGGCTGGCTTTTACCTTGACCAGCGGCTTAGCATTGCCATACAACGTGGCAATGCCGCCAGTCTCTTGGGTACTTTACCAGTCGACAGCGATGCGGAGGAATTTTTCGACGCCATATTTTAGTTTTTTAATAGTTTTAGTTATGTTAGTATATAATTTTGTTATTTTTAGGTTATGTTTACAGTTAAATGTAAATGATGTGTATACTACTTAATAATTAAAACAACATTATCACAACATTCGAAAGAACAATAATAATAAGTCACTCGTACACTTCCAAACTCCCATACATCCACTCACACATCTAAGCACCCACACACCTACACTTACAAAAACTTTACTCACACGCCTACACTCTCCAACACATTGTTTTTCTTTCTTGTTGGTTTTGTTTTTATTTTTATTGTATTAAAATAGTCAATAAGAAATTAGGTTTGAAACAAAATTGTACTTGTTACTTGTTGGCTTAATTTTTATTTTTATAAATATCTGAGAGGATTGGCGCCGTATGCCGAGATACAGGTTTACACCTAGTTCGGCTGCAGATGCTCCCATGATGTATCACACTATCACACTAATATTAAAAGGCGAAAGTTTGTGAGTATGTGTATGTGTGCGTGAGTGTGTATGTTTGTTACTTCTTCACGCTCAAACGGCTGGGCCGATTTGGATGAAATTTAGTATGTAGATAACTTATACCCTGAATTAACACATAGGGTACTTTTTATCCCGGTTTACGCGGGTGAAACCGCGGGGCGCAGCTAGTTGTTTTATAATAGCCTACTAGTTATCTATGAATATTTGTTTGTAACAAAGCTTAATAGTCTCAATAAATAATTTATTTATAAATTTTATCATTTATTTATTTATAACTACGGAACCGTTCATTCTGCGTGGTCCGATACGCGCCTGGCCAGTTTTTTTTGTATTGAAATGTGATGCGTTGCGGTTGCCCGACACCGCTGTAATGTGCGCTTGACAGCTTGATTTAACACCAGCTTGTTCCCTCTCACCTCCTCAGGCTCATGCAGCTTGAACTCCAGCCCCCTTCCGGTCCAGGCGACGCAGCGCGCTCCCTCCGCCAGCAGAGAGACCAGGAACTGCCACAGCTGCAGCGCCCCGCGACGCCCTCCACCTGGAAACGTCCAACTGAATGCTAAAGAAACTTCTAGCAAGTACTGGCAGCCCAGCACGCTGCGGTCAACCGGAGATGTTTACCTGTACATAGATATGGCTTCCAATCCCGCAGCCTGAATTCAATCTCGGTATTTGCGGGACTACGAATTTTCAAATCCGCGGGATCTCGGTATTTGCGGGATCCCGCATATTGAAAATATTCATATTTATATAAGGCAAATAAAACAATGAATTAATCAATTAACTCCACATTTATTTACGTATTACTGTTAGTATGATGAGATCAATCAAATTACACCGTTTATTGCTCACAAAAAACAGTAACAAATACTGAAAAAAACAAAAAATCTATCTTCTTCAAAAAATACACCAACAAAATTTAAAAAATTAACCAAAAAAAAACACATTTTCAACTGAAAATTGACATACTCGTAGATTACTTTAATTATTTTGTTTGTCAGCGTTCAATTTCAATTCAAAATGTTTGCGAAGGAAACAACATAACTAAGTCCCGCAAATCCCGCGGATCCCGCATCACGTGGGATTGGAAAATGACGAGGGATCCCGCAATACCGAGATCTCGGTATTTCGAGATTGGAATCCCTTTATTGTATATCGGATCGGAACGTGTATTGGAATACAAAGTGTCGACTGCAGTGGAGGAACGCACACGTTTTGTTGTTGAAGGCGATACCAAAATAAATTGGGGGATTTTTCGTAACCATTTATTTCACTACTATTGCAGCATGTATGGATTTAATTTTTGGATATATGTTTATTGACTAGTTTATTAATTCTCTGACTGAAGGAATACATAATTGGGTTAAGACCTCTCCTTTTTTTTTTTTATGTTTTTAGGGTTCCGTACCGCTGGGCACGCCACAATTGCGGCGATAAGTCCCCTCTTTGAGGAGTGGTTGGAGAGGCGCCACGGCGTCCTCACCTTCCGCCTGACGCAGGTCCTCACCGGACACGGTTGTTTTGGGAGGTTCCTGTTTCGAATAAGGCGGGAGGAAACGCCCGGGTGTCACCATTGTGTGGATCGCCCGGAGGACACGGTGGAGCATACAGTGGAGGTCTGCCCGGCTTGGGCGGAGCACCGACGTGTTCTCACGGAGGCGATCGGCGGCGGCGATCTCTCGCGTCCAAACCTGGTTCAGGCCATGGTGCGGAGCGAGAGTGCATGGGAGGCCGTCACCTCCTTCTGCGAAGCAGTAATGCTCGCGAAGGAGGAAGCGGAACGCGTGAGGGAGAGGCAACAGCCGCGCCCTCGCGCCCCTAGCCGCCGTAGGAGACGCCCTGGGCGGCGGGAATCGATCGCCGATTCCCGGCCACCGTAGGCGCGGGCTTGCGGACGACGAGTAATGGGCAGCTCGCCGTTCGGTAAGGACCAGGCCCGGGTCGACGGCGCGTTGTGTTCCACGCGCGCCTCAAAGAGATGTCAGCAGTGACGGGGTCAATTGGGCCTATGCCGCCGGGGTCGCGGGTGGTTCGAAAGAGATACCGTGGCCCTGGCACGGGCAACTGAAGGAACATGGGTGGGTTTTAGTCAGTAAAAGTCTGACACGCCCTCCCGCTCTGCCCAGAGCGGGAGAAGTCATTTGATGGTTTCCCGTCCACAAAAAAAAAAAAAAAAAAAGGGTTTCGTACCGCAAAAGGAAAAAACGGAACCCTTATAAGATCACTCGTGTGTCTGTCTGTCTGTCCGTCTGTCACAGCCAATTTACTCCGAACCTAATGGACCGATTAAGTTAAAATTTGGTACACATATGAATTTCTGTGACCCAAACACGGACGGGTAAAGTAAATAAATGAATTTTGAATATAGAGGTCACTTTTGGGGGGCAAATAAGAAAATTAAAAAAAAAAGTTTTGCAAACTACACTGTACACGACGATAAGGTTGATTATTGCTTGTGGTCACTACTGAATAAAACTTCGTGTGGACTGTTTGACGGTTTATTTCTCACTAGCTAATTTAAAGCAATGTGGACTGTAAACACATGCATAGGTAGATATCAATAGCTATGTATAGGCTACTAAATAACATTCGCTGTTGCGCTTGGACATACCGCCCGCCAAAGGATCTATCCTTTCAATAAAAAAAATCAAAACAATAGAAATAAAATACTACACGATGTTAATAATTGAACAACAACGAAATCAGAAACAAATAAAATTAACTTTCGTCACTATAAGCTACAACTCTCATATTATAAAGATAAAGGATTATGAAAGGTAAGTATCTAACTAAACGTAAGTATGTATTCTAAACGTAAATAGGTAAGTATTAATATGGATAATGTCTTAGGTCTAGGTACATAGGTAGGTACGTCACCGATATGCTACGCAACTAGAAATAGTAGGTATGTAAGTAGGTACAACATAGCTTAGCGTAAACACTTGAGGTATTTTTTTTTTTTAACAAATAAGTGGGTAAGTATATAGGTTGTTGCATTCCTAACTTCTGACCGCCCACCGTTCCATTTTAGTTTAAGTAATTATCCGTTTGTAACAAAGTAAGTACCTCTAAACACATACAGGTAGGTAGGTTGTATGAAGTCAGTAATGCTCATCCAAAAGTTTATTCACTACATAAGCAACATAAACAGATAAGTTCTTAAAATACATAGGTATACATAAAGTAAGTGTACATAGGATGAAACAATGGTAAGTATGCAACGCTATATGTTAACAGAGTACGTAATGAATAGGTACAAGAATAGGTTAAAATTAATAATTAGGCTTATGACTAAGATGTTTGTTTAGGTAGGATACATAATTTACTCGTAGGTCGTTTATACACATTGTTTTTACATTTAACTGAGACTACACGAGTAATTCCATCAGGGCCCACATGTTTTTTAATTATTTTGCCCAATATCCATTTACTTGGAGGAATATTGTCTTCCTTTAAAATTACTACGTCATCGATTTCTGGCTCAGTGGTTTTGGTATTCCACTTATATCTTTGGTTCAAACTTACGAGGTACTCTTTGTACCATCTGTTCCAGAAATCGCTGACCATTTTCTGTGTTAGTCGCCATCTATCTAAACTAGAAATATTACAATTTGTATAGTTTTCATCAGTTAAGTTTAACAAAGGCTCGCCAATCAGAAAGTGGCCCGGTGTTAGTGGAAGAGGGTCATTAGGGTCATCACTTAGCACAGTTATGGGTCGGGAATTCAAACACGCTTCGACTTGCGCCAATACTGTGGCTAGTTCCTCGTAAGTGAGGGTAGCATCGCCAATTACTTTTTTAAGGTGAGTTTTTGTGCTGCGCACTCCAGCCTCCCATAAACCCCCGAAATTGGGTGCATGAGGGGGTATGAAGTGCCATGTAGTACGTTCCAGGACTAACAACTCTGCCACTTCACCAGAAAACGAAGATTTGGCACTGTTAAACATGTCTCTGAGTTGCTTGTCTGCTCCAACGAAATTAGTGCCATTGTCACTATAAATATCGCAACAATGACCTCGCCTCGAGGTGAATCGCCGGAATGCTGCGATGAACCCCTTCGCAGTCATGTCAGTGACAGCTTCCAGATGTATGGCACGCGTTATCATGCAGACAAACAAACATATGTAGCCCTTGTACGATTTAGCTCCTCTACCCGGTGAAAAACGAATGTTGATGGGACCTGCGTAGTCCACACCAGCTGATTTAAAGGCTCTGTCCGGTTTTACTCGCACTCTCGGCAGCTGCCCCATTAGTTGTCTGGTATTCTGTTTTGAATACCTAATACACGTAACACATTCTCGATAAGTTTTCTTTGTTAGATCTTTGGCTCGTATAATCCAGTATTTTGTTCTTAAATAATTAAGCATTCCTTGAGGACCACCATGCAATGTCCTATGATGAGCATCCTGAATTATTAGTTTGCTAAGATGGCTCGTAGCAGGCAAAATTATTGGGTGCTGAATATCATAGGCTGTTTCAGATTTTTGGATGCGCCCGCCAACTCTTACAATCCCGTTATTATCAATAATGGGACAAAGATTGCGAAGCTTACTTGATTTAGGTACATAGCCTTGCGAATTTAATTGTTTTATCTCCTCTTTGAAATCATTAGCTTGGACTTGTTTAATACAATTGTTTAAAGTTTCCTTTATTTCTCTTGGCGTAATTAACTTAGAAAAACATTCACGTTTATCTTTAGGTAATTTAAAATTAATAAATCGTCTGCAATATGAAATGACTCTCAACATTTTTGATAAAGTAGAATACCTAGTCCAAATAAATTCATCATTAATATTACTCATAGCAGCCAAAGATCTCACACGTTCTTCTTCTTGTGTATCTTCGATATTAGGAGCACTAATACTTATGTTTAAGTAAGACAACCAAACCGGACCATTCCACCATATTGAATGGTTTAACAACTCTGGACCCTGTAAGCCCCGTGACGCACAGTCAGCTGGGTTCGTATCTGTAGACACGTGCCCCCACTGCTCATAATCTACAATGTTTAGTATGTCTGACACTCGGTTGCTCACGAATGTGCTCCAACGGCTTGGTCCACCTCTCAACCAAGCCAAAACAATAGTTGAATCGGTCCACGCAAATAAGCTATCTTTAGGTACACCCAACACTTGAGATGTCTCCGACATTAGTTTGGCTGCCAATACGGCACCACAAAGTTCCAGTCTAGGGATGGAAACTTGCTTCTCGATTGGAGCCACTTTTGTTTTTGAGGATATTAGGCTTACGTAAACTCGCTCTTTACTAACGACTCGCATGTACACTGCTGCTCCGTATGCGGCTTGTGATGCGTCTGCGAAGACATGCAACTCAACCCTTG
This sequence comes from Cosmia pyralina, assembly GCA_946251885.1. Classification (NCBI taxonomy): domain Eukaryota; kingdom Metazoa; phylum Arthropoda; class Insecta; order Lepidoptera; family Noctuidae; genus Cosmia; species Cosmia pyralina. The sequence goes on along the minus strand of OX276369.1, from coordinate 15,591,863 downwards.
ATTCATGTGTACAGTACAACCATCGCGGTATACTTAGGCCTTTAATGTGCGTCAAGTTCTCTCGATATCGTAACCACTCTGCTTGTAAAGCACCATCAATAGGCTCATCCCAATATAGACCTGTCTTCCACAATTTCTGCATGATCATCTTAGCTATTACCACAACAGGAGCTATCCATCCCAAAGGATCATATAGTTTAGCTATTTCGGAAAGAATATTGCGTTTAGTTATGGGCAGCTTAGGTTCTGGCAGGTTGACAGTATATTCAAACGTGTCAGCTTCTCTGTTCCAGCTCAAACCTAATACTTTAACAATGCTATTGATCTTAAATGGCAACTCGTTATCATCCCGCTTATTTTCTCCAATGTACTGTAACAAAACCTCACTATTACTGCTCCATTTTTGTAGTTGAAATCCTCCTGAGTTCATGAGGTTGTTCATCTCGTTATAGATATTGACAGCTTCTTTCTCTGTCTCACAACCTGTGAGGAGATCGTCCATATAGTAATCAGTTTCAGTAACATTTGCAGCAGTCGGATACTTTAACCTCTCAATGTTGGCAAGCGTCTGAAGTGATTTTACAGCAAGGTACGGTGCACATGCTGTACCGAAGGTCAACCTCAAAAGTTTAAAGTGCTTTATTGGCTCATGAGGTGCAGACCTCCATAATAATCTCTGGTAGTCCGTATCCTCTTCCGCTACACGAACCATTCTGTACATTTTAATGATGTCTGCTGTAATACAGATTTTGTGTGTTCTCCATCTCATTAATGTATGACGTAATTCCTGCTGTAGCTGAGGACCAACACATAAGTCGTCATTTAACGAAATATTATTAGAACCTTTGCACGAAGCGTCGAAGACTACACGAAGCTTTGTGGTAGTCTTATCTTCTCGAACTACGGCGTGGTGAGGAAGATATACAGCCTTTGGGTTATCAATCTCTGAAGAATTAACTTGTACCATATGATTTAGATTTATATATTCCTCCATAACTTTATGGTATTCTTCCCGAAGCTTAGAATCTTTTGACAACTTTTTCTCTAAAAAATTAAATCTTTTAGCTGCTACTTCTCTTGACCCACCATATTGACATTTCGGATCTTCAGTTTGAAACGGTAACCTTACCACGAATCTTCCTTCTTCGTCTCTAACTGTTGTAGCTTCATAATATTCTTCGCACCTTTTTTCTTCCTTGGAAAATATCTTTCGTATGCTATTCGGTTCCTTTTCTATCTCCCAAAATTGTCGTAGTAGCTCGTCTTCCCTAACTTGAGCGTGCAGGGTTGTAACGTGTCTCTTTGCTAAGGTAGATGCTTGTAACATCCTTCCCGATATCACCCACCCTAGGATTGTGTTTTGGGCCAATAGATTTCCCTTGGGGTGCTTAATAACGCCGTCTAAAAAAACGTCACCGTAAACCTCAGCTCCAAGTAGAATATCTATTCTACCTGGTGTTGTAAAACCTGGATCAGCCAACTCCAGTTCCTTAAGCTTGGACCAATCAGGTAATTTAAGATTAATGGTTGGTAGCAGAGTTGTTAGTCTATGCAATACATACGCATATACTCGAACTGACTTTCTGGGATTGTGGCGTGATTCCACGTTGAGTGAAACCATGTGTTTTATCCTCGTTTGCCCCTCTCCCACACCGGACACCCAACCACTCACTGATTCACGTTTAAGGTTTAATAACTGAACGGTCGCCTCCGATATAAATGACGCTTGCGACCCCTGGTCTAACAAGGCCCTAATGATATGTTTGCAACCGTTCTTGCTACTTACTAACACTCTAGCCGTAGCTAATAACACAGAATTTGTTTGTATATGCTCACAATGACAAGAAACAATAGCATCACTTGAAGAAGGAGTGGACTTACCTCTCAACTCTTCACTAACGGTACCTGTAGCCGTGTTTCCTTCTTCCTTTGACTTATCCGTATTTTGCTCTCTCTCGAAGTGGAGAAGGGAGTGATGTCGCCTTCCACACCTTTTGCAGCACGCTGACTGTCGACATTTCTTCACCGAGTGTGATGGCGCAAGGCAGTTGAAACACAGTTTATTCTTCTGAACGTACTCCTGTTTTTCTTTGGTAGACATATCGGCGAATGTTTTGCAGTGGTAGATATAGTGTTCGCTGTTACAAATTGCACACTTAATATCGTATTCTTTTCCATCCTTGTTGACATTAGAATGAAAAGCCTTATGTTTAACTGCTGCTTTCGATGGCGAAGATTTTATTTTATTACTTTCGATCATTTCCAGCGATCTAAACCTTGACTCCAGAAAATCTCTCAAATTTTGCCAAGTGGGTAGGTCGCAATTGTTCGTACTAAGTTGTTGTTCCCACTGCTTCATTGTTTCTGGATCCAGCTTGGACACAACTAAGTAGTTGATGATCATGTCCCATTTGTCAGACTCAACACCTAAATTTTTCAAGGCTTTCAAACAGGTTGAAGTTGTATCTACCAGGTGCTTAATCGAACCCGCAGACTCAGTATGTACAGATTTTTGTGTAAAAAGTACTCTCAAAATTGCGTTACAATTAAACCTCTTGTTGTTATAACGTTTCACTAATTCTTCCCAAGCGTCATCATAATTCGCATCTGTTGTCGTAAAGTTGCGCAATATTACTTCTGGTTCTCCTGATAAGCTGCTTTTTAAATAATGTAGCTTCTGTACTGGCGACAATTTCATATTTTTATGAATCAAAGAAGAAAACAGGTCATAAAACGTCTGCCATTCCTCATACTTGCCGCTGAAGGTAGGTATTTTAATTTTTGGTAATTGAATTTCGTTACTGTCTGATGACCTTTGACCTTCAGCAACACTAAGTACTGAAGCTTGAACCGTTGAATCTAGAAACGGCTGAAGAGCTTCCTTTATAGCTGACTTATATTGTACATACAATTCTTGAAATATATCGTATGTCTTGTCTTTAAAGTACGGATTTTTCCTTTCTTCATCTGTAGATAAACTCATAATAATGTCTTTGTGTCCGTCCTTAAAATTCTTCCAAAGCTCTTCTAGCAGTTCTAGCCTCGTTTCCAAGTATGGTTTCCTAATCCTGTCTTTTGGTGACTTTTTAAAGTTCTTTTCTGCATTCTTTAAGTTTTCTAATAGTTCATATTGATAAACCAGAAGTTCTTCCATGGTAATATTCACTATAATATGCTTCACACAACGATAAAACTTGAATAGTCAACAGATTTCGTCAATAGAATAATAATGTTCACAATGTCCTCACGAAGTGGGTATGTTGCACAGTTGCACTTGTTATTAACTAGGCACTTATTTGTCGTTTAAAAACACTCGTTGACTCGTATCGTAATCCGATCACTCACAGAATAATATAAGTACTTAGTTATGTTCGTGTTTTTAATACTGCTCATAGAAATCACGAGTTCACAACAGTTTTGCATTCACTAATATTGGCAATAAAAATCTTCCAAAGAATCCTTATCGCTTTCTATTGTTCTCGCGACGCGCCCGTCCACAGCTGGTTAGCGGCAAACATCCGCTCGAATTAGGACCAAATGTACACGACGATAAGGTTGATTATTGCTTGTGGTCACTACTGAATAAAACTTCGTGTGGACTGTTTGACGGTTTATTTCTCACTAGCTAATTTAAAGCAATGTGGACTGTAAACACATGCATAGGTAGATATCAATAGCTATGTATAGGCTACTAAATAACATTCGCTGTTGCGCTTGGACAACACCATGTGGCATGTTAAATGAAAGGGCTTACTATGTGGGTCTCAAATATATTTTTTTTATAATTTTAAAATAAATTGTTTTGAAGTTATTTAAGAAAATACACGAAAATTGACCAATCCCCCCTTATCTCCGAAACTACTAAGCCTAAAATTTTGAAAAAAAATACAGAAAATAGATCTTTATCTGTAGATTACAGAAAAACCTATAAGAAGTCTGTGGTCTTAAAATAACATGGTAAATCTATCAATATAACTCCCAAGTATACCCAAGTGTGTAGTGTGTGTGTAGTGTGTAGTGTGTGTGTAGTGTGTGTGTGTGTGTGTGTGTGTGTGTGTGTGTGTGTGTGTGTGTAAGTGTGTGTGATATAGTGTGTGTGTGTAGTGTCTCTCTAGTGGACAAGGAAGTGTTGTGGGCCCTCTGCTATTCATCATTTATATATATAGTACCTCCGTTCCATGCATTACAGATGCTGTAAAACCAAAATGACCTATAAATTATTGCTTGTAAAATATAACCTCATGTCCCTACAATCCCGTCGCACCCTTCTTGAAATGATGACTCTGTTTAGTATATGCCGCAATAAATTTGATTGTACTGATCTTGTGAACAGTCTGTGCTACCTGATCCCTCGTACTGTAATCGGTCGTGAGGTTCGTTCAAGACGCCTATTTGCTACTTCATTTTGTCGAACTAACTCAGGCGTTCGCTCACCGTTACATCGTTTGGTTGACACCTATAATAAACTGTTTGGCTCTACTGATATTATGTTTCTCAGCCAAGCTGTATTTAAGAGTGAAATTATGACTATTTTAAGAGATCATAGCCCTAATATATAGTTAATAAGTAATATAAGTGCTTTTTTAACTTGCTCTGCTAACAGCTAGCTATTCTGTATGGTAATCTGTGGATAACGTCTTGAGTAGTGTATTTGTTACTTTTATTGCAAGTTATATATTGTATGCCTACTGTGTAATATACTGCTGTTTGTTATTCCTATCAAATAAAATAAAATAAAATAAAATAAAATAAAATATAAATGATCTTCCCAAAGTAACTAACCACCCCACTATACTTTTTGCAGATGATAGTACTGTCGTTTTTACAAATAAGGACAAGTTATCTCTAGAACAAGATATAAACAGCACTCTAAGTGATATTATAAAATGGCTAACTAATAACAATTTAAAAATGAACTTTGACAAAACTAAAATTATGATATTTCGCAATCGTAAAGCCCAATTTACTGACATTAATATAGATTACACAGGGAACAAAATAAATGAGACAGCAACTACAAAATTCTTAGGCATGTCAATTGATTATAATTTGAACTGGAAGACGCATATTGATACTTTAATTCAAAAATTAAATAAGCAATCATACGCCCTACACATGCTGGCAAAAACGGTAGACACTTCTGCTGTACTTGCAGCATACCATGGCTACGTGGGATCCTTGATAAAGTATGGTATTGTATTCTGGGGTCATTCCACCAATAAGGACATTGCATTCAAGGCGCAAAAGCGGTGTATTAGGGGTATGTTTAATATCAACCAGAATGATAGCTGCAGACCATATTTCATCAAGTATAATGTATTAACATTGCCGTGTGTCTACATTTATGAGATTGCTTGCTTCGCAAGAACTAACAAACATCTTTTTGATAAGTACAGAAGTAAGCGGCATAGTGATAAGATTTGTTGTAGGTTTAACAAGACGGCCTTATATGCCAGAAGCATTTTCAGTATGGCGCCGCGTATATACAATCACTTACCAAAGTCTATACTAGAAACTCTATCCATCGATGAATTTAAAAAGAGATTAAAAAGATTCTTGCTATTTAAATGTTATTACAGTATTCATGATTATTTAACAGAGGATGTAAGGACATATTGTTCTCAGAGATATTATTGTTGATGTGACATGTGATTAATGCACTAATTAGTTATCATTATTATTACTTTAATATTTATTTACAAATATATCTTGACATTTTCATTTAATACATGACATTTTGATCTTTAAATTATTCTAGTGACATTAAAATTTGCTAATGTTTAATTATTATTTGCCATGATGAAATGATCAAAATTGTTATTGCCTAATTATAAATTATTATTGCAAGTAATTGTAAGTATAACAATGTGATACCTACAGTTTAAACCTTGACATTTGCATGCCTCAAGGCGTAATATGGTTGAACTATGCTCTATTTTTAACAACTTTATGTAATTACCCATATTAGCAAATAAATGATTTTGAATTTGAATTTGAATTTTAGTGTACTCCCAAGTACAAACTTACATTTACAGTTGGAATGTATGGGAGAACATGTTTTTCAACTACAATGTTAAGTTTGTTCTTAAGATAAATTCATCCCAACTACGGAACCCTTCATTGTGCGTGGTCCGAAACGCACTTAGCCGGTTTTTTTTTATGTAATTCTAAAATCCTAAGTAATTTCATTGCAAAATTGTATTCAAAATGTGCGTATTAAGTGATTGAAAACTGGCTGAAAATACTTTTGATATAGCTTAATTTACTTTTAAACAATTTTTATTTGATTTGGCGCTTTTATTTTGGTTCCAGCGCATTGTTGCGCTCTCTTTTTTTCGCATGTGGAATAATTGACTCTGTCACTTTCTTATTCCCGCCCAGTTCGCTTTACATTGCGCAGCGAGCCTCAGTTGTGCTGTGCCCCCAATACGTCAGTACCACAGAAAAGATAAATTTTTATCTGTTCTGTGGTCAGTACATCTATTGTGTTAGGTATCGTGAGTAAATAAATAGTAAAATAACTTCTGTACACATTCCTCCTAAGAACATTAGACGCATCCACAAAACTGGTGAGCCCGACGTGATTGAAGTGTAAGGTGAATTCATACTTACGCCTGCCGGGATCGCGGGTTGTTCTTTGTTCGAAAGAGATACCGTGACCCTGGCACAGACAACTGAAGGAACACGGGTGGGTTTTAGTCAGTAAAAGTCTGACATGCCCTCCCGCTCCGCCCAGAGCGGGAGAAGTCATTTGATGATTTCCCATCCACAAAAAAAAAAAAAAGAAAAGGTTAATTCAGATTTTATGGAATTGATACAATGTGTATATACATCAGGGTGTGTGTGTGTGTGTGTGGGGGTGTGGTGTGTATGTATGTGTAATATGTTTCTTTCTTTCTTTTTTCCGCACGGCAGGCTGTGTAGTTTTTGGAACGAAGTTCCTTATCGCGCGTTGTGAAAGGGGGCTAGACGGAAAAAATTCTCACGAAAAGTTGTTACGATACTTTTTGCTATAGTAAGCTATTGTAAGCTGTGCGACGTGCGCATGTTTCTCTGTCTGTCTCTCTCTCTCTCTTATAGAAAGATTAAGTTTATATTACATTATATTTGTTAATAATAAAAAAAATATTATTATAACTTAAAAAAAAAAAAAATATTACAATTCCTTCACTAATTAATCGAAAGGAACTTCGTTCCATCCGGGTGTCCCTTGACACCTCTCAACTTTTTTTTTAAACTGCGCAGGCGCAGGCGACCGGAACTGAATTGAAAATCAATTTGTTCGAATGATACCGTACTGTAAATAGCGAAGCGAACTGAAGACCTCTCCGGTATACCGGACCGTCTCATTCACGCTGCGCCATGTGGGTCGACCCGCACAGGTAGACCGTAAGCGTGTAGGCTTATACAGGGGTATATCAAATCAGCCAATCGCTGTCCACTGCTGGACATATGCCTCTCCCAGGCTGCGCCACAACACCCTGTCCTCCGCCTTCCGCATCCAGTCTGCCTCAGCCACTTTCTTCAGGTCGTCGCGTGGATCCATCTAGCTGGGGGGCGTCCCACACTACGCTTACCGAAACGCGGTCTCCACTCCAGAACTAGTCTGCTCCACCGGCCATCGGTCCTTCGACAAACATGGCCAGCCCACTGCCACTATCAGTTTGTTTACTGACTAAGGTCAATTGTGGGCGGTTAACTCAATTTATGCAGTCCACGTCGAAGAGCGCAAACCTTATCTTCCTAATTTATACATCAATGCCTAGGCAGCTCCAATTGACTGGTGACTTACCAGCGTGCGTAGTGGTAACGTGTTGGTGCGGCGAGGCGGCGTCCGTCCGCGTGGACGGCGTCGGCGCTGACGGTGGGCAGAGAGAACTGCTTACTGTGGAGAGCACATTCATTAACAATTATGAAGTAAGAATTAATTATTAATAATTAGTATTAATATTACCGGTCACCTAACCGCTGGTCAGACCGCAGAACTGATTTTATCTGTTCTGTGGGTCAGACCAAGTAACCGCCCTCACTGGACTCTCTGTTACGACGGCCCTGACAGAAGCGGTGAACCGAACGAAGTGGAAGAACATCTATTTATTAAATAAAAAGAGAAGTCCTGACTGACTGATTGACTGACTCATCAACGCCCAGCCAGAAAGCTGAAATTTTGCACAGAGGTTCCCTGTATAATGTAGACAAGGAATAAGGAAGGAATTCCCGGTAGTATGTTCCCGTGGGATATTTTCCGACTTCCACGCGGGCGAAGCCGCTGGCAAAAGCTAGTCATACATATAACCTCCAAGGCTTTTCAGAGACAAGACCTTCAGTAATGAAGTATGCGGCTAAGAAGAAAATTCCTAAACACCTGCATTTCTCTCCCATTCCTCGGCTATAAATTGGTTTATTTGAAATAAAAACTTTGAGTTTTTTGAAGCTCGATGTGTCACATACAGTGGGTGCTGTGTGCCTGACTCACCTATCTTCTCATCCCAGTGCTGATGGTGCTCGGTGCTGGTGACGGCCTCGTCTCTCTCGCGAGCCTCCTCCGGCACTTCTTCCACACATTTCCCGTAGGAACTGCACCTGAACAGAAAGACGTACAGTTTTGTTAGTGCTTGTAGTGCCCCTTATAGTCTTGCATGCCACAGAGCACGGAGAAGCCTCAGAGGCGCTACTAGAGGTGGCATTGTCCACACTTTCCATACAAAATCAAGCTTGTCACTATTTATTGGCACTACGACAGTAATGACACATGGAAACTGACGGCTTTGAATGGTCCCCGCGACAGAAGTTGTGCGTTCAACGTATTTTCGGCGCCAATATTTTTTTTTAGTAATGCCGTAGTACTCTGCCGTGGAGCAGTGGTGGCCCAGTGGTAACGGTCACGACTTACGAGTTGTAGGTCGTAGGTTCGAACCCAGGCAGGCGCTTTACTTTGTGTAAATTATTTCATCACGACTGCTCTCAAAACGGTGAAGGAAAACATCGTGAGGAAACCGGCATGTCCTAGAATCAAAAATTCGAAGACTTGTGACATCTGCCAACCCGCACTGAGCCCGCGTGGTGGATTACGGCCCACTCCCTCTCACAGAGAGGAGGCCTGTGTCCCAGCAGTGGGAACGTTATAGGCTGATTATGTACTCTGCCGTGCTCTGTGACCGACAGCACCACCGCCGCCGTCACCGGCCTTCTTAGGGTTCCGTAACAAAATGATAAAAAGGAACCCTTATGGTACGACTCAGTCTGTCTGTCAATCTGTCACAGCTGGATATCTCAAGAACTACTAATGCTATCAACTTGTTTGGAACAGTTTTAGATGACGTTTGGCCAACTATTTTGCAGATAAGAAAGAATTTTTTTTTTGCAACAGGGCTGAAAAATTCGAGTGGAGCTAGTAGCATGTGGGGTATCATATAATGCGCTGTTTGCACATTCTCAATAATTTTTTTTCTTTTTTTAGGACACGTAGTTTTCGACTTTTGACAAAAATTAAAAAAAAACACCGTTTTCGTTCCCCCCTTTTTTTTTTTTGTGGATGGGAAATCATCAAATGACTTCTCCCGCTCCGGGCAGAGCGTCTTTACCGGACGGCGAGCTGCCCATTACTCGCCGTCCGCAAGCGCGCGAATTAAGTAAGCGACAACGGAAGTAATTAAAAAAATAACTTTATTCGGACAGAACTACAGCTTAACAGTAATTAACTTCATCTAATAAAATATTGATCTTATATACTAACTTATTGCTAACGTAGTACATACATGACGTGATCAGATATGACGCATGTCCTAGATAATTATAAGTGCTGATCAAGCAATGGAATATTTGGAAATAATACATCTAATAAATACTTATTAGCTGACAAAGCTAATATTGGTAGATTGGGGTTCCTTAACTCCTCCCTCCCCAAGAGAGAAATTATCCGAAGGTGTTGCAGACGGTTTCGGAGAATTTCGCCAAAAGTTTATAAACTGAAATTTATACATTATAAAGATAACTATTGCTATTACAATGATCACATACTCGAAGATAGTCCATATACTGATTTCTATTGTCACTGTTTGGGGCGTATCGTCTATTTCACTGTATTTTGCACTTTGTAACACTTCCTTCACATCACTAAAGTCCACATTTCTTAGATCCACTTTCTTTGATCTTCTCTGGATGTCCTGTAGTAGCTCTGGCATTTGGATCAATGGCAGCTGGAAACTAGAAACTGTAGTGTTTGTGGTAGCGGCAACGATGACTTCGCCTATCTGTGTCTCGCATTGTTGGCCAGGCGACACGATGTAGGTCCCAAGAACAGTGTATTTCATAATTTCTGCATTGCAATTCTCGGTGATGATGAGATTTTCTTCTGAATAAACCAACCATTGGTTGTCGGTTACTTTTTGTATCTTAGTTTTTTCTATTTCAATATGGTTCTGTATGCAGCTTTTGTAGTTGTTCTTCATCAACATTATTTGTTCAATGCAGGTCTCAGTTGGATACTGGGCTAAATTCGTTTCAGCGCAAAGGAATTTGTTATTTTCAATTTCAGCACATGGGCTTACCACGGGCATGTATTTCAATCTATTCACCATCAGGTAAGGGTATTTGGGAATAATTGTAAAAGTATTTGGGGAATGGAATATAGGAATGGGTATAACCTTTAACACATGTAACTAATGCGGCGGGCATTCGAATCCCTTCCGTAAACTGTTTAAAATCTAACACAGCTTCCCCGTCCAATAAGTTGACCGGGAGTCTTACTCTAAGTTCGCTACGAGATGGTAGATTATATCTCTCTCATAGGCGGTGAATATACTATGGGAATGTCAGTATTTTTTAAATGTAATATCTGACTTTCCATATTAATCTTTGCCTGTAATTGCTTCAGCAAATTGCTACCTATTAATCCATCATACCTATCGTCAACACTATAGACATAAAACTTATGGAACTCTTTATTTCCAAACGTAACCGGTAATGGAATAATTGCCGTTTCACTATGAACGCTCGAAGCGTGAGTGCTAACAACTTCGAAGGGTTCATACTGTAAATAATTTTTAAAATATTTATTCGCTATGTAAGGGCTTATAAACGACCTAACACTCACCGTATCTATCATAAAAACAGCTTTTAATTCTGGTATAACTATATGTGGTAAATTTAAGCGTTTATTGCAATTTATTTTTATTCGCTCTCTAGAGTAGAGGCCATTATGCAAAAATTTCCCGCCCCGGGATCTTCAGGAGAAAATTCTTGACACTCGTTATACGAATTACTTGAACTCTGTTCATCATTACTATGATTATTTATGTAATTAACACGTCGCGAACTCGCAGTACGCATGGTGACGTCAGTATTCGTACCCGACGTAGATGCTTGTGCTGCAAAATTCGACGTGCCCGGTGCATGTGCCGCGAACTGTTGGCTCTGTTGTGCAACCGGAAAAGATGACCTACTTAACTGTGGTGACGAATTATTGTTGTTTGTACGATTAAAACTATTTTGATTCTTTTGAATATTATTACGCTGGTTATAATGCCTGGACTGATGCGAATTGTTAGGTGTAGATGTGCTGTTTGTAGCATTATTCGGTACATGTGTACTCGATACGCTTTGCGAATCTTTCGTTTGATTATTACATTCAGATGCATTTCTGTTAGTTCTACTAAAATTACGCCTATCGTTTGTTTTAGAATCATAGACTGCCTGGAAGTTTTGTTCTTCTAAGACTATTTTTAACGCATCCTCTAACGTTGTAATGTTGCGCAAACGAACTAATCTAACTAGGAATGGCGGTAAATTAAACAAGAAAACATTCATCGCTCTGTTACTATAAATAATTTGCTTTGCCTTACGCAGAGAGTCATCAATGGCAGTTTCTGATATTTTAGCGAATAAAATACTTCTCATCCGCTGTATTCTATGACAAAAATCTGAATAACTTTCGCCCTTATTTATTCTACAAGATTCTAACTCCATTGCTAAACAATCCTCTGTGCGTGGATCACCGAAGTGTTGGTTTAACAATTTCTTCAGTTCATCCCACGTATCTATAGAGTCTCTTTCGCCTACCAAACTGGCGGCTTCGCCTGATAACCTACTTGTTACCACATGAAATAAATATTCATTTTGGGCTACGGTTCCTTGGAACGTAGTCAAAATGTATTCACATTTTTTTACATATAAAGGTAACGTTCTAGCGTCGCCACTGAATATTGGTATGATGTTAACCAACTCCTGTGGGACACGGGTCACGTTTTCCATTGTGAAAAAGTTATAAAAGTAATAAAGGTAATGGGCAAAAATCACACTAATGTGTTACTAAAATATAACTACTCTAAAACATTAATACAATTAAAAATCTATGCAAATATTATTAAGGCGTTGTCCAATCCCTAACAATACACACACATAGACTTATTACAAGGTTGGGATATAAATGGAAGAGCTGAGAGGAAGGTGAAAAAGATTTACTCACAATTTCGCAGCTTGCTTCATGCTCCCTGAACTACTGCTGTGGCTGGTCCTCTTCCGTAACTCGAAGTGGCTTCTCAATGAATTTGTTTGTTCGGCGATCTCTGCTAAACCGTAGACACGGACGTCGGCTGCTTCACGTAGAATTGTATACACGGCAGACTGACTACAGAGATCCTACCGGCTGCGCCAATTAAGTAAGCGACAACGGAAGTAATTAAAAAAATAACTTTATTCGGACAGAACTACAGCTTAACAGTAATTAACTTCATCTAATAAAATATTGATCTTATATACTAACTTATTGCTAACGTAGTACATACATGACGTGATCAGATATGACGCATGTCCTAGATAATTATAAGTGCTGATCAAGCAATGGAATATTTGGAAATAATACATCTAATAAATACTTATTAGCTGACAAAGCTAATATTGGTAGATTGGGGTTCCTTAACTCGCGCCTACGGTGGCCGGGAATCGGCGATAGATTCCCGCCGCCCAGGGCGTCTCCTGCGGCGGCTAGGGGCGCAAGGGCGCGGCTGTTGCCTCTCCCTCTCGCGTTTCTCCTCCTCCTTTGCGAGCATTACTGCTTCGCAGAAGGAGGTGACGGCCTCCCATGCACTCTCGCTCCGCACCATGGCCTGGACCAAGTTTGGACGCGAGAGATCGCCGCCGCCGATCGCCTCCGTGAGAAGACGGCGGTGCTCCGCCCAAGCCGGGCAGACCTCCACTGTATGCTCCACCGTGTCCTCCGGGCGATCTACACAATGGTGACACCCGGGCGTTTCCTCCCGCCTTATCCGAAACAGGAACCTCCCGAAACAACCGTGTCCGGTGAGGACCTGCGTCAGGCGGAAGGTGAGGACGCCGTGGCGCCTCTCCAACCACTCCTCAAAGAAGGGACTTATCGCCGCAATTGTGGCGTGCCCAGCGCTGGGTTGCGACAATCGCACTCTCCATGTCGCCATGAGATCCCGCCGGAGCTCTGTCCGCTGTACCGTGATTTCTCGCGGCAGCGGAGTTACGCCCCGGCGTTTCGCCTCCTCGCGCCACTCCCATACGTGCGCGAGGACTTTTGCCTCCAGATCCCATGGCGGTAATCCGGCAAGGAGGCACACCGCCTCACAGGAGACCGTGCGGTATCCCCGGACTAGCCGGATGGCCATGACCCTCTGGGACGCGTTCAACCGGCGGGCTGGTCGCAGCCTCAGGGAACGCGCCCATACCGGTGCCCCGTAAAGGGCCATGGACCGCACGACCCTTCGTTCCCCCCTTATCTCCGAAGTTTGCATAGAAAAAAAAAATCTGAAATTATTCTATGCGATAGAACTTTATGTAAAGATTACGGGAAAAATAAAACGACGTCTCTAAATAGCACACTTTTTCAGAAATCGGAACGGAACCCTCGGTGCGCGATTACGACTCTTGACCTGTTTTTTTGTGAATGGTACTCCCAGATCAACCTAGGAGGTTGACGGCTGCTTAACTGGGCTATCCTGTGGATGCCTTAATAAATTAAGGCCTCCAGGCAGGGCAACTTATAAATACTTAACTTAACTTATAAATTAAGCGAAGGACTACACGCTAAGTGCACCCCCTTTGGAGTACAGTCCTCAGATTAGGGCATCGATGGGGAGGACAGCAAGGAACAGGCTGCATGAAATCAAGATTAATTAGGTGCGAATTTAAAGCGAGCTCGGGCTGGCTCCAGCAAGGGTCGGGGCGGGTCTCGGGACCAGACAGGCTTATTATATATACCTGTGCAGCTGCTCCGTGTAGTCCCTATATTCTGGTCTCGTCTCTTCTCCTTCGCCTTTACATCTGTTCGCAACAAATACAGTAAATAGTTAAGTTTACTTATTATGGCACAATTGGAATATATCTTGAGGAGCTCGTGGCTAAGTAATAACAGCCGCAAGGGTCAATCTATCAGGTTAAGCTACGCTTGCCGGGGTTGATCAGTGGATGGGTGACCATCTTTACATACCGAGACTTTTCCGTGCCTCGGAAAGCACGTTAAGCCGTTGGTCTCGGCTGACATTCGTGAACTTTGACAGTCAAATCAAATCAAAATTCAAATCAAATCAAATCAAATTGTAACCAGTAATTTAAATGGTGTGCATAATAAAGAGTATTCTATTATATTCTATTCTATCATTTATTTGCATAAATAAGGAACAGAAGGTTGGTAATAATGGGTGATTCATTTGGAGTTACTTTTTCCAAAACTAAAAAAAATACGAATACAACAAATTTATCAGGTAATCTTTATTATAATACAAAAGAACCATTCCTTACATTTACTTTTTAAGGATTATTTCTTTCAAATGTTGTCCGTAACTGCGATTAAGGTGGTCCATTCTGGAGTTCCAGTTTTCGATGACCCGACCGAGCATTTCCAGTGGTATTTGGCAAATAACGCGAGTAATGTTGGCTTCCAGTTGATCAATCGTACGCGGCTTATCCATATAAACTTTGGACTTTACATAACCCCACAGAAAAAAGTCTAAGGGTGTGATATCACAGGATCTAGGCGGCCAACTGACTGGTCCGAAACACGAAATGAACTGTTCACCAAATTTTTCTCGCAACAAAGCCATGGTTTCACGTGCTGTGTGGCGCCGTCTTGTTGGTACCAAAAGTTCTGAAGATCACGGGCTTCAATTTCAGGAAACAAATAGTCCGTTATCATGGTACGATAACGGTCACCATTGACAGTCTGTCAATGGTGACCGATAATTACGGACAACATTTGAAAGAAATAATCCTTAAAAAGTAAATGTAAGGAATGGTTCTTTTGTATTATAATAAAGATTACCTGATAAATTTGTTGTATTCGTATTTTTTTTAGTTTTGGAAAAAGTAACTCCTAATGAATCACCCATTATTTATAAAATTGTCCTCTTATCCTGCCTTTAATTTCGGCGTCGTTATGGGTCGTCAGAAGCCCGAAAGTCTGACACCCTATTTAGGGGTATCGTTTTACCCGGTAACTGGGTTGTGGAGGTCAGATAGGCAGTCGCTCCATGCAACATACCTACTGGTATTCAGCTGCATCCGGTTAGACTGGAAGCCGACCCCAACATAGTTGGGAAAAGGCTTCCAGTCTAACCGCATGAAGCTGACTACCAGTAGGTATGTTGTATGGAGCGACTGCCTATCTGACCTCCACAACCCAGTTACCGGGTAAAACGATACCCCTAAATAGGGTGACAAGTAATTAGTGACCGATACTAAACACAAGAGGTCGCCTCACACTGTCTATCTGACCTCCACAATACAGTTACTGGGTAACACGATACCCCGTGGTAAGCCTGGCCATCACGATGGTTACTTACGGTTCATGCTGGTCTATCAAGGTGTGCGCTTGTGTGTGTGCATGCCTCGCGTACAGCTGGGTGTGTGTGTGTGTGTGGGGGTGCTCGTAGGGACGCCCCGTCGATGTTGGAGTGGCAGAGTCTCTGGAAAGAAAGAGGATGATCAAGGTATGGGGGATACTGTGGCACACACACTGATATAGGACACAAGTTACGATAACATTAATTTAACAGTTACAAGGCGCAACTTCACAACAGCCCAAGTTACGCACGTGTCCTTAGCATTGCTTGTCCACTGCGAGCCACGGCCACGCTAAGCACTAGATTTACCTGTGCTGGTAGTGAAGGCCCCAGGGTATGGGGTACGGCTGCCCCTGCTGCGCCATATCACCACTCCTCAAGAGCTGCTTTCCTCGAGGTGATCATCGTGAGGACCTGCAGACGAGCGTATTGTCAGGGTCACAATTCTCAATTTTTTTTGTTTTTTTTTCGGTTGTGGGATTTTTATTTTTAACACGCTTTTATTAGCTTCACCTGTAAATATGTATGTATGTTTGTATATTTGTATGTAACGGAATCTTTGAACTCGATTTTTACCCACTATAGATGATCAGATTAATTCGAAATTTTGCACACATAACAGGGCGCGATGACAATACAATAATTTAAAATTTTTGTCCCATTATCCTGATCAGGATCATCAGGATTAAAGATTTATCTCTAAAAAATAGAAAAATAAATTATAGTTTAGAAAACTAAAAAACATGCTTTATTAATTATTACCTTATAATTATAACTGAACTAAAAAATATAAAAATAAATTTTTCAATAGAAGAATAACGAGAAAATTTATGTTATTGTAAAAAAAAGCGTGGGGTGCTTTCGAATTACAGTTAGTGTAAGAATGTCGTACAAAGCAACCCACGCTTTTTTTCGTAAAGTAGTAGTATCGGTGTCAGAAAGTCGTTGGAACAAGTCAGGATTAGATTTATTATTATTATTTTATCGGTCCGATAGGGCTTCTCGAAAGAGAGATATCTCGAAAGAGATACCGTGGCACAGGCAACTGAAGGAACACGGTTGGGTTTTAGTCAGTAAAAGTCTGACACGCCCTCCCGCTCCGCCCAGAGCGTGGATTTCGCATCCACAAAAAAAAAGGATTAGATTTAACAAACATAACCGTTTCAAAGATGTACAGTGATGGTAACGTTAGTGGTATGCCACAGCCAACAAACTGGCGCCGTGTAAATGATTTAAATAATTTATTTGATTGACAACTGTAGTGTTATAAAAACCACTTGTTTTTTATAGAGCGTCGAGTCTCTGTCACTCATATCCTGTCTCTTTCTAAAGCTCGATTGTCGGCCGCAGCCTGTCATTGCATAATCCGTTCAAAAGTGAAGTCATGGTCTTTGAGGCCAGAGGAAACAGTACAGGTGACGTGTTTCCCAACATTACGCTTAATGGTACAGCTTTGCGTAGGCTGACAAGGACAATGATGACATCGAGAGGGAACGGAGGGCGCTGGCAGTGCGGGCGAACATGATAGCTCGCAGGTTTGCACGTTGTTCGACAGAAGTCAAAATTACACTTTTTAGATCTTATTGTACATCATTCTACACGTGCAGCCTGTGGGCTGACTATACTCAAAAGTCTTACAGTGCCCTCCGAGTCCAATTTAATAATGCGTTCAGGGTGCTGATGGGGCTGCGGCGATTCTGTAATGCATCAGGGATGTTTGCTGAAAATCGTGTAGACTGCTTTTACGCTACGGTGCGTAAAAGATGTGCATCCCTGGTGCGTAGAGTACGTGGCAGCGCCAACAGCATCCTTAGCATGATCGCTAGTCGGCTTGATTGTACCTACATCAATCATTGCTGCGCCATTTCTCATGGAATGGCGCAGTAGTGTTTGTTGTATACTTTATTTTTATATGTTTTGTTGTGGGTAGTTTTAAATAAATTATTTAATGATCACAAGGACATCATAGAAATAAGATTTGGCCTTTACAGTATATCAATTGGTTTCGGAGATATTATAAAATTACTAAATCGCAAAATAACTTTCATTCATACCTCAGTAAGCATAGAACATGCTTAGTGCGGATGTTTTATCCATTTACCCATAAATTGCGTTGTGCAAATACGTTATTTTTCTGAATTGCGAGATTTACTGCGGATTGATGACCCTTCTAACATAACATAACATAATAATAATCTTTATTACATAAGAAAGTGAATTACAAAATAATAGTGTGAAGTCCCTGACACTTGTGCTAGGTGATAAACCTGTGTTACAAGTGCCAGTGCCCTCTCCCGGGAGTAAATACTATTGAAAACTTATGCAATAAGACTAACAATGAAAAAAAAAAATAATAAGACTAAACTAATACAAAAAAGTTTAGAAAAAGCCTGTAGTGGTGATTGTGTGTGTGTGTGTGTGTGTGTGCGTGTATTATGTGTGGTGGGTGTGTGTGTGTGTGGGTGTCCTTGAAGTATGTGAGTATGTGTGTAAATTGAAATTGAATGTACAGGAAAGGTTGACTGGGATCGCAAGTAAAGGGTGAAGTTGAGTGCCTCTCATAGGCTAGAATTTATATTACGAAAGAGTTTATAAAATTTGCTCTGTTTCGTCGTAATTGAGGGACAGTAGCCAAGACTTTACACTCAGCTTGACCTTATGCAGGGTAAGTTTATAAATTGATAGGGTCTTGTTGATTTTATTGTACATAAGGGAACTTTGTACACGAAAGTGTCGTCGGGCAAGCGCAGAACGATACTGAACAGATTCGCAGATAGGAAAGCCAATCCGCCTATTGGATAGATTTCTATCAAGCGGCATCGTGGAATGTCGACGCAAGACAGTGCGGAGGACATAGAGTTTTCTCACCGTGAGTACTTGGGCTTCGGAGTACAACTGGGTTGTGGGGTAGTCCCTTTTACGGAAATACATAACTTTGAGGACAGCCCTCTGAGCTCTTTCCACCCTAAGAATCACGGTCTTGAAAGTTCCTCCCCACACCGGGATGCAGTAGGTAATAATCGACTCACACAGGGAACGATATACAAGTGAAGCCGTTTCAATGTCGGCCGAATGTCTGAGCTCTTTAAATAAATAAATTAGTTTACGAAGCCGGGAGCATAGTGTATCCGTATGAACACGCCAATCCAGCCTCTCATCGATATGAACGCCTAAATATTTAATATTTGAGACCATAGCAAGGCAATTACAATTGCAAGGAGAGGCATCATGACAAATATGCGCTTTTATTTTAGTTGAATCCGTTGGTGATTTAGGTGAATTTGGTGGTAGAAACTGAATTACTTTAGTCTTCGAAACATTGAGCGTCAGGAGATTAATGGAAAGCCAGTCCATAACAGTTCTCAAGGTGAGTTCAGTTCTATGTTTAGCTTTGTCCCAGGTCTCATCATAGATCAACAGAGCTGTGTCGTCTGCATAAGTAAAAATGTCACAATGAATGAGAGATAATTGACAAAGGTCATTTATATATATTTGAAATAGTGTGGGTCCCAAGATACTCCCCTGAGGTATACCGTAGCTGATAAACTCTTCGTCACTAAAAACAGAATCTATTTTAACACACTGGCTACGCCCACTGAGGTAATCTTTGTAAATATCCAGGGCCACACCACGTATTCCTATATGCTCCATTTTGGCCACAAGTCTGGGAACAGAAACTGTATCAAAGGCCTTCGTTAAATCTAAGAAAACACCATAGCATTTAAGGCGAGTGTCTAGTTTGCCAATCAGAGCATTGGTGAAATCAGAGACGGCATCTTCTGTGGAGATACCCGAACGAAATCCATACTGGTTGTCTGCAATTAATTTATTTTTTGAGAGGAATTTCGTTAAGTTAGTGTTGAGGATTCGTTCAAGTATTTTAGATAAAGAACTGAGCACTGAAATTGGCCGATAATTGGACACGTCATCTTTAGCTTGACCTTTGTGCACTGGATGGATTACTGCTCGTTTGAAAGCTTTTGGGAAAACTCCCGAATTGATGGCACAATTACATATATGAGCAATGAAAGGAGCTAGAATGGAGCTAGACTGCTTTAAAATAATTGCTGGGATGTTATCCCATCCAATAGCACAATCACTGCGTAAACTAAGAATTGTACTTATTACAAGTTCTTTATCAATTACTGGAATCACTAGAGAGTTAACAGGAGACGGGGACGAAGATGAGTAAACGGATGGTCTTGTAGAGTCAAATTTAGATGCAAGGTTTGTTCCAATGTTAACAAAAAATTTATTGACATTATTGACTGATACGATAGGGTCGACGGAAGATTGAAGCAGAGCATTCGGAGAGTGCCTTTGTTGGTTACTGTGTGTGATAGATTTAATAACTTTCCACGTAGCTCTCGGATTGTTATTAGCTTTAAGAAGTTCTGCTTTTTCATAGGCACGTTTTAGTTTTTTAAGTAGGGAATTACAGAAGTTGCGGTACCGCGCGTATGAAGTTTTTAATATTAGATTATTGGGTGACTTACTGACCTGTCGGTGCATTTTGTCGCGATTACGTAGGCAACGGACCAAGCCAGCCGTCATCCAGGGTTTTCTAACTGTTTTTCTATTTGGTGTGTGATAAATTGTAGTATGTTTTGTTATGGCAGTTTGTATGTCGGAA
Source organism: Cosmia pyralina (assembly GCA_946251885.1). Taxonomy (NCBI): domain Eukaryota; kingdom Metazoa; phylum Arthropoda; class Insecta; order Lepidoptera; family Noctuidae; genus Cosmia; species Cosmia pyralina. The sequence continues at coordinate 15,571,427 of OX276369.1, read as the reverse complement.
ATTAAAATGTTGGTTGCTAGGTCTGGGTCTGCAGTACTAAGAATAGGAGAAAAATCAATGTTACCTATTTCATTTTTTATGGCCTCATAGTCATATCGGATCAAATTATTTATTGATGGGGATTCAGCTGATTTATTACTATCCAGAAATATAGCAACAGGAAGATGATCAGTAATGTGGGTGTCCAGCACGATAATCTTTGCAGGGGATTTAGTTTTCATCATGACATGGTCCAGGCAGTTATTTATCCTCGTCGGGAAAGTGTGGGCAGGCAATAAACCATGCGTTGCTGTTAAGGTTAAATAATCGTCCGCATGACGATCAGTATTGCCAGACTTGATATCAATATTAATATCACCTATGAGCATGATGTTATTTTGGGATTTAACAGATGTAATTATTTCACTCAGACTAGAGTAGAAGTTAGTAGGGTTTAAATAGGATGGGGAACGATATACTGCGATTATAGCTGCGTTATCAAAGCGAGTTAAATGTTACTAACACTAGTCTTTAAGAACATTGTTACTAACAAAATGGACACCATGGTCTGAAAATAAAGTATTATTATTGCGTCTAGTCGCCGAGCTGTCGCAGTCGCATGTCGCATAGTGTGCGCCATATACACTAGATTGGCGTCATAATGATGTTAAGAATCTTCTCTGGCATTGACTCTATAAAATAGAAATAAAAATTGCAAAAACCCGTGACGTCGAGAGCCGTAACGATATTTCCTGTTTGTAGTAGCGGCGACAAGCGATATTACTACAGTAGCTACAGCTGTTGAGAAATTAGAAATGAAGCTCTATTGGATTGTGGCTAGATTTTCTTTTTGACTAGATTTTTGTACAGTGTTACTGGCTGTTTCTTGCAAGCTTTAATTGTATGCTTATCATCATCTTCCTGCCCTTGTCCCATGGTACGTTGGGTCGGCGCACCACGGTTCTCTTCTTCCATTCTCCCCTGTCAACCGTCACGCTATCATTCACTCCCTTCTCTTTCATATCATTCCTCACACAATCCATCCATCTTTTCTTTGGCCTTCCTCTGCCTCTCCATCCATCAACATGTATACTCATCACTCTTTTAGTCACATGCGTTTCCTCATCACGCCCATACCAAGACAAACGATTTCCTTTTAACTTTCTGTCACTGGCGCTACTTTCAAACTTCCTCTTATATACCTACCTACTCATTTCTTTATCCATTCTCTCGTCACTCCACACTCGGATTTCCACTTTAATTGTATTGCCCGTCAGCTCGCCGTCCGGTAAGGACCAGGCCCGGGTCGACGGCGCGTTGTGTTCCACGTGTGCCTCAAAGAGATGTCAGCAGTGACGGGGTCCAATAGGGCCGATGCCGCCGGGGTCGCGGGTTGTTCGAAAGAGATACCGTGGATCTGGCACAGGCAACTGAAGGAACACGGGTGGGTTTTAGTCAGTAAAAGTCTGACACGCCCTCCCGCTCCGCCCAGAGCGGGAGAAGTCATTTGATGATTATTTCCCATCCACAAAAAAAAAAAGAAAAAAAAGGTGACGATAACCGACTTTTAATGATTTTAAATTGAAGATCACGTCTAAACGAGTAGTGTTAATGATTTGGAAAAAATATATGTTCAATGGCTAAATTATGGTATCATTCTGTGGGGAGAAAGTACTGACTTTTTGGACCTTTTCATTCAGCAAAAGAGATGTGTCAGAATATTAATGAACATAGACCAACGAGAGAGTTGTAGGCCACATTTTATTACACATAAAATTCTCACACTACTATAATACACATATACTGCAAAGTTGTATATTCGATAGGGAAAATAGGCACCTCTTCAAATCTAATATCGAGCTATATGAAAACTATAACCGACGGAACAAGAATAGACTAGTACTACCCATCACAAATTTAAAATTTATTGGGAAAAGCCCATATTCAAGACTAGCTAAATTATTTAATAAACTACCGGAAAGTTTAAAATCCCTACCTAATGACTCAATTTTCTCGAAACAGTTGAAATCTCTGTTAATAAAGAAAGGCCCGTTGAAGAATTTAAAGCTGACAAATTTTGAACCGATTGCCATTGTAACAATATGCTTGACGTAAATGTGAAACAATAAATGACAATACTATATTTTATACTTACCTACATGACTAAAATGAAAAATGTATAAATTGATTTGATAATAATGAGTTACTTTGAATAAAATGTAATAATTTATTGATTAATGTTTAGTATAATGTAATGAATTGTACCTAATAATTAGTGTAAATATTATAATATTAACTTGTTATGAAACATTTGCAGTGCCCTTACAGGGTGCATGTCTTAATACTGCGTCATGACATTTTAATGCATGCCTACTAACCAGTGTTTTACATGCTAGCAAAATAAATAAATAAATTAGAGCTTTTTCTTAATAACTTAATACGTGAATATTTTAGATTATGTTTATATTACATTATGATACACTATGTAGTGTAATTTAATTAGTAAAGTTGTCTAATGCAAATAAAAACTGAGAATCACGCAAAAACTATCGCGCGTATTTTTATGAAACCTTCACCATTTTAAAGACAATTTAATTATTTATGTTTTAGTATACGTGTTTTAATATGTTTTTATGAATAATGCGTCTAATTTGGGACAACGTTCCTTGATGGGTAAGTCATATTACTGGCCGGACGTACCAGTACGACGCGTAGCGCGAGCTTAGCACAGAACACGCAAGCTATGCACTCAAGGCCGTTGGCATATATCTGCGTCTTAACGGCTGAACGGATTCCGATGAAATTTAACACAGGTAGACCATGGCCTGGGCTAGAGGACATGGAAAGGAAGAATGAAAAGAAAGAAAATCCGTTTATTTGACGCTAAGAACATAGGACTTTTGATCAGTAGTAGAACGTTCTCGTAGGATATTTTGCGACCTTCACGCGGGCAAAAAAAGCTAGTTTCTCCATAAATTCTAATAAGAAATAATGAGCAGCAAATTACAAAAAACTTAATAAAATTAGAATTTCGCGGTCTTCCCATTGGTAAGTAACGGGGTTTGGAACACAATAATAAAATTATTGTATTGTGTTTGGAGCATTGGTATGGCCTAATAGAGCATATAGAATTTAAAAAAATATTTATTTTTAAATTCTATTATGTGTTAAGAGCAAGAATGAAAAGGAATCATTGATTAGAGAATTCAAATTGAATATTTTGAACGTTGGACTAATTCAAACCATATTAACAAACCCTAGGGCAGCAATTGCAAAGAGGTTGTGTGGCCTGCACCCTAATTGCGTAACACATTAACGATCGGAGTTGGTTTCATTTTGAAACAAATTGCTAATCAATTGCTTCATATGTTCGAAAAATTTGTCTGCTCGACAACGTAAATAACGCAATGAATGTTGTTGAACTGTCAAAATGAAACCAACTCCGATTGATAATGTGTTACGCATTAGAGCGCTGGTGAAGCCTATTAGTCAATGATTCTCTTTCGCACATAGTATGTAGTTATTTAAATGATACTTAATTTATTTTTAATAAGGTACGATGGGGTTGGCATATCCGTGTGGATAAAAATCCCTTTTAAAAACATAGAATTAAAAAATCTATTACAATGCTCTGTTACATTAAAGTAAACCCATAATCCTCTTAATTCTTTAACAGTGAACGTGTGGACGATATTTTATTGAAATTGCTTTAATTGCTATCGAATAAAAAAGTTTTTCACATTAAAAATGCAAATTTTGAAACTAAACTAGCTAAATGCGTTTTGCGATTTTTCGTATCGAGTCTAATTGTGTGTTTTGGCTCACAATTAACTAAAGAAAATCTTTAATTTTAATAATCATGAAAAAGATTAAGGTTTTGTAGTTTTTAGGGTTCCGTACCTCAAAAGGAAAAAACGGAACCCTTATAGCATTACTTCGTTGTCCGTCTGTCTGTTTGTCTATCTGACAGTCTGTCAAGATCCTTTTTCTAAGGAACGCGTGGAGGTATCAAGTTGAAATTAATAACAAATACGTAAGTCTATGGTCTCTTAGAGTCCTAAAAAACTCAAGCTTCTAAGTCAACGCAATAAAAAAATACGGCCATTTTGCGACACATTTCGATACTCGCAACTGTCACAAGTAAATCAAAACCTATAAGGTACTTCCGGTTGACCTAGAATAATGGAATTTGGCAAGAAGCAAGGTCTCCCAGCACAAGTAAAGGAAAAAGTCCGAAAATTGATAATTTGTAGTTTTATGACATAAAAAATTTTTTTTTGGGATCCATTGTTAAGTTTGTTTTTGGGATAAATTCTTTTCAGCTACGGAACCCTTAATTGTGCGTGTTCCGACACGCACTTGGCCGGTTTTTGAGGACAAAAATTGATTTTGCGTGCAGCCGAAACGCGTCAAGATATCTTCTTTGGGACCCGTATCGCCATACACGGTGCGGCGGTTTCTCCAAAATTTTGTCGTGAGCATATTTGACTAGAATTGAGCAATTTGATTTGCACAAATGAACAAAACAGACATAGCACAAGCAAATCGTGTTGAATGGAACTCCCCTCCCGGAAATGACAGTACAGTCAACCGCCTTCATCAGGTTACACGTAAACTACGAAAAGCACCCTTACTGCTACACAATATTGGCGCTGTCAATGTAAATCGTCCCCATGTGCGTGCGCTTGAGTGTAGAAATCAATCAGATTCGAGACGGGAGCAGCATGTTTAAGTAACCTTCGACTTATCTAAGAGTACTTCAAATACTGGGGTGACGGTGACTTAAAAATCAATTTGATACAATGTTTTTTGTGAGGAGCTCGTGGCTTAATAATAACAGCCGCACGGGTCGATCTTCAAGGTTAAGCAACAGTTGCCGAGGTCAGTCAGTGGATGGGTGACCATTTATTAGGTACATACCGATAAAGCACGTTACGTGCTCCCGGCTGTGATTCGTAATTTGACAGTCGTTACGAGTAGTCAGAAGCCCAAAAGTCTGACAGTCCAGTCTTACCAAGAGGTATAATCAGGTATCATGTTACCCAGTAACTGGGTTGTGGAGGTCAGTTAGGCAGTCGCTCCATGTAAAATACCGGTATTCAGCTGCAACCGGTTAGACTGGAAGTCGACCCCAACATAATTTTGAAAAGGCAGATAGATGATGTCAATGTTTTGTAAGATTTGCATAAATGTATAATATAGTAGGTACCTGGGCGATCGAGCTCTGCTCGGGTGAAAATAAGAGAAAACGAATTTTCCTAAAAATGAGACCTAGCTAGATCGATTTTTCGCCCGCGTAAACCCCTATAAATATTGCCACTTTCATCGAAGTCGTTAGAGCCGTTTTCGAGAACGTGATTACATATACCTACACAAATATTGGTCATTTAATAGTATATGATACGGCAATAATAATTTAGATTTTTCACGGCAATAATAAGTTAATTTAGAATTTGACAATCAATTGGGATTGTACTCTGCTTGTAATAATATAATTCAATCATGATTCAAAAGACACGTGGCGCCATCTATTATCATAAGAACGTTATTGTTGTTTTCCTCGGGAACAGTACTTTTTTCGGGATGAAAGGTACCCTATGTCCGTTTTTGTACACCTGACAACGTACCTATATATACAAAATTTCAGGATGATCGGTTCAGTGGTTTAAGCGTGAAAAGGGAACAAACAAACAAACTTATTTTCGCTAGAGTCGCGTTCCTTCTGTGTGAACGCTTTCTTTTTAACCGACTTCAAAAAGGAAGAGGTTCTCAATTCGTCGGAACCTTTTTTTTTTTTTGATGTATGTTCCCCGATTACTCGAAGATGGCTGGACCGATTTGGATTTTTTTTTTGTTTTATTCGAGAGGGTACATCACAGTTGGTCCCATATAAAATTGATTAACTTTGCTTCGGTAGTTTTTGAGTTAGCTTCAATAATACGTATTTTTTCCTCACTTTTATATGGATGACGTTCTAGTTTGTTTTGCAGGTAGTGGTATTACAATTTGTGTGGGGTAGGTACACATCTAAAAAGTGAAAAATAAAAACTTTTTTACAAAAAATTACAACCGACTTCCAAAAACAACACTACAAAGTGAAAAATAACTTTAATTTCGGAAGTCGGTGGCAAAAAACGAAAATACATTTAACTAGACACCGACTTTCGAAATTAAAGTTATTTTTCACTTTGTAGTGTTGTTTTTGGAAGTCGGTTATATTTTTTTGTAAAAAAGTTTTTTAAAATATACAATGGATTTTGGTGAGGTTTTCACCATCTATTGAATGATTTATTCTGGAACGTTTGTGTGTACTATAAAATAAAACTTAGTAATCTCGATGTTTTACGAAGCAGTTCAAGGTCGCTGGTTTATTCAAGAGACTAACAACTCGCCCCTGCTTCGCACAGGTGCAATGGCGTAGGTAGGTATGGTATCGGTATCGGTATCGACTCCGCACAAAAAGCCACCTGCTTGGGATGTCAGTGACTCTTCCATTAAAATACTCCATGATTGACTGACAGCTCTACAATTTGATTACTGATACACGCCAAACGTCAGGCGGAGCCGGGAGTCGCGACGTGAATAGCAATGACTGACTGTGTTCGTCGCAGTATACCCGAGATATGTTGGGTTCAAAACTCAGTCGAACAAACTGCAATATGGTAGAAATACCTTATGTAGAAAGTACAGCTCGAGATGGTGACCTCACATACCTTTATCGTATTGTTATCCCACGGGGACCGTACATTACTGGGATGAAAAGTAGCCTATGTGCTATTCCAAACTATGATCTATCTCTGTGCCAAACTTTAAGATCCGTTCAGCCGTTTTGGAGCAATTGAGCAACAAACCTCCATCCAAGGAAACTTTCGCATTTATAAATAGTGGTAAGTTTGGTCAAGCTCGAGTAAGGAGGAGCTCGTGGCTAAGTACCTAATAACAGCCGCACGGATCGATCCACATGTTAAGCTACGCTTGCCGCGGTTGGTCCGTGGATGGGTGACCATCTTTACATACTGAGACTCCTCCGTGCCTCGGAAAGCACGTTAAGCCGTTGGTCCCGGCTGTCATTCGTGGATCTTTGACAGTCGTTACTGGTCGTCAGAAGCCCGAAAGTCTGACAATCAGTCTTACCAACGGGTATCGTATTACCCAGTTACTGGGTTGTGGAGGCCAGATTGGCAGTCGCTCCATGTAAAATACTGGTATTCTGCTGCATCCGGTGTTGGGAAAAAGCTAGGCAGTAAGTTTGGTAAAAGTTAAAATCTCGAATTTGGGAAATAACCATAATGAATCACTTTAAAACTTAGTTACATGAAATGATATAAAATGGTAAACATAATTTAAATAAATAATAATAATAATAAACATATAAATACATATAACTAATTGATAAAAAGGTAATGATACTGGTTTTGAGTACGTGGTGTTTCTAATGAGATCTGAACGTGAACTGGCCCACATTTTGGTGAACGAGCGAATGAGCATACTTTCGTTCGATACAATTATGCATTTTCGCTGAGTGTTTGATTAAAACTCGAACACCTTAATATTCGTTACAACGTGACGTTTTGCATCCTCGTCAAATGGTATAGACCATCAAACCGAACAACTTTTTCCATGGTACCAACATCGAAATCACAAAAAATTATCAGCCGTCCCATACATTTGCGTCGAGTAGGTATTGAAGTTTTCTATGGGACAGTTGAATTTTTTTTTCGCGAATACGATGTTGGTCCCATGGAGAAAGTTATTCGGTTTGATGTTCTGTACCACACCTTGAAATTTGACGAAGATGCAAAATGACACGTTGTATATAGTTGTGCTATGAGACCTGCTTTGCTTCTTGTCAAATTTCATGATTCTAAGCCAACTGTAGCACCCTTTAGGTTTTGATTTATACCGTATTTTTTTACTGCGTTGACTTAAAAGCTTGATTTTTTTAGAACTCCAAGGGACCATAGACGTATGAATATGATATTTTCAACATGATACCTTCACACGTTCCTGTGTAAAAGGGTCTTGATCCTATAAGGGTTCCGGGAACCCTAAAAACATGTCAATCTGCCTAGCCTCTTCCCAACTATGTTGGGCTCGGCTTCCAGTCTAATCGGATGCAGCTGAATACCAGTATTTTACATGGAGCGGCTGCCTATCTGACCTCCACAACCCAGTAATTGGGTAATACGATACCCCTTGGTAAGACTGGTTGTCAGACTTTCGGGCTACTGACGACCCGTAACGACTGTCAAACATCCACGAATGACAGCCGGGACCAACGGCTTAACGTGCTTTCCGAGGCACGGAGGAGTATCGGTATGTAAATATGGTCACCCATCCACGGACCGACCCCGGCAAGCGTAGCTTAACCTGATGGATCGACCCGTGCGGCTGTTATTACTTAGCCGTTATTACTTATTATTAATCATTTTATTTCAGAATAAAACATTCCATACATTGTTAGTAAATAATACTTATATCTATGTTAGTACTTAAAATTATTAATAAATAAATTATTTATTTATTAATTATTATTTACAATTCATTCGGGGATTACAAGCGTGATGCTATGTTTTGTTAATGTCAAGTACTGGTACATAATACACACATCAAAAGTGTCTAGGGATCAACATATATTTTTGCAATAACTTTTCTCCTGATTGATATTAATTAAAATTTTCTTTAAGGATTCATCAAATAAAGTGTTTTCGTTTGTCACAGTAACGATAAACCAAGTCACCTTTGCATTAATAAAGAAATTTGCCATTTTCCTAATAAAGGGATTTTTGACATTTGAACCACTAACATTAAAGTTCGAAAAAAAGACTGAAATAACAGTTTTCTTTAAAATTTTATTGGGTAACTTAAACAATTAATAATCCGTGTTTCTACCGCGAACACTAACAACACAAGAACATCGGTTTGGCATACTCAAAATGAGTTCATCCAAATCACGCTGTGGAATGGCCGCCCATGTTCGTTGCAACAACAAAAAAAGGTCTTCTTGCGACTGGATACCCTCCATATTCGGCAGAGCTCTTCTCTGTAGCATATCCCATGCATGCTCAATCGGGTTCAAGTCTGGCGACTGAGCAGGCCAGGGCAGGACATTGATGTTAGCTGCGGCGAGAGTCTGTCTTACAACTCTTGCGGTGTGCGGTCGTGCATTATCATGCATTAACTGAAATAAGGGACCGATTTGCACTTGTAGAGGAACGATGACGTCTGATACAATCGTCTCAGCATAAATTTGAGCGTTGAGGTTGCCTCTGATCCAAATCAACTCAGTTCTTCCGCCGATCCAAATACCCGCCCATACCATGATGGTTCCACCACTATAAGGATGGACTTCCTGGCAGGATTTTAATCGCTGTTGGCGTCCAGGGGTTCTCCAGTGTCGTATACGTCTTGTATCCGGTCTCATACCAAAACGAGACTCATCAGAAAAGCACACGAAACGCCATTGTTCTTCTGCCCAATTTCTGTGTTCAAGAGCCCATTGATATCGAATCCTACGATTGTGCATTGCTATAGGTGGTACCCGTTGCGGTCTTCGGGAATGAAGGTTCACTTCATGCAAGCGGTTTCTGACTGTTTGGTCGCTAATTAAGTTCCCTGAAGAGTGATGAAGCCTCACGGCTAACATCATGGCGGTTATAGTTGGAGCTCTTCGAGTTAAGATTTGAATGTATCGGTCTTGTCTCCGTGTGGTGCAGCGATACCGTCCTCCATGGCGCTCAGCCACGGTACCAGTGCTTCGGTAACGTGTCCAAAGTCGACTGATAACACTCTGACTTGTATTCAGAGCTAAAGCCACAGTACGTTGCCGGGAACCAGCTTCTATCATTCCCACGGCTCTGAGCATTTCTTCCCTGCTTAAATGACGTCGCCGCTCCATAATAACGTTGGTTTTAATCAGTAGTAGGGAAACAGTAGCACTAATAATGTCTTCAATGCGTTGTATGTTTTTATAGGGAAAATATTGACAGCTGATTTTCATCTTTTACTCGAATTTGATTCACAGTTCCTGATTCAAATTATGAAATGCACCAAAAAGGATCCATATAAATTTATAAAATCATAAATTTATTACAAAGCCACATCTCAATCTCAAGAAATCCGCATAAAAATGCTTGATCCCTAGACACTTTTGATGTGTGTATTTTTATTTATTACTAGCTGAGCCGACAGACGTTGTCCTGTCCAAATTTCAATAATTCATACAAAATTCCCATAGAAAATGCACTTTCAGTTTTGCCCGATTTTCCCAATTTTTCTCATCATAAAAACCTTCTCCAGACAATAATAAACACAACAAAAAAAGAATTAGCGAAATTGGTCCATCCGGAAATAGGGATTCATTTTTAACCGACTTCAAAATGGAGGAGGTTCTCAATTCGTCGGAACATTTTTTTTTTTTTTTATGTATGTTCCCCGATTACTCGAAGATGGCTGGACCGATTTGGATTTTTTTTGTTTTGTTCGAGAGTGTATACATCACAGTTGGTCCCATATAAAATTGATTAACTTTGCTTCTGTAGTTTTTGAGTTAGCTTCAATAATACGTATTTTGTCCCCACTTTTATATGGATGATGTTCTAGTTTGTTTTGCAGACAGTGGTATTTGAATTTGTGTGGGGTAGGTACACAACTAAAAAGTGAAAAATAAAAACTTTTTTACAAAAAAATACAACCGACTTCCAAAAACAACACTACAAAGTGAAAAATAACTTTAATTTCGGGAGTCGGTGGCAAAAAACGTAAATACATTTAACACCGACACAGACACCGACTTCCGAAATTAAAGTTATTTTTCACTTTGTAGTGTTGTTTTTGGAAGTCGGTTGTATTTTTTTGTAAAAAAGTTTTTTTTTTTATATACTCGTATATAGACTAGCTGACCCGACAGACGTCCTGTCCAAATTTCAATAATTCATACAAAATTCCCATAGAAGTTTTTCCGAAAACTTTTCCAAATTTCCTCTTCATAAACCATCCTCGGATTTCAACGAATATTAGAAAAACAAAAAAAAAGCAGAATTGGTCCAGCCGTTGTCGAGTTTTGCGCTTAACAACACATTTAGCCATTCATTTTTATTTATATAGAATATGACGGCCGTTTTATATGACGGAGCCGCGTTCCTAGAAGCCCAAGCTTTCAGTATAATAATACGTAGAGGATGTTGTTGGGGCTGCCTCGATTTTGCAGCTCGACACGTATGTTTACGGAAGCGAGGCTGGACGACTTCTATGCCGTCTTTAGATGTGCGTCTATGCTGCGGCGGTTCAGGAACAACATCCTTGCTACGCTGGCGGATACAATAGATGGGCCGTTTATCAGGCACTGGGTGGGTAACATGTGCGCGCAGATGTCCATGTCGCACAATTAATTTATGTTTTAAATAATTACTAACATTTAGGCTAAACTCAAACTCAAACTCAAAATCAAAGCATTTATTTCAAATAAACCAATTACAGGCACTTTTGAATTGTCAATGGGTCGGTCAGTCAGAAAGATGAAGCTAGTTGCCCATTCCAAAGCGTAGTAGATCCCTATGGAGAAGAACGGGCAAGAAACTCCACGGACACTCTTTTAAATCATAATATTTTTACAAAATATTGGTTACATCGTTCAAGTCGAAAATATACATGTGAGAACAATGTAGAAAGACGTGCACGTTAAAAAGCGTCCGTAATAAAAAGATAAAAACTAAAACAACTAAATTAAATATTAAAATTAAAAATAAGCCATGGCAGCTAAGAGACGACCAGTCCCAACTGACGGCGCCCGTTCACGAACATGACGCATGGATCAGCACCAATTAGCTCAACCATTTTGTAGGGAACTTAATGATCCAACACACACGCCACCACCAGCGAGACATTTGAGTGAGCATGACATACTCTCAACCGCCAGGGCACACTCAAGTCAGTGAAAGACGTACCCAGTAAAAGGTAGCTTAATAGTAGCTACATAGTGCTCACACATGTGCTAAGGCTGTAATAACACTATATGGATGTTTGGTCTGAAATAAAAATTTGAATTTGAATTTACACTATAATTTGCTTACGAGTATATGGAGATAGATTTTAAGATATCTCATGTCTGTTACCCACTTAAGAAATACTTCAGGGAAGACACTTTCTTATAAAAATAAACGTCTTAAAAATCGATCTCGCGTTCATAATCCAAGATTGTTCGAAATCTAATCGCAGGGCGGAAGTAAATCCCGCGTTCATTTCCCGGGGCGACGACGTCCCGGAGCGAATCCCGGCGTGAATCCCGGGATCGAGGCTTAAATACTTTCCAATGAAAATTGAATTTGATTGGTAACTAGTTTGTGGAAGGAAATATTTTGTAGAGTAAATCAATTTGTATCATTAAATTGGGTCATGGTCGAGGGTCGGGGGTCGGGGGGCACTTGACAATTTTAAAAAGAAAAAGAAAGAAATCAAGAATATTTAACACAGTTCGTGAAACACAAAGTACCATTTATTACAAACATGAATACTAAAGGCATGTCTCCTGTGCGTGTTTTTGCGAAACATTTCACAAAACACTTTACATATAAACATTTGTTTTCATACACAAGCTGTCCTGGGTAGATATTCAAATATTTTTAGTTACACATTTTGTGTAGATGTCGTAATAAGTTCCAACGAGGAAGAAGTGCTATCAGTGTGACAACAGATGTGCGCGGTGCGCGCGGCAGTTGATAATGAAACAAACCCTTCCCCTCTTCCCTTGCGCGGGGAATGTTGTCCATGCAACTCGGAAAACAAAAACATCGTGTTTGCATACACAAATGTTTGTTGCGATGTTTTTGTGTCATGTTTCGAAAAAACACGCACAGGAGACACGGCTTTACCTACACATTGATCTATTTAAAAACAACAATGGTTTTTCAGCAGCTTTTTGGCAGAGCTCGATGGTCAAACGCTACTGCTGAGCATGAGGTCCTGGGTTTAATTCCCGAAGTTCACAAAGTTGAAATTTGGTACACACATGAATTTCTGTGACGGACACGGACGTGTATGTAAAGTAGTTTTGCGGGCCAATAAGAATAACTAAAAAAACATTTTTGCAAACTGTACCGTGTTCAAATGAAAGAGCTTAATAAATTGTTTTAAAGTTGTTTATGAAAATGGACGAACATTTGCCATTCCTCCTCTTATTTCCGAAACTACAGAGGCCAACATTTTGAAAAAAAAAATACAGGAAATAATTCTATACTTATACATTACAGGAAACCTATAAGAAGTCTGTGGTCTTAAAATAACATGGTAAATCTCCCCATATTGTGAGTACAAACTTACACTTGCAGTTGGAATGTATTGTATGTTTTTCAACTTGTTAAGTTTGTTCTTGGTATAAATTCATCCCAACTACGGAACCCTTAATTGTGCGTGGTCCAACACGCACTTGGCAGGATTTTTTTTACAAGATGTAACTTATACAGGGTGTTTGGTGCATCGTTTGCCAAATTGAATTGGCCGAAAGAAGAGGTCATTTGCTATCGCTTCAGGCTCAAGTACTCATTTTTGGCCACACCGGTTTTTTTATTACAACTTTCTAATTTTTATTTTGAAAAAATCCAAAACTCAGCATTAAAGCTTAAATTAAAAAAAAGTTTTAAGTGTAGTCGTCAAATTTCATTTTTATTTACATATGTACTGTTGTATGGCTCTATCAAATTTAAAATTACTTGCCAGTTACATCTAGTTTTTTTTTAATAAATCACAAAGTTTTTGGAAAAATAAAAAATGAACTTAAAACTCAACTTTAAATAGCTATAAAAAAAAAACTAAAAGCGATCGGGATCTTCGAATTATTTTAAAAAGTTCTCTAGTCTATCCCCTTTCCAACGGTATGCAATGTGTTAAAAAACTCTTTTAATATCTTTAATAATTAGCTAAATGTGTAGTCGAGACACATCAGGCTGATATTGGATATTACGTTTAAAACACTAGTTTTCGCATAAATTACATGCTATTAGTAGATAGATACTGTTATCTCACGTCTTACGTAGTCTCTTATCTCGTTCTTACATAGGGAACTTTCCTCGAAATTGAAAAAAAAAATACATTATTACAAAAATAATCATTTATTAATAAGTAATTTAATTACATACTAATCTTACAAGTCTTGTTCAAACTGTCTACCACTATTGCGTATGCACGCGCGACATCTTCGTCTTATCTCAAAAGACCTGTCTTCACTGAAAATTGGCAAATCAGCTAATAATAAGGGCAACTCTGTTTGCAGAAATTCTAAGTAATTATCCCCGTTCAGGTTGTCAGGTAAGTAGTGTGGTCCAATTACATGATTTGCAATGACTCCTGCCCAAACGTTCACACTAAATCGTCTCTGGAATGACCTTTGTCGTTTTACGCGTGGGTTTTGATCTTTTGCTGTCCAGTGGTGTAAGTTATGTAAATTGAGGATTCCCTCTTTAGTAAATTTGGACTCATCCGTCCACAGAATTCTTTTTAAAAAGACCGGATTATCCGCGTCTGAATGCAGTAAAAAACGACAAAACTGGACACGGTTATCAAAGTCTTGATTCTCGAGACCTACAACAAATAAAATACGCGTAAGAATGCATTACTTTCTCGCAAGATTTTTTTTTATTGTTTGTAAAAAGTACGGGCAGTACAATGTAAAAGACAATGGCCTGACCGCTGAAGGTTTAGGACAGCAAAAGATCAAAACCCACGCGTAAAACGACAAAGGTCATTCCAGAGACGATTTAGTGTGAACGTTTGGGCAGGAGTCATTGCAAATCATGTAATTGGACCACACTACTTACCTGACAACCTGAACGGGGATAATTACTTAGAATTTCTGCAAACAGAGTTGCCCTTATTATTAGCTGATTTGCCAATTTTCAGTGAAGACAGGTCTTTTGAGATAAGACGAAGATGTCGCGCGTGCATACGCAATAGTGGTAGACAGTTTGAACAAGACTTGTAAGATTAGTATGTAATTAAATTACTTATTAATAAATGATTATTTTTGTAATAATGTATTTTTTTTTCAATTTCGAGGAAAGTTCCCTATGTAAGAACGAGATAAGAGACTACGTAAGACGTGAGATAACAGTATCTATCTACTAATAGCATGTAATTTATGCGAAAACTAGTGTTTTAAACGTAATATCCAATATCAGCCTGATGTGTCTCGACTACACATTTAGCTAATTATTAAAGATATTAAAAGAGTTTTTTAACACATTGCATACCGTTGGAAAGGGGATAGACTAGAGAACTTTTTAAAATAATTCGAAGATCCCGATCGCTTTTAGTTTTTTTTTTATAGCTATTTAAAGTTGAGTTTTAAGTTCATTTTTTATTTTTCCAAAAACTTTGTGATTTATTAAAAAAAAACTAGATGTAACTGGCAAGTAATTTTAAATTTGATAGAGCCATACAACAGTACATATGTAAATAAAAATGAAATTTGACGACTACACTTAAAACTTTTTTTTAATTTAAGCTTTAATGCTGAGTTTTGGATTTTTTCAAAATAAAAATTAGAAAGTTGTAATAAAAAAACCGGTGTGGCCAAAAATGAGTACTTGAGCCTGAAGCGATAGCAAATGACCTCTTCTTTCGGCCAATTCAATTTGGCAAACGATGCACCAAACACCCTGTATAACGCGCAGCCTCTTAACGGGTCATTGTACTAATCATTATGAATAACTTTTATTAAGGGACCAAACCAGAAATCGCGAAGAAAAATATCAGCTATTCCCTACATTTTTACGAGTTATGCCTATGGACATAAATGTAGGGAACAGCTGATTTTTTTCGCGATTTTAAGTTTGTTCCTATAACAAAAGTTGTTCCTAATGATGATTACAATGACCCCTTAAGAGGTTGTGCGTTATTAAATTACACCTTGTATAAGACGGTTAACAATGATTCCGATATCCTATCTATAGATAAATATTGCCATCGGCTTGTTTTGGACATTTTCCCATGATCTTGTATCTATCAGAACTCACTTGAATAATCCTATTGATATTGAATTCGCACACAATATTCTAATAACGCCACAATTTCGAATATTCTATCAAAGAATTGATGAAAAGATTTAATAAAATCCCGCCCTGAGGTTACTCAAGGGTGTAAGAAGACATTTTTATTGAATATTACAATATATTCAGATCAGGTATTCAAATTATAATGACAAATGGTGTGAATAACTGGAGCTTTGTGATATCAATCAATTGCCTTGTGTGTAGCCATTTTGACTGGCTGGTAGGCAGGCATTATTTATATAGATAGACAAACACCAGTGTATGCATGTTTCCTGGACCTGTCAAAAGCATTTGACCTGGTTGCCTATAATGCCATGTGGGGAAAGCTTCGAGAGCCAGGTATTCCTGCTTCGTTGGCGTCCACGTTATCTGTGTGGTATAAGCAAAGAAACTTTCTAAAGTGATCAAATGAGCAGTCTGAACCCTACAAACTAGAGTGTGGTGTTAGACAGGGAGGTCTTACCTCCCCAAGACTGTTTTTCCAAACTAAGTAAATAGTGATGGGCCCGACTATGGGTTTTGCCAATCTTTGACTATCTTTAGTGATTAAACTATTGGATATATTTGATTTAATTTTTGTAAGCAGTCAGAGAACGTCGTAACTCAGTCATAAGATATACGAAGTTTAATATATTGTCGTCACCACCTAGTACAAACACGAAATAATTCCATGGTATCGACTGACTTTGATTTTGACAACCGATTTGTCAAGATATTTACGTCAAAATCGTCGTCGTCGTCGTGTTTACGTCGTATTTATCAATGTGTGGATGAGAGATTTTGAAATCACATAATCAATGTATCTGTGTTTGAAATTGCTAGCGAGTCGCCGCCTCGCCGCGGCTTCGACAAAAGTCGCTGCGTCTTTATGTTAAGGAATAAATATGCTAAGCACATAAACAAATAGGTGTTTTATTCTATCATTTTGAATGAAAATGACAGTTCGAAAAAGTGACATGCGGATGTGCCCGCTATGTGGGAAATTTAAAAGGAATATGTTTGAAAATTAAGCTTATTATTCCAAGTAGGCATACACTGGTATATCTATGAATATTTACATAATTTAAAATCTAACAATCTTAAGAAAAATATATGTACAATTATATAAAAAAAGGAGGGGAAATAATCATAGGGCATCAAAAAATTCGTCCGCATCGCTGTCGACAGGAAAAGTGCCCAAAAGGCTGGCAGCATTGCCACGTTGTATGGCAATGCTAATTCTTTGGCCAAAAAATAGGCCAGACCTTTGGTCACGTGTAGAGTCGACCAACCGGGTCTCCCTTGTTTGACCAAAAGGAATTTGACAAATTTTCACTTCCCAAAAAACTTTTCGCATAATTTCATTTGCCAAATTATTACTTAGCAAAAAATCTATTCACAAAAAGTTGTAACGCAAACCTAATGTTTGGCAAATGAACGTTTAAACTATAACTTGTTTACCAACTAGTACTTCTAACATTTTTTATTTAGTCAAATATATCATTTGGAATAACAGTTTCTATGCAAAATCAAATAAGACAAATACTTATTTAGTATCGTCAGTTTTCAATTCACCCTTTCCTATTCAGTCAAACTTCAATGACAAAAATGTGAACTACTAAGTGGGTAGGAGGTAAATCATAAATGGCGCTCAATGTGTGCTCTTCTTTTTCTATATAATGTAGTCGTTCCTGGCACAGTAGGTAGTAGGTCACAGTTTTAACCTAACCTAACCTAACCATTTTTTTAAAATAAGTAATTAACCTAATCTAAATAATTCAGTTCCGGGTAACCTACTAAAAACAATCTATTTTTTCTATTAATGCAAGTCGTTTCTGGCACTCGCCGGCCGCTACCGCGGCACCGCTCGCTTCGCTCGCTCGGCTCGTGCGTAGGAGGTCTCAGTTTTAACCTAACCTAACCTACCCATTTTTTTTAAGAAGAAATTAATCTAATAATAATAAATTGTTGAGTTCCGGATAGCCTACTAAAAACAATATATTTTTTTCTATTAATGCAAGTCGTGTCTGGCACTCGCCGGCCGCTGCCGCGCCACCGCTAGCTTCGCTCGCTCGGCTCGTGCGTAGGAGGTCACAGTTTTAACCTAACCTAACCATTTCTTTTTAAATAATTAACCTACTCTAACTACTTCCATAAATAAACTAATATTAACCATAAATTTGACTTGTTTCAGACAAATTCAAGCACAAAAACTTACGAAGAAGTACGCAAAAGACATCAAATTTAACCAGCAAGTCAAATGTCTAAAAATCTTATTTTTGCCTTAATATTTTTTGTCATAACACATCATTTCACCAAACGTTTATTGTCTGAATATTATTTGCTGTAATAAAACCTTTGATTAAAGACCAAATTCCATAATGACATTATACTTAGTAATATTTTGCCAAGTAAAAATTTGACCAAATGAAAATATGCGTACTAAAATCATTCGAAATATTGCAATGGTATAAAAAAAGGTTGCTAAAATTTGTTTGGGTAATGAAATTTTGTCAAAATCTTTTTGGCAAAACGGCAGGCACCCCGACCAACCGCTTGGCGATGTCCCGAAAAATTAAAAGGGCATTCGGATCCCATGGCCCTAGTGTTTCAACCCCAAACGGCTCGAACATATAAGTCCCAATAAGATTAGAGTATTTGCGCCGTTTGAGGTTTTCCGCACCCGCAGCAGCCGCCCCAGCACAGCCCACTGTGCTAAGAAGATGGAATGGCACTAGGGTGTCAACACACGTTGCAACCCACAACAAGTTCATACACTTAGTTCTACAGCATGATCATCTGCCCGCGTTTTCCCAACTATGTTAGGGTCGGCTTCCAGTCAATCAATCTGCCTAGCCTTTTTCCAACTATGTTGGGGTCGGCTTCCAGTCTAACCGGATACAGCTGAATACCATTATTTTACATGGAGCGACTGCCTATCTGACCTCCACAACCCATTAACTGGGTAATACCTACGATACCCCTTGGTAATACTGTTTGTCAGACTTTCGGGCTTCTGACGACCCGTAACGACTGTCAAAGATCCACGGCTTCCAGTATGAAATGAAATGAAATTGAATATTTTGTAAATAGCATATTGGAATCGCTTTTACACGTCATAGGTAATAAAAAAAAATAAAAATTAGCTCACCATTTACAATAAAATTAGACATTTAAAGAAACTTTTTAAGCAGTCTGTTCAACCAATTTTGACTTCTATTCCGTAGGCTTAAGGATGGCATTAAAGGCAAAAAAGTGGTTACAATACCAACTGTTTACTGCCGCTACCATTTGTCGTGCCACCAACGCAATAGAAGCCAAAATCGGTTGAACGGACTGTAAAAAAGGTTTGTTGAAATGTCAAATCTTATTGTAATAGATGGAGATGGAGTCAACATTTCCTATCTGACTACCCCTGAGAAGAAATGGCGAAATAAACTCAAAGTTTATTATGGTCAGGGCAGATGATGAGGACCATCTAACCGGACACAGCTGAATACCACTATATTACATGGAGCGGCTGCCTGTCTGACCTCGACAACCAAATTACTGGGTAATACGATACCCCTTGGAAACACTGGTTGTCAGACTTTCAGGATTCTGACGACCTGTAACGACTGTCCAAGATCCACGAATGACAGCCGGGACCAACGGCTTAACGTGCTTTCCGAGGCACGGAGGAGTCTCGGTATGTAAAGATGGTCACCCATTCACTGACCAACCGCGGCCAACCAAGTTTAACTTTCGATGGAGCCGTGCGGCTGTTAATATTTAGCCACGAGCTTATACACATGCATGGCTACAGAAATAAAAAGTTACAGTAGATATTTGTTCCACAACTGTATCTGTACTGCAGTACGTACCGTGGCGTAGGGCGGGCGGTAGGCGGGGCCGGAAGTCGCAGCGCCCCCGACGTACTCTGTGTGTTTCAAATTGAGAACAGACGGGATATGACGTAGTATAGTATGTTAGAGTAGTGATTTGATTTGTTTTATTGAAGTTCGATTGCTAAAGAGAAACAATCTAAAAAATATGAAGTTTTTAAGCCTACAAAAATGTATTTTTCAATACACTTCCTAGGAAACTGGTTCATATCGCACTACGATTAGGTTCACAATGCAATATATTTCACACGCGTGCGATTTTTCATTTTCCAACCCGTGTGCGGGAATAAAAATTGCCACAGATAACTTATACTCGTACCTATACTTAGTCCAAATTGGTTCAATGCCTCTATTCACACCGTCTCTATTCGGAGGTGAATGTTTTTTTTTTAATTTCGGCAAAGAGACATGCGTCTTTACGGCGTTAATATTTTTTGAATATTTAAATAATGTTTATAAATAGATTATTACAATAAAAAGAACGTTTATGAACTAATTAACATGTATTTGTGTTCTAAACTCAAAAATATTTGAATTTTCTATTTTTCATATTAGGCTGTTTATCTGCTTTATACCTTTGCTTCTCCTTCAACCTGGTGAAAGCAAAGCGCGGAAAAAAAAGAAAATTTAAGTCATAGTTTCCTAATAATTCATGACAAAAATGTTTTTCGTTATTTTATTTCTTCAACAGTGTATTGAAAAACGTCGTTTGATACACGTGGACATTTGTTATTGCAGTTCTCGGCTCGGGTGTTAATTCCGCCTCGAATACTTTAGCAAAAATTCTCCACTTGTATCAAAATGTACTATTGCACAGTGACTATGTCAAGCGCCAGGGTAGCGGCGGAATTCAAATTTTCTTACGTTTTTTGCAATTTGCAAGTCAGTATTAAGTGTATGTTGATTAAAGTATGATTCGCGACTTTAACAAATATGTAATTATAGAATTATAATCATTAGAATCAGTATTAATAGAATAGAATAATCCTCAAATGTCAATATTTCATGATACAGTAATTCAACAGGATTACTTGGTCTTATAGAGTTGTATTGATGACTTTAATGATTATAATTCTGTAAGTACATATTTGTTACGGTCATGAATCGCATTTTGATCAACATACAACCTAATACTGACTTGCAAATTAAAAAAAAAAACGCAATTTCTTTTGATCACTCTTTCATTTTTATCAAAACATCAATCAATCTGCGTAGCCTTTTCCCAACTATGTTGGGGTCGGCTTCCAGTTTAACCGGATGCAGCTGAATACCAGTTTTTTACATGGAGCGACTACCTATCTGACCTCCACAACACAGTTATTGAGTAATACGATACTCCTGGTAAGACTGGTCAAAGATCCACGAATGACAGCCGGGAGCAACGGCTTAACGTGCTTTCCGAGGCACGAAGGGGTCTCGATATGTAAAGATGGTCACGCATCCACGAACTAACCGCGCCAAGCGTAGCTTAACTCTCAATGGTGTAGCATTAAGGGTTGTCAATAGTTTTAGGTACCTTGGCCACATTGTCACGGGCGACCTAAGGGACGACCTAGATATAGAGAGGGAGCGCAGGGCGTTGTCTGTGAGGAGCAATATGCTTGCCCGCAGGTTCGCTCGTTGTACTACAGACGTCAAAGTTACTCTTTTTAAGGCGTTCTGTCAATCGTTTTACACGAGTGGCCTGTGGGTGTCATACACGCGCCGAGCCTACAACGTCCTGCGTGTTCAATTTAATAATGCTTTTAGGATGCTGTTGGGACTGCCGCGGCGGTGTAGTGCTTCGGGAATGTTCGCAGAGGCTCGCACAGATGGATTCCATGCCATTATGCGAAAGAAAGCGGCCTCCTTACTACAGCGCCTGCATAGTAGTAACAACAGCATTCTAAAAATGATTGCTGCCAGAGCGGACTGTCCCTTTCAGGGACACTGAGTGGGGACAGTCCTAGGTCTGACATAATATTACTGTACAAAACTAACAATACTAACCTATGTATAAGCATTATTGTTACTAACACCAATGTACTAACATATTTAATATGGACCTTGTCTGAAATAAAGTTTTATTTATTTATTTATTTAACCTGATCGATCGACCCGTGTTGATATTTGTATTAAAGAAATACACGTTTACGAAGTCCCGGCCATCAGCTAAGTCATAATACACACATCAAAAGTGTCTAGGGATCAACATATATTTTTGCAATAACTTTTCTCCTGATTGATATTAATTAAAATTTTCTTTAAGGATTCATCAAATAAAGTGTTTTCGTTTGTCACAGTAACGATAAACCAAGTCACCTTTGCATTAATAAAGAAATTTGCCATTTTCCTAATAAAGGGATTTTTGACATTTGAACCACTAACATTAAAGTTCGAAAAAAAGACTGAAATAACAGTTTTCTTTAAAATTTTATTGGGTAACTTAAACAATTAATAATCCGTGTTTCTACCGCGAACACTAACAACACAAGAACATCGGTTTGGCATACTCAAAATGAGTTCATCCAAATCACGCTGTGGAATGGCCGCCCATGTTCGTTGCAACAACAAAAAAAGGTCTTCTTGCGACTGGATACCCTCCATATTCGGCAGAGCTCTTCTCTGTAGCATATCCCATGCATGCTCAATCGGGTTCAAGTCTGGCGACTGAGCAGGCCAGGGCAGGACATTGATGTTAGCTGCGGCGAGAGTCTGTCTTACAACTCTTGCGGTGTGCGGTCGTGCATTATCATGCATTAACTGAAATAAGGGACCGATTTGCACTTGTAGAGGAACGATGACGTCTGATACAATCGTCTCAGCATAAATTTGAGCGTTGAGGTTGCCTCTGATCCAAATCAACTCAGTTCTTCCGCCGATCCAAATACCCGCCCATACCATGATGGTTCCACCACTATAAGGATGGACTTCCTGGCAGGATTTTAATCGCTGTTGGCGTCCAGGGGTTCTCCAGTGTCGTATACGTCTTGTATCCGGTCTCATACCAAAACGAGACTCATCAGAAAAGCACACGAAACGCCATTGTTCTTCTGCCCAATTTCTGTGTTCAAGAGCCCATTGATATCGAATCCTACGATTGTGCATTGCTATAGGTGGTACCCGTAGCGGTCTTCGGGAATGAAGGTTCACTTCATGCAAGCGGTTTCTGACTGTTTGGTCGCTAATTAAGTTCCCTGAAGAGTGATGAAGCCTCACGGCTAACATCATGGCGGTTATAGTTGGAGCTCTTCGAGTTAAGATTTGAATGTATCGGTCTTGTCTCCGTGTGGTGCAGCGATACCGTCCTCCATGGCGCTCAGCCACGGTACCAGTGCTTCGGTAACGTGTCCAAAGTCGACTGATAACACTCTGACTTGTATTCAGAGCTAAAGCCACAGTACGTTGCCGGGAACCAGTTTCTATCATTCCCACGGCTCTGAGCATTTCTTCCCTGCTTAAATGACGTCGCCGCTCCATAATAACGTTGGTTTTAATCAGTAGTAGGGAAACAGTAGCACTAATAATGTCTTCAATGCGTTGTATGTTTTTATAGGGAAAATATTGACAGCTGATTTTCATCTTTTACTCGAATTTGATTCACAGTTCCTGATTCAAATTATGAAATGCACCAAAAAGGATCCATATAAATTTATAAAATCATAAATTTATTACAAAGCTACATCTCAATCTCAAGAAATCCGCATAAAAATGCTTGATCCCTAGACACTTTTGATGTGTGTATTTGATTTGGTAACCGTTCCCTGACGAACTGAACAAATAGCTCAATTTCGTTAATGAGCTCCGTCATCGTCACCACTGGGTGTCACGGGAATGTGGGGTACTACAGTTACTGGGGGGACAGGATAGTGTCGGGGAAAGACGGCTAAAATAGCAAACGTTTTGTATTTGAACTATTACAGCTTTTAACCGACGAAAAAAAAAGGAGGAGGTTCTCAATTCGACACGTATATTTTTTTTTTTATGTATGGCCACGCATATCTTTTTACTGAGTTGTCCGATTTGAACATTTTTTGTTTTATTCAAGAGGGTATACCTCAAAGTTGGTCCCATATAAAATTGATTATCATTGCTTGGATAGTTTTTGAGTTAGCTTCAATAATACGTATTTTTTCCCCACTTTTATATGGATGATGTTCTAGTTTGTTTTGCAGCTAGTGGTATTAGAATTTGTGTGGAGTAGGTAGACCAGGTACCACAACTAAAAAGTGAAAAATAAAAACTTTTTTACAAAAAAATACTTGCAACCAACTTCCAAAAACAACACTACAATGTGAAAAATAACTTTAATTTCGGAAGTCGGTGGCAAAAAACCAAAATACATTTAACCAGACACCGACTTCAGTAACTGGGTTGTAGAGGTCAGATACACAATCACTCCATGTTAAATACCTACTGGTATTCAGTCGCATCCGGTTAGACTAGCAGCCGATTCCAACATTATTGGGAAAACTTTTTACAAAAAAAAAAAAAAAACAACCGACTTCCAAAAAAACACTACACAGTGAAAAATAACTTTAATTTTGGAAGTCGGTGTCTGGTTAAATGTATTTTCGTTCTTGACACCGACTTCCGAAATTAAAGTTATTTTTCACTTTGTAGTGTTGTTTTTGGAAGTCGGTTGTATTTTTTTGTAAAAAAGTATTTAATTAAAAAGATATAGATAGAGAGAAAGACAACATGCTGGAGTCAATCCATTTTAAACGATAACTATGTGTAATTGCCCGAAGAATTGCCAAATTAAGTGACAATATTGCTCGCAGAACAGATGCCTGATGGGGCGAAAGGTTGCGTAATGGGTAACGTTGGTAGGCCTCCCACAACATGAACCGATGACCAGGTGAAGGCCGCAAGGATCCGCTGGATGCGGGAAGCACAGAACCGGTCGCAGTGGCGGTGCTTGGGGGAGCCCTATGTCCAGCAGTGGACGTCTTTCGGCTGAAATCAGGATGATGGTGATGTACATACAACATACACATATCCGTATTCTACGAGGAGGCATGCAGATATATACTGCAAACCACCGATTTTTCAGATGTTTCAGACCAACGTAGAAAAGTAACTTTCAATTGTTATGAGTGTGTTTTATGTAATTTTTAGGGTTCCTTACCTCAAAAGGAAAAACGGAACCCATATAGGATCACTTCGCAGTCCGTCTGTCTGTCCGTCAAGCAAGACCCTTTTTCTCAGGAACGCCAGGAGGTCAAGTTGAAATTAATATCAAATACATAGGTCCATGGTCTATGCTTCTAAGTCAACGTATTATAAGAAATACGGCCATATAAGCGACATATTTTGATATTCGCAAATAAATCAAAACCTATAGAATGCTTCCCGTTGACCTAGAAACATGGAATTTGGCAAGAAGCAAGGTCTCGTAGCATATCATTCTCCTGCACTTATCCCAATTTATTTGGGGTCGGCGCAACATAATGTCTTTTTCTTCCATACTTGTCTATTAGTTGTCCCTTTCTCACCATATCATCTTTCACACAGACCATCCTTCGTTTCTTTGGTCTTCCCCTACTCGTATAGCCCTCAACATTCGTACTCAAAACTTTCCTGATGACATTTTCCTTATTTCTCCGACAACCGATTTCCGCACAACTTTTCAGTCACCGGGTTAACAGTCAAACAAGTAAAGGAAAAAGTCTGAAAATCATTAATTTGTGGTTGCAAACTTACATTTACAGTTGGAGAATATACCGTGACGTATATCGATGTATGGGAGAACATGTTTTTCAACTACAATGTTAAGTTTGTTCTTGGGATAAATTCATCCCCTCTACGGAACCCCCCCAGTATGTAGGCTGTCACGCACTTGGCCCGTATTTTTATGTAATGTGTGTCTTGTTTGTGCGAAATAAACAATTTGCTTTCATTCTTCTTTCTTTATAGGAGCTCGTAGCTAAGTAATAACAGCCGCAAGGATCGATCCATCAGGTTAAGCTAGGCTTGCCGGGGTTGGTCCATCGATGGGTGTCCATATTAACATACCAAGACTCCTCCGTGCCTCGGAAAGCACGTTAACTCGTTGGTCCCGGCGGTCATTCGTGGATCTTTGACAGTCGTTACGGGTCGTCAGAGGCCCGAAAGTCTGACAACCAGTCTTACCAAGGGGTATCGTATTTCCCAGTTTTTGGGTTGTGGAGGTCAGATAGGCAGTCGCTCCATGTAAAATACTGGTATTCAGCTGGATCCGGTTAGACTGGAAGCCGACGCCAACATAGCTGGGAAAAGGCTAGGCAGATGATGACTTCTTTCTTTATTATATGTATGTGAGTAGGTAATAGGGAGCCAGCCTATTATTATTAACGAGCACAAATCTAAATCTATTCTTATCAAGCGCCCGTCAAGCGATTTTATACCATGCGCGACTGCCTGTCTGACCTCCACCACCCAGTTACTGGGTACCTCTTGATAAGAGGTAAGAGGATGCCAGACTTTTGGCCTTCTGACTCCCCCCCTGCCTGGCCTTCTGCCTTCTTATGTCTTCTGACCCGTGAGACCGTTTATACCCAATATTGTATGTAATAGTGTAACAAACATTCCCCGGTATCGGCAGCTAACGCTCCTGTTAATATTTAACTACTGCTAAAGCTCCGTGTGTCCCCCGGGGGGCTCCACTGCATCCCCGGGGGGACACATTGTGTACGGTACTTAGATCACGGAGTAGCATGAGGACGTTTTGTTGACAGAAGAATAGACAAAATTACACATGTATATAAAAAAACCGGCCAAGTGCGTGTCGGACCACGCACAATGAAGGGTTCCGTAGTTGGGATGAATTTATCCCAAGAACAAACTTAACATTGTAGTTGAAAAACATGTTCTTCCGTACATTCCAACTGTAAATGTAAGTTTGTACTCACAATATTGAGAGATTTATCATGTTATTTTAAGACCACAGACTTTTTATAGGTTTTCCTGTAATCTGCAGGTAAAGATCTATTTTCTGTATTTTTTTCAAAATTTTAGGATCAGTAGTTTCGGAGATAAGGGGGGGGGGAATGGTCAATATTCGTCTATTTTCTCAAATAACTGTAAAACAATTTATTTCAAAATTATACAAAAAATATATATTTGAGACCCTCATAGTAAGTCCTTTCATTTGATATGTAACACGGTATGGTTTGCAAAACTTTTTTTTTTAATTTTCTTATTTACCCCCTACTTTACCTGTCCGTGTTTGGGTCACAGAAATTCATATGTGTACCAAATTTCAACTTAATCGGTCAATGGACCGATTAAGTTGAAATTTAGATTCGGAGCAAATTGGCTGTGACAGACTGACAGACAGACAGACAGATAGACAGCCAGACAGACAGACATACGAGTGATCCTATAAGAGTTCCGTTTTTTCCTTTTGAAGTACGGAACCCTAAAAAGGAGGGGAAATAATCATAGGGCATCAAAAAATTCGTCCGCATCGCTATCGACAGGAAAAGTGCCCAAAAGGCTGGCAGCATTGCCACGTTGTATGGCAATGCTAATTCTTTGGCCAAAAAAAAAAAAAAAAAGGTTCCGACGAATTGATAACCTCCTCCTTTTTGAAGTCGGTTAAAAATAGGCCAGCCCTCTGGTCACGTGTAGAGTCGACCGACCGCTTGGCGATGTCCCGAAAAACTAAAAGGGCATTCGGATCCCATGGCCCTAGTGTTTCAACCCCAAACGGCTCAAACATATAAGTCCCAATAAGATTGGAGTATTTGTGCCGTTTCAGTTTTTCCGCACCCGCAGCAGCCGCCCCAGCACAGCCCGCCGTGCTAGGAAGATGGGGTGGCGCGAGGGTGTCAACACACGGGCAATTACACATTGCCATGCTTAGACGCGTAGAATACGATCTACCATTTTGTGTATTCTTCATTGTAGATGTACACTCGTTCTAATAATAGGTCAGTGTTTTGTGTTCAAATTGACCGTATGTACGTGTGTACACAGATTAAAAAACATCTAAAATGTCATCATCTACCTCTAGTCTCTTCCCAACTTTATTCGGTCGGCTTCCAGTCTAACCGGAACTGCATCCAATTCGACTAGTATTTAGTTGCCTACTGAACATCAGTATTTTATATGAAGCGACTGTCTATCTGACCTTCGCTTCATGTAAAATACTGATGTCCAGTTTTACATACCGAGACTCCTCCGTGCCTCGGAAAGCACGTTAAGCCGTTGGTCCCGGCTGTCATTCGTGGATCTTTGACAGTCGTTACGGGTCATCAGAAGCCCGAAAGTCTGACAACCAGCCTTACCAAGGGGTATTGTATTACCCAGTTACTGGGTTGTGGAGGTCAGGTAGGCAGTCGCTTCATGTAAAATACTGGTATTCAGCTGCATCCGGTTAGACTGGAAGCCGACGCCAACATAGTTGGGCAAAGGCTATGCAGATTGATTGAAAATAAGGTGCCTGTCTGGGTTCGAACCCACGACCTATACAACTCGTAAGTTGGGGCCGTAACTACTATTGAACGAAAGGTGACAATACGAGCAAGTATTTCTTTTAACACCGACACCCTATTCTCTTGTCCATTGTGCTAACTTTTACTGGAATCACAATGGGAACATAACCTATTATGTTTCGACCCCAATTCATTAGCTAATTGTGTGTTGTTACGTCAGAGTACACAATACACAGAGTACACAACACAGTTAACACACCTGTGGTTGTCATTTCATTGTTTCTTTCTCTTACTACATATTTGTTTAAGGAGGATGCGCTGTGCTAGTCCGCGAAATTCAAATTTTCTTGCGTTTTATGCAATTTGCAGGTCCGTGTCAGGTTGTATCTTGATCAAAATATGATACGCGGGAATAAAACATATGTATTTATATAATTTTAACCAAGAAAATCATCAATACATCTATATTTAAGTTAGAATTCGTGCAGAGTCGTTAGATTTCGTTCGTTCGACGAATCTGCATGAAATCTAACATAGAGAGATGTATTGATGATTTTCTTGGTTAAAATTATATAAATACATATGTTTTATTCCCGCGTATCTTAGTTTTATCAAGATACAACCTGAAACGGACCTGCGAATTGCAAAAAAACCCAAAAACAAATGAATTTCGTGGGCTACCACAGCGCATCCTCCTTAAGGCCGTGCATATGGGTTCTTTTCTAAATGGCAAATGTGTCTATTCGAACCTTTAGTAATTACCTTATTTAAAAAAAAAAAAAAAATCAGACCTTGATCTATTCTATATGACGTTAGTAATGTTATTTTTGCGCTTCTAAAAATATTGTTGAATAGCTGTATTAATGATTGCGCCTCTGCAACCAATTTTGATGTAGCGGTTGGTCACAGTTCTGATCTAACCTAACCCGTGTTACCCTAGCTCAGTTGCAGCGACCAAATGTTAGAAAATATCAGAAAGTTAAAAAGAGGCTCATTTATTAAAAAAAGCGCTCAAAATTAGAAGATCAATAAGTTTTTAGATGATCAGTTAAATATACGACCCCCTATTTAATAAAACCCGAACTTTGTATAAAACCAAAAATTACATTATTTGAATGGAAGTTCGGAGCTGGAAACAAATAACGAAGAGCGGGTCGACCGCGTCCTCGACATTCTGCTGCTGACAACTCATCAGAACGAAGAAGAAAGCAGTCGAGAAAACAGTTTAACCTCAACAAAAGATTCACCGGTGAAGCTGGACCTTTTTTTTTTTTTTTTTTGACGCTGAGAAATGCTTTATGCATCCCCGCTCGTGGGGGACGAGACGGGGTATGTGGGACTCCTGTCGGAATGACCGTATACCCACTAAAACTCTGCAGTGTTCCCACATCGCCGTGATGGGAGGGCCATGGGAAACCGGCTCAGCCTTTACGTCCACAACCCTCCCGGCGCATGCCCGCCTAGCTGGCGGGCCCCGCGTGCCCCCCCGGATGGGGGGCTACGGGAATGACCGGGAACACCTGGCCATTCCCGTCCGACACTGGTGGGGGCCTGTGCAATACAGGCAAGGATGCCCCTACACCCGTTGCCTGCTGGCCCCCACCTGGGAGGAGTCGTCTGCTCCGACCCCTCCTCCGCCTTCGGAGCGGCGCCGCGTGAGGGTCGTCCTCCCGCGCGCGCTCCGCCGCCTGCCCAATTTCGGCCGCAGAGGATAGGGAGAGCGGCCGACGTCATAGCGACACTCCTCTTCCCCTGCGGCCCCACCGCGTCCGCCATCAAACGGTGGCGGCCCCGTCTAGGCCGCGGAAGGTAGGGAGAGCGGCGCACCGCAATACCGGCACTCCTCTCCCGCCGCGGCCTCCAATCCTCAGCCGCGATGCCTCCAAAAAGACACCGCGGCCCGCCTCAGTTGCGGTGTCGCCCAAGCGGCCACCGCAACCTACCCGTTGGCCGCTACGTCGTCGGCTTATCAGGAAAAGCCCTGACGAGCGGCCCCTCCTCGGGTTCCTCTTCGCTTCACCGTGGGTGACCAAGCCACGGCTACTGAGCCCCCCCGCCTCGACAATGCGGGAACCCACCGGGGGAGGGGGGGGGGGGGGGGAGTTGGGAAAAGGCTAGGCAGATTGATTCCCTAGCCTAGCGTTTTTTCAACTATGTTGGGGTCGGCTTCCAGTCTAACCGGATGCAGCTGAATACCAGTATTTTTCATGAAGCGACTGCCTTTCTGACCTCCACAACCCAGTTACTGGGTACCTAATACGATAGCCCTTGGTAAGACTGGGTGTCAGAATTTCGGGCTTCTAACGACCCGTAACGACTGTCAAATATCCACGAATGACAGCCGGGACCAACGGCATAACGTGCTTTCCGAGGCACGGAGGAGTCTCGGTATGTAAAGATGGTCACCCATCCACGGACCAACCCCGGCAAGCGTAGCTTAACCTGACGGATCGACCCATGCGGCTGTTATTACTGGACCTGAGCCAACCTGGCGGCGACGTCGTTAAAAGATGCTCATCCATTGACATCATCCGTCCCTCCATAGTTCCATTGCAAATTGTTCAGTTGCATTGTTATACGGTGCATACTGGGTAGGCTCTAATACTTATCCACATCCTACGGGCACGTCTTCCTACCATTACCGCGCCCCCCGGTCTACTCCTTGATATGCAATGGTCTCTGTTGCACCATGTAACATGAGGCTATAGGAGCTAGTGCGAATCTTTGCGTTCATTCGAGTAATCGAGCCACGCTGGGGTCAGTGCATTTAACTCTTAAAATGTCGATTGCACACCATGTGTACAGATAACAATAGAATTTCAATTGTGTCTGCTAATTAGCGCGCGACGGGTTAATTCATTCATTCAATAAATAAACAAGCACTCATCATCAAAATTCATAAAAATAAATGATCGGATTAACAAAATTAACCCTTCACTGCCGCGGCCGGTCCAAAAGGCCCCCGAAATAATTTAGTGGCCAAAACAACTCATTGTCTAGTCTACATTATTTACATCGGCTATTACTCGCTGTGTCGACTTGCGTTACATTCAGAATGGTTTAGCAGTGAAGGGTTCAATGCATTTAGCGAGGGAATTTATACATTTTAAGTGGTTTAAATAATTTGTGTGTGTTCTTCTTTAGGATTAAATTAAGTTCATCATGTTCATCATCATCGGTCATGTTCGTGAACGGGCGCCGTCAGTTGGGACTGGTCGTCTCTTAGCTGCCATGGCTTATTTTTAATTTTAATATTTAATTTAGTTGTTTTAGTTTTTATCTTTTTATTACGGACGCTTTTTAACGTGCACGTCTTTCTACATTGTTCTCACATATATATTTTCAACATGAACGATGTAACCAATATTTTGTAAAAATATTATGATTTAAAAGAGTGTCCGTGGAGTTTCTTGCCCGTTCTTCTCCATAGGGATCTACTACGCTTTGTAATGGGCAACTAGCTTCATCTTTCTGACTGACCGACCCATTGACAATTCAAAAGTGCCTGTAATTGGTTTATTTGAAATAAATGCTTTGAGTTTGAGTTCATTTATTTCAGATAACGTGATCCATACAGTCCGATTTCAATTTGAAAATTAAAAATATTGACATTAAATAAAATAAAATTTTAATTTAAAAAAAACATAAACGTAGATATATATATAAGGTGCTATAAAAATATCTGCCACGGCTGCAATGCGAGACAGTATTGTGTATATAGATTACAATAGTGAAGATAAATTATTGATCTCATGTCATATTTTTTTTCATACAAAAAAATGTGCGAATTGATTTATTTTAAATAAGAAACCGTCCCGTAGTAATTAGTGTTCATTCACAGAACAGTTAGAAAGAGGTAGCAATTGTTTTCATTGAAGAAGCGACACATCCATCACACATTGTGTGTGAACCACGTTATGCAGAATAAAGTAAATGTTTATTTAATTACTTTATTTTCTCAAATTGATTTAACTATTCCGGGGTACGAAATTTCTTCAGTATTGTAATCTACAAACACAATACTATCTCCCATTGAAGTCGTGGCAGATATTTTTATAGTACCTTATACATTAGTGGACATTAGTTGTTTTAGTTTTAACATAAAAGGATATAAAAGAGGTGAATGCCGAGATACCGCGCGGTATCATTTTAATGTCATTCTAACCGGCAACGTTAACCGACTTTTGATGATTTTGAACTGAAGATCACGTCTAAACGGGTAGTGTTAATGATTTGGTTTTTTTTAATAGCTTATCATGTGAATATTTTAGATTATGTTTTTATTATAATTATAGTGTAATTAATTGGTAATGTTATTTTTAACGCGGATATAAAACTGAGAATCACGCAAAAACTATGAAGCGTATTTTTATGAAACCTTTACTATTTTAAAGATAATTTTATTATTTATATTAATAATATAAATATTAATTTTCGCACATTCTGTATGTACTGAACTGATACTGCAAGCAACAGAACAGTTAAAAAAAAACTGTATTGACGGGCCCCAAATCAAAATTGATGTAAAACAAACAATAAAATTCATAACATTATCGCCGCGGGCCCCCGAGCCCCGCTCCCTGCTGCCGCGGGCCCCCGGGCCCCGCTCCCTGCTGCCGGTGGGCCCCGGTTGCTTTCCGTCGGCAAACAGAGGGTTAACTAGCTTGCTCTTTTCATTAAGAGCTTTACATTCGTGTGGGGCCACTCAAACAGCGGGATTAATTCTGCAATGGTAGACCATCATTGACTGCCTTGCTTGTCTGTGGTCGTAAACGAGATAGCTGACCATGGGGCAATAGCCCCCCACTTTGAACTTTTAAGATTCTTCTTTCAGTCCCTGTTGCAAAAAGAAAAAATCTTTCTTATTTGCAAAATAGTTGGTTGGACAAACGTCATCTAAAACTGTAAAAAATTTCAAATTGATAGCATTAGTAATCTTGAGATATCCAGCTGTGACAGACGGACGGACAGACTGAGTCGCACCATAAGGGTTCCTTTTTGCCATTTTGATACGGAACCCTAAAACTATTTAAGAATTAAATTAAACTAGCTGCGCCCCGCGGTTTCAGATAGCATTAGTAATCTTGAGATATCCAGCTGTGACAGACGGACGGACAGACTGAGTCGCACCATAAGGGTTCCTTTTTGCCATTTTGATACGGAACCCTAAAACTATTTAAGAATTAAATTAAACTAGCTGCGCCCCGCGGTTTCACCCGCGTAGACCGATATAAAAAGTATCCTGGGTATAAGTTATCTACATACCAAATTTCATCCAAATCGGTCCAACCGTTTGAGCGTGAAGAAGTTTAGTAACAAACACACAAACTTTCGCCTTTATAATTTTAAAGAAGAATATGTTTTGTTATGTTTAGAAGAATTTGTTGAATTACATTTAAGGAGATTTAATTTTTTCATTTTACTTTTTACACGTTCTACTTTCTTTTTTTAGGGTTCCGTACCTCAAAAGGAAAAAACGGAACCCTTATAGGATCACTCGTGTGTCTGTCTGTATGTCAGTATGTCTGTCTGTCTGTCTGTCCGTCTGTCACAGCCAATTTGCTCCGAATGTAATAGACCGATTAAGTTGAAATTTGGTACACATATGTATTTCTGTGACCCAAACACGGACGGGTAAAGTAAACAAATGAAATTTGAATATGGGGGTCACTTTTGGGGGACAAATAAGAAAATTAAAAATAGAAGTTTTGCAAACTACACCGTGTGACATGTCAAATGAAAGAGCTTACTATGAGGGTCTCAAATATATATTTTTTTATAATTTTAAAATAAATTGTTTTAAAGTTATTTAAGAAAATAGATGAAAATTGACCATTCCCCCCCTTATCTCCGAAACTACTGAGCCTAAAATTTTGAAAATAATACAGAAAATTGATCTTTACCTGTAGATTACAGAAAAACCTATAAGGAGTCTGTGGTCTTAAAATAACATGCTAAATCTATCAATATTGTGACTACACACTTACATTTTACAGTTGGAATGTATGGGAGAACATGTTTTTCAACTACAATGTTAACTTTGTTCTTGGGATAAATTCATCTTAACTACGGAACACTTCATTGTGCATGGTCCGACACGCACTTGGCCGGTTTTTTTTTTAATTTTAGGTACTTAGTTTTTAATTTGTGGAAGCTTTTAAATGGCAATTGTAAGTGACATTGTACATAACTTACCTTTATAGTTAGACTGTAAGCTTTCCGAAGATAAATAAAAAAATAAAATAATATTGTTACGTCGACGTTAGCGCCATCTGTTATCGAGTAGCAGAACTACACGGTACGTCGATTCGTGACAGATTTTTCTAGAACATTCTAAACCCTTCCAGAATGTTCTAGATGGTTAAGTGTCGTTTTGCAGCATTCTAGATCATTCCTGTAACTGTACTAGAATGTTCTCGAATTATGGCCTCGAACTTTCTAGAAGCTTACACTCGTCATAAATAGAGGGTTGCCAGCGGTGTATGGCAGTTCAGCTATAGGAATGCGAAACAGTGAACTAACAGTGAGCTACAGGAGTTTCTGATTACTGTATTTGTGATTATTTAAATATAGTGTGTCTTTGGTGAAAACTGGCATAAATTTTGTTTATCCCGATTCCCGAACCCCAGCTCGTAACAATATTAGTGTGATTAAAATAGCCGTGGCAACTAAGACGGTTTAAGGGTATCACGCCTTAAAATGTTATTGAATCCTCAAACTCATACTCGTACTTACACGGATTTGATTCAACCACTTGATCCGCTTTTCCTAAAACCCAACACAACGCTAGTATTATGGCAGTGCGGCATCACATTAATTATTTGTTTTCTCGACTCTTCTGTTAAACGACGGCTACTGCTGCAATCCCTTATCCCTCTCGGTATTCAGGATCTACCATATCGTCTGTTTTATTAATAGCTTTAGTAACTGAGAGCCTAATGAGTTTGATCAATCTTATTACTCTTTGGTTTGATCTGCGAGGTAATTGCGTAAAACACTAACAGTAGCTTTTATTTTGACAGTTCAACAAAATACAATCAATCTGCCTAGCCTTTTCCCAACTATGTTGGGGTCGGCTTCCAGTCTAACCGGATGCAGCTGAATACCATTATTTTACATGGAGCGACTGCCTATCTGACCTCCACAACCCATTAACTGGGTAATACGATACCCCTTGGTAAGACTGGTTGTCAGACTTTCGGGCTTCTGACGACCCGTAACGACTGTCAAAGATCCACGAATGACAGCCGGGACCAACGGCTTAACGTGCTTTCCGAGGCACGGAGTAGTCTCGGTATGTAAAGATGGTCACCCATCCACGGACCAACCCCGGCAAGCGTAGCTTAACCTGATGGATCGACCCGTGCGGCTGTTATTACTTAGCCACGAGCTTAGTTCAACAAAATACATTGCGATAATAAGTTAAACATGATAATAAATGGTTTTGTGTCATTAGCCTACAGACAGGATTGGTCCCCACTAGCTCAAGATAGAGAGAAGTGGAAAGAAGAAAAGGAGGCCTTTGCCCTGCAGTGGAACTACACAGGCTAAAATTAAATAAATTAATTAATTTTATTTGTGCGTTGATGATGTTTGTGCTCACAAACATCATCTGCCTAGGCTTTTCCCAACTATGTTGTGGTCGGCTTCCAGTCTAACCAGATACCAGTATGTCACATGGAGCGAATGACCTCCACAACCCAGAACTTATTGGGTAAACCGCGAGGTAAGACTAGTTGTCAGACTTTTGGGCTTCTGACTACCCGACCGTAATGACCGTTAAAAATCTACGAATGACAGCCGGGACGTTGGTCCCGGCTTCAACGATTTCAAGGACACTAAACGGCCATAGCCGTCATAGCAATAAAACTTTTATTGTATCTCGTTCAGTGTCCTTGACAGCGTTAACGAGTTTTCCGAGACCCGAAGTGGTCTCGGTATGTAATGGATGGTCACCCATCCACGGACCGACCTCGGCAAGCGTTGAACCTCGAAGATAGACCCGTGCGGCTGTTATAATTTAGCCACAAGCCCAGCCCATCAGTGTCGCACTCACAAGCAAGGGTGTATAAATACTCATAGTGTCAACACATTGTCAACTTCGCCCCCAGGCCCCTGGGCCCCTGGGCCCCTGGGCCCGCGGGGGTCTCTCATTACGTTGAGTGGTCACTATTTGATTAGTGTCGCAGTGAAGGGGTTAGGCTACAGGTGGATTTAGTCATTAGCAGTAATCTTATATTACTATAAGTCCAGTCCTTACGATTTTTTTCCTCGATAATGTCCAAGATAAACTCAGAGAGTGAAAGGAATGAAAAAGTCAGATTGGTACTTGCCCGGATTTGAATCTACAACATCGTGCATGAGAGGCGCTGGGCTATCACAACATATGTACAGACAACAAAAGAGATATCTAGGCAGGGTATACTAACATATTTGTATGTTCAATTTCCTGACAATAAACAATTTTGTGTTGGTGTGTTACAATGTAGGCAATGCAAAAACAGAGTAATATATAAGGTGCTATAAAAATATCTGCCGCGACTTCAATGGGAGTTGGTATTGTGTAAATAGATTACAATCAATCTGCCTAGCCTTTTCCCAACTATGTTGGGGTCGGCTTCCAGTCTAACCGGATGCAGCTGAATACCAGTATTTTACATGGAGCGACTGCCTATCTGACCTCCACAACCCAGTAACTCGGTAATATGATACCTCTTGGTAAGACTGGTTGTCAGACTTTCGGGCTTCTGACGACCCGTAACGACTGTCAAAGATCCACGAATGACAGCCGGGACCAACGGCTTAACGTGCTTTCCGAGGCACGGAAGAGTCTCGGTATGTAAAGATGGTCACCCATCCACTGACCAACCCCGGCAAGCGTAGCTTAACCTGATGGATCGACCCGTGCGGCTGTTATTACTTAGCCACGAACTATACATAGATTACAATAGTGAAGAAATTTCGTACCCCGGAATAGTTAAACCAATTTGAGAAAATAAAGTAATTAAATAAACATTTACTTTATTCTGCATAAAGTGGTTCACAAACAACGCGCGATGTGACGCTTCGTCAATGAAAACAATTGCTACCTCTTTTTAACTGTTCTGGGAATGAACACTTATTACTACGGGACGATTTCATACAAACAATTCAATTAAAATTTATACGCACATTTTTTTGTATGAAAAAATTTATGACATCAATCAATAGTTTACCTTCACTATTGTAATCTATATACACAATACTGTCTCCCATTGCAGCCGTGGCAAATATTTTTATAGCACCTTAAATAAAATTGAACATGAACAAACACATACAAATATGTTAGTGAGTCCTGCCTAGATATCTCTTTTGTTGTCTGTACATTGTTTAATTTAATAGACTATTTATTTCTCTAAGTCTATTTATTAGTTAGTAGTTTATTCATGTCCAGTGGGGACATGAATAAACTCCCCTTTAAAACAGAATTAACACTAAGTCCCAAACTGAACGAAACTGACACTCCTCAAATAAATGACATTATACGAAGTGTCCCTTCGGTCAGTTACATTAGGGGTGCTCTTAATACCGCGATAGGGTTGAGGGACGCTCCACAGGTGGCAAGTGGCAATAGATAATTTGGAAGTTTGACACTTATACTCGTAAGTGGCAAGGGTACTTTGACCCCCACGCGAGCAATGAAGGGTTAAATTTTTTAGTGTAGGTACAGGTGGCAAATAATTGGGCAGCCTAATATAAGTCATGTTCGTGAACGGAGGCTGTCAGAAGGGTCTGGTTTCCTAAAAAAGCGGCCGTAACGGCCTTCATGAGAATCTGTCATTGTCAGTTTTAGACAGCGTTTCCATGATAATCAAGTGAAGTCACTGAGCTATTGCGTGTCAGAGATGTCAAAACGAAACAGAAATGTGACTATCTTTTGACGCCGAAGGGCGAATCTAGTGATTTAAATCTTTGCCGCTGTCATCATTTATATGACAGCCGTCACTGCAACTGTTAAGTGCGGCCATCGCACCGCAAGAAATAGTGGCTTTAGCTGCCACGGCTTATTTTAAATTATTTTAATTTTTGAATTAGTTTTATTTAAATATTTATTACGGACGCTTTTAACGTGCACGTTTTTATACATCGTTCTACAATGTATAATTTCAACAAGAATGACGTAACCAATATTTTGATTTAAAAGAGTGTCGATGGAGTTTATTTCCATTTATCCTTCATAGGAACCTACTACGCATTGGAATGGGCAACTAGCTTCATCTTTCTGACTGACCGACCTCTTGACTACTCAAAAGTTCATGTAATTGGTGTAATTGAAATAAATGCTTTGAGCTTGTATAATTATTAGGGATGATACCTGGGTAAAAAAAAAGAAATTCTATTTAGTCCGTCAGTCAGATTTTTTGCTTTATCATATTAATAAAAAACCAGCCAAGTGTGTGTCAGATCACGCACAGTGAAGGGTTCCGTAGTTGAAAAGAAATTATCCTAAAAACAAACTTAACATTGTAATCTCTAAAAAAAATTTTTTTTAGTGATAAAATTACAAATCATCAATTTTCGGACTTTTTCCTTTATTTGTGCTGTGAGACCTTGCTTCCTGCCAAATTTCGTGATTCTAGGTCAACGGGAAGTACTCTATAGGTTTTGATTTACTTGCGAGTATGAAAATATGTCGCATAAATGGCCGTATTTTTTTATTGCGTTGACTTAGAAGCTTCAGTTTTTTAAGACTCCAAGGGACTATAGACTTACGTATTTGATATTAATTTCAACTTGATACCTCTACGCGTTCCTGAGAAAAAGGGTCTTGACAGACTGACAGACAGACAGACGGACAACGAAGTGATTCTATAAGGGTTCCGTTTTTCCTATTGAGGTATGGAACCCTAAAAATGACTTAGTTATAATGCATTAAAGTTGGGGAATGTGGGCTCGATACGTCACAACTATAACAAACTACGAATGAGTGACGTCATGCCACATTTTAACTTAATGTATCGCCAGAATCTTTTAATTACGTGTCCTATATTTTTAATTTACCTAACGGAATTAAAAGTTTTTAGTTAACATCTCTATTGTACAACTTTTCTTATGGGAACAACTTTGAAATATCTAACAAAATGTCTGCTGTTGCGAAAAGCGACTTTAATTTAGTTTCAGCGGTCAGACTGAGCTCTGACCTGCACTACCATGGTATGTACAGTCAGGGAAATTAATTGTTAATCAAATTGATACCCTAGCTCAATTTGCCGTGACATAGACCATTTCATACAACTGTCAAAAAATTACAGTTATGATTTATATAATATTTATATTAAATATTATATGTATAAAAATATGTGTAATTTCCCTGATTATAACTTTCTTGATATTATTATTATCTGCTAGCCTTTTCCCAACTATGTTGGGGTCGGCTTCCAGTCTAACCAGGTGCAGCTGAATTTATAGCCAGTATTTTACATGGAAAGACTGCCTATCTGACCTTCACAACCCAGTCATTGGGTAATTTAATGTGAAGACACCTCTTCGTAAGACTGGTTGTCAGACTTTCGGGCTTCTGACGACCCGTAACGACTGTCAAAGATCCACGAATGACAGCCGGGACCAACGGCTTAACGTGCTTTCCGAGGCACGGAGGAGGCTCGGTATGTAAAGATGGCACCCATCCCCGGACCAACCCCGGCAAGCGTAGCTTAACCTGATGGATCGACCCGTGCGGCTGTTATTACTTAGCCAGGAACCCCTATGATAGTAATCTTAAAAGAAAAACTGACTGTATTAACTTCGATAACCGATCATATTCTTTCAAATGATAAGTAAGTCAGTATCTCCCCTAATATTTGGTACAACATCAACAATATTGCTCTATAATTGTCACAGCGGGGCGTCGCGGGGTGTGCGTGGTACCAGGGGAGGGAGATGCTGTGACGTCACAGGGCAAAGTCAGTGATCAAACGTCCCTCGAATGTCAAGTGCAGGTTTGGGGTGACCATGTTTGAGGAAGGTATGGGATATTTTCGGGATGTACAGTCAAGGAAACGTATTCTTCAGCAGTTTATAGTCGATTTGCTAAACTCATTTCGGTAGCTTTGT
The DNA here is from genome assembly GCA_946251885.1 of Cosmia pyralina. Lineage (NCBI taxonomy): Eukaryota > Metazoa > Arthropoda > Insecta > Lepidoptera > Noctuidae > Cosmia > Cosmia pyralina. The sequence continues at coordinate 15,531,050 of OX276369.1, read as the reverse complement.
TTAACACATAATATAACATTACGCCTGTAACGCCCGACGGGTTAAGCAGAGGTGTAGCTGTACACTCACGTTTTGCCAGTTTATCTTGTACTAGCTGCGCCTCGCGTTTCACCCGCGTATAAACTATCTACATACCACAATCAATCTGCCTAGCCTTTTCCCAACTATGTTGGGGTCGGCTTCCAGTCTAACCGGATGCAGCTGAATACCATTATTTTACATGGAGCGACTGCCTATCTGACCTCCACAACCCATTAACTGGGTAATACAACACCCCTTGGTAAGATTGATAGTAAGAATTTCGGGCTTCTGACGACCCGTAACGACTGTCAAAGATCCACGAATGACAGCCGGGACCAACGGCTTAACGTGTTTTCCGAGGCACGGAGGAGTCTCGGTATGTAAAGATGGTCACCCATCCACGAACCAACCCCGGCAAGCGTAGCTTAACCTGATGGATCGACCCGTGCGGCTGTTATTACTTAGCCACGAGCTCCTCCTAAAAGCTATCTACATACCACACTTTATCCAAATCGGTCTAACCGTTTCAGCGTGAACAAGTAACAAACATACAAACACACACACATTCACAAAATTTAGCCTTTATAATATTAATGTGATTATCTCCGTTATATCAACCGAGCACACAGGACTCCGGGCTGCTACTGAGAAATTCCTGATTCCTTACCCAATAACACTTTGCTCGACCTTTGATTCGAACCCAGGACCTCATGCTCAGCAGTAGCGCTTGCAACTAGACCATCAAGGAAGTGACCGCAGAATGTCATAAGCATTAGAATTACGCTTCTGCACAGTCATCCTCTTGAAGTAATTCCTTAGTCGCCTACAATCATCTTTTTTAAAAAGCACGGATGGAGAAAAGGAATGGCATATAAATCTCGTTGAGTTCCTTTTGAGGGCTGTCGTCGCATTTTGTCACCTCTCTCGCTCACATGGGACCAAATTTTTAAGATAGATAAATAAAAAGATACTTTTTTGAAAAATGTAATCAATTACAGGACTAATAAAATAATGTTAGTTCAATAGGTACCTAATTATTGAAGTCCCCTAAAACAAGTCACATCTTTCAAGTATCTGGGCCACAGAGTTTCTGAAGACATGAAAGACAACCTCGACATCGAGCGTGAGCGCAGAGCGTTGGCTGTCCGCTGCAATATGTTGGCTCGCAGATTTGCGACGTGCTCGACTGACGTAAAGGCTGCGCTGTTTAGAGCGTACTGTCAGTCGTTTTACACGTGCAGTCTGTGGGTCAACTATACGCGGAGGGCATACAGCGTTCTGCGCATCCAAGATAATAATGCGTTCAGGGTGTTGATGGGGTTGCCGCGCTACTGTAGTGCTTCCAGCATGTTCGCGGAGATGGCAATTGATGGTTTTCACGCAATCATGCGCAGGCGATGCGCCTCCATCATGCACCGGGTACGCGCCAGCCCCAACAGCATCCTGAAAACCATAGCGGACAGGTGGGATAGCCCCATGCTGGGACACTGGATAGGCCTACATGCCAGTGGGGCCTAATTATATAAAAATATTTTTCCGGGTAGCTATAAGTACTAACACTAGTTCTAAGTTTTATTTTGTATACTAACCAATCAATGGACTCTGTCTGAAATATAAGATTTTTTTTTTTTTTTTATTTATTTATTGAAACACATTTCTATTGTGTTATCTAATTAACTCAGTTCCTATTAAATTAACATTATTTACTAATCCTTTCATTGATTATATTTTTCAAAAAAGCATCTTTTCATCACGGACTAGAAAAAAAAAGAAGGACTCCGCGCCACGCGTATCGAAAGTGAAGCACCTTACCGATCTATGTGTGCGTGATTTGACAAAGACGCCGTCATGTCACATAATGGCGGTCGGCATACTATAATGTAAATGTGTGCGAGAGGCGCATGTTTGTACAAACGGTCCCGGCATACTTACTGTGCTTCACTTTCGTTCGATATGCGTGGCGCGGAGTCCTTCTTTTTTTTCTAGTCCGTGCTTTTCATATGAGAAACAGAGGTGACAAAATGCGACAGCCCTCTTGAGTTGAGCTACACGATTACTGACAAATGCTTGCACTGACTGGGCTGGCTGGCCGGCTGGCTGGCCCACTCAAATCTCTTTCATTCCTCAAAAGGCCATTTCAGGCACTATGATCCTCACATGATCTGACCAAGATTATGTCTGGACTTCAAAACCACCACTCCAAAACAAACTCACCACCACTCTACAAAGCCTGAGGTCATCGTAGAGTACATACGGGTGAAGACCAATTGGACCTTGAGGGTGGAGAAGTTGGAGGCGCGCCATAACACCAATTTCAAGTCGTTCGTGGTGCGCGTTCCGACTCACCATTTGCTGACCTTCCTCAAGGAAGAGTTTTGGCCGAAAGGTGTGTTGTTGGCGTTTCCGCGGCCAGCTACGCGACACCTCGCAGCGTAACACGACGCCGTCACTTCGTGTGCAGTAGTTTTTAAGTTTGTTAAATGTTTTTATATGTATTAGTTTATAATTTTGTACCAATAATTTGTGTATTTTATCTATGGGCCCTAGTAGCCTGAAAATAAAGGAATTATTATTATATTATTATTAAAAGAGACCCCTGAATTTGTTTCGCCATTTCTTCTCAGGGGTAGTCAGATAGGAAATGGGTACTCCATCTAGATATTTTTTTTAATATGACGTGTAAAAGTGATTCCTACAGCAGCACAAGAAATGCAAAATTTAATTTGAAAAAAAAAGTGTTTTTGATAAATCTTAGTCACCCTATCCAAAGGTGACATCCCGCAGAGTGAATCAAAAATAAGTTACTTTTAAATTATAAACCAACTTACTTATACACTCGCCAAAATCAAACCTTACAAATTCATACCTTAACCTCATATCAATACAATCTACAATTTTAAATGAACTTTTTATCAACTGCAAATAAAATTGACAAATTTATACTTGTTATCCAGAAAATAAAATAGATTGCGGTTATGGGCTTTATGTGTGGGATAATAAGAGTCATCAGTTTTTAGAAAATTTATTTGGCGATAGTAAATAGTTGAGATAGGGCTGTCAATAATTTTGAACTGATTATAAAGATGAAAGGAAATAATTTTGGGAATCTTCGCGGTTATATCCGTTTAGAGGGGATAGGCAGACACCCTGCTGTGTGTCTGAGAGGTTCATAATATGACAGTAGTCTCAAAAATCTGTCGCAAACGTGAATGCAGAAGGTCCTGGGTTCGATTCCTAAAGATAAAGATCATTTTATTTGTCAAAAACATGCGTATACATGCAAATTATGCATGCAGGATGTCACAATATTAATTTATATTTTGTACGTACATGTTTCACCCGTAAGGCGTACAAATTTATAAAATTTACAAAAATCAAAAACTAAATTACAAAATAAAAACCAAATTATTAAAGACCATCCAAGAGGGTACATAATAGTCAGTAATAAACATTGATACGTCAGTAAAATAAATTAATCATGAAAATGTCACAAAATTTAAGGATTAATAAAATAAAAAAATGTCAAATTGAATGACACTTCATTCAAAAAGTCATTTATATTATAATAACACCTAGGTTAGGTAAAAGTGTTATTGAGTTTCCCTTTAAGAATTTCTCAGTAATATCACAGATTAATACAGATGGGACACTCCGCAGTTTAGGTATGAAGCTACAAGTACGCGGCGGGCTCATCTCACTGGGTCAATTCAGTGTGGGCTGCCGCGCACCGGCCGGCTCGCACGTTAGTTCGATACTCACTCACGCGCCGCGTCGTCGTAAAAGAAGACAACCCTAACGAGTCAGAAGGAGTTACGCGATAGAAAGAGAGGCAACTTATAGGTGAATATAACTGTAGGTAATGAAACGTTGTGCGACTTGAATTGCACTTTATTGTGTCGCAGCAAGAGTTGCTTTTTATTTAAATCATTTTGCGTACGGGTCGATCCATCAGGTTAAGCTACCCTTGCCGGGGTTGGTCCGTGGATGGGTGACCATCTTTACATACCGAGACTCCTCCGTGCCTCGGAAAGCACGTTAAGCCGTTGGTCCCGGCTGTCATTCGTGGATCTTTGACAGTCGTTACGGGTTGTCAGAAGCCCGAAAGTCTGACAATCAGTCTTACCAATGGGTATCGTATTACCGAGTTAATGGGTTGTGGAGGTCAGATAGGCAGTCACTCCATGTAAAATAATGGTATTCAGCTGCATCCGGTTAGACTGGACGCCGACCCCAACATAGTTGGGAAAAGGCTAGGCAGATTGATTGATTTTGCGGAGTGTCCCATCTGTATTAATCTGTGGTAATAGGCCGGAGTTTGGGAATTGGCGGCGGTGTGATCTGTGATACTGCCGTGCCTCGGTCGATATTTTATCCATACTTTCCAGTCTATCATCATACAGTCGTCCGACGAGAGCCCGAGCTGGTTACGTAGTTCGGCAAACTTCGTATGCAGCTCGGGCTTCGTCGGATGTAGACTGTGGTATAACTGAGGATATTACTCCACTGTTTGACATTATACATCCAACGTTATTATGATATCGTCTTGTCTCATTATTTTAATTCTGTGCTTCCCGCATCCAGCGGACTCCTGCGGCTTTTATATGCGGTATCTTACTTTAAATTCTAATAGAAAAATCATCGTGGAAAAAACTTTAGGGTGATAAAAACTTAGAAAAATAAAATCAAAACACTCAATTTCAAATTGGCATCCATCCAAACTAGCTACGTTATCTGGAACATTTATTTATATTTTCACACATACCTAGTGAAAGAAATGAATGTGTATTTTATTTACTTACCAATAAAATTAAATGATAATTGCTATCCAGGCGCACTTTACCTAAATCACTGATTAATTTATTATAGCACTTCACTTCACAAAACTATTTAAACATTAATTTAATATTTAAATTTTTATAATAAATTAAACTGAAAATAATAAGTACTTAGTGCGATTTTGCGATTGGTCGTGGAAGCGACATCGGACCTAGTGTAGGTTTAGTGGCAACATCATCTGCCTGCCTTTTTAACCGACTTCAAAAAGGAGGAGGTTCTCAATTCGTCGGAACCTTTTTATTTTTTTTTTATGTATGTTCCCCGATTACTCGAAGATGGCTGGACCGATTTGGATTTTTTTTGTTTTGTTCGAGAGTGTATACATCACAGTTGGTCCCCTAAAATATTGATTAACTTTGCTTCGGTAGTTTTTGAGTTAGCTTCAATAATACGTATTTTATCCCCACTTTTATATGGATGATGTTCTAGTTTGTTTTGCAGGTAGTGGTATTTGAATTTGTGTGGGGTAGGTACACAACTAAAAAGTGAAAAATAAAAACTTTTTTGCAAAAAAAAAAAACCGACTTCCAAAAACAACACTACAAAGTGAAAAATAACTTTAATTTCGGAAGTCGGTGGCAGAAAACGAAAATACATTTAACTAGACACCGACTTCCGAAATTAAAGTTATTTTTCGAAGTGAAAAATAACTTTAATTTCGGAAGTCTTTAATTTCGGTAGTGTTGTTTTTGGAAGTCGGTTGTATTTTTTTGCAAAAAAGTTTTTATTCCAACTTTGTTGGTGTGAATTGGTGTCAGTTTCCAGTCTAACCGCGGATGCAGTTGAATACCACATACCAGTATGTTACATGAAGCGACTCTCTGCCTTCCAAAAACTTTTAAAGCGGGTCACTTCTCCTTATTTCCAACGATTTTCGCCTTCTTCGAAATTACATTTTTGTTCGAACATTCTAATATTAGTAATAATTTCCATTGCCGCCATCCTGCACCCTAATTGCGTAACACAGTATCGACAGGAATCTGAATCATTTTGAAGTAATCCATTGCTTCATATGTTCGAATAATTTGCCTGCTCAACAACGTAAATAACGCAATGAACGTTGTTGAATTGTCAAAATGAACCCAACTCCGATTGATTACGCAATTAGGGCGCTGACCATTTACAATTTAATATCAATACTAACACCTACCTTTCACTAGATATAAGGGCTCATGGCGAGTAATAACAGTCGCACCAGTCGACCAAGAGTTAAGCTACTTTTACTGAGGTCGGTTCATGGATGGGTGATCATACATTACTACCGATACTCCTCCGTGCCTCGGAAATCACGTCGTTGGTCCTGGCTGTCATTCTTAGATCTTTGACAAACGTTAGGTACGGGTAGTCACAAGCCTGGAAATCTCACAACCGGTATCGTGTTACCCAGTAACTGGGTTGTAGAGGTCAGATACACAGTCACTCCATGTTAAATACCTACTGGTATTCAGTCACATCCGGTTAGACTAGCTGCCGATTCCAACATTATTGAGAATACTTTTTACAAAAAAAAAAAAACAACCGACTTCCAAAAAAATACTACACAGTGAAAAATAACTTTAATTTTGGAAGTCGGTGTCTGGTTAAATGTATTTTCGTTCTTGACACCGACTTCCGAAATTAAAGTTATTTTTCACTTTGTAGTGTTGGTTTTGGAAGTCGGTTGTATTTTTTTGTAAAAAGTTTTTATTTTTCACTTTTTAGTTGTGGTACCTACCCCACACAACTTCTAATACCACTAGCTTGATCTGTAGCCGTGCGTACCTAGTAGTTTTTTTGAAAGTCAGTTGTTTTTTTTGTTTTGTAAAAAAGTTTTTTATTTTTCACTTTTTAGTGGGTCAGTCTGTAATTTATCTAAGTTACAATAGCCTAATGTCATCAACTTTTTTCCTGATGCAGGGACGTTAATTATTGAGGAGTTCTCCTAGTAAGAACCAGGAGAACTAGAGCTGATAGTGAAGTCACCATCACCATATGCATTGTGACGAGCATTACTACTAATGCTCGTCACAATGCATATGGTGTATGTGTAGCAGTAGCTCCGATGGCCATCTCTGGTCTTCATCATCGGTTCCACTTCACCAAATGATGCTTTCCAGGAGCAAATGCACGAGTTACTATAAAAAATACCCAAATTGCTATAGGTCTGTGTGCCTATAAAATTTGAGCGTTTCCCTCATCAGATTCTGATTTGGTGACAATGGTCAAAATCAATCAAATTTTAAATCGGTCCACAATTGACGAAGAAATCTCGAAACAAACACAAAAAAAATCATAGTCGAATTGAGCACCTCCTCGTTTTGGAAGTCGAAAAAGGCAGGCAGATCATGACTAGGCGGGCCATCGCGTTGCCACGTCGGCCAGTGGAAAATACACTTTATAAATATGGTTCATAGGTAGGTACGAGTACCATCGACAAAAGATCTGAGTAATAAAGCTACAGAGTCACCTGGGCAGTAACCTTGAATTAATTACCTACTGGTGGCTCGGCAGATAAATATGTGTCCGTCCGAGCGGAACTGCAGCGCGCTCGAACCCGGACTAACTGCGATTGCGCAGCGCGTCGTTTCGGCCTTTTTCTATGAAGATAAACTATCAACCTGCCTAGCCTTTTCCCAACTATGTTGGGGTCGGCTTCCAGTCTAACCGGATGCAGCTGAATACCAGTATTTTACATGGAGCGACTGCCTATCTGACCTCCACAATCCAGTAACTGGGTAATACGATACCCCTTGGTAAGACTGGTTGTCAGACTTTCGGGCTTCTGACGACCCTCGACTGTCAACGATCCACGAATGACAGCCGGGACCAACGGCTTAACGTGCTTTCCGAGGCACGGAGGAGTCTCGGTATGTAAAGCTGGTCCACGCACCGACCCCGGCAAGTGCAGCTTAACCTGATGGATCGACCCGTGCGGCTGTTAATACTTAGCCACGAGCTCCTCTTGATGATAAACTTCTATGTCATTATTACACTGAGACAAAAGCCAGCCAGTTCTAATTTTGGAACAATTTTGCTTGCAAATGTTTTGTGCCGTTCCGACTTTGTATTGTTTTATGAGAACAAAGGACCATAGGGGCAGTGTTTCTTCAATGAATCAGTGTATACGAAAAACTTTTTTACAAAAAAATACAACCGACTTCCAAAAACAACACTACAAAGTGAAAAATAACTTTAATTTCGGAAGTCGGTGTCTAGTTAAGTGTATTTTCGTTTTTTGCCACCGACTTCCGAAATTAATGTTATTTTTCACTTTGTAGTGTTGTTTTTGGAAGTCGGTTGTATTTTTTTGTAAAAAAGTTTTTATTTTTCACTTTTCAGTTGTGTACCTACCCCACACAAATTCTAATACCACTACCTGCAAAACAAACTAGAACATCATCCATATAAAAGTGGGGAAAAAATACGTATTATTGAAGCTAACTCAAAAACTACCGAAGCAAAGTTAATCAATTTTATATGGGACCAACTGTGATGTATACCCTCTCTAATAAAACAAAAAAAATCCAAATCGGTCCCGCCATCTTCGAGTAATCGGGGAACATACATAAAAAAAAAAAAAACTTTTTTACAAAAAAATACAACCGACTTCCAAAAACAACACCACAAAGTGAAAAATAACTTTAATTTCGGAAGTCGGTGTCTAGTTAAATGTATTTTCGTTTTTTGCCACCGACTTCCGAAATTAAAGTTATTTTTCACTTTGTGGTGTTGTTTTTGGAAGTCGGTTGTATTTTTTTGTAAAAAAGTTTTTATTTTTCACTTTTTAGTTGAGGTACCTACCCCACACAAATTCTAATACCACTACCTGCAAAACAAACTAGAACATCATCCATATAAAAGTGGGGAAAAAATACGTATTATTGAAGCTAACTCAAAAACTACCGAAGCAAAGTTAATCAATTTTATATGGGACCAACGGTGATGTATACCCTCTCGAATAAAACAAAAAAAATCCAAATCAGTCGAGCCATCTTCGAGTAATCGGCGAACATACATAAAAGGTTCCGACGAATTGAGAACCTCCTCCTTTTTGAACTCGGTTATAAGATTACTAAAAGGAGCATACAAGTTGAGACCGTGTGTACCCAAGTACACGAGTACTTGGGATCGCCAGGTGGTACTCAACTTTATCTCTAATTGGTTCCCAAATGAAGATCTTACAATAGAAAACAAACATCCGAATTGAGAACCTCCTCCTTTTTAGAAGTCGGTTAATTAAAAAACATTAATATGTCCGGATAATTATATTTTGAATGATGAAAAGAAGAAAAAGTTTTGTAAGTTTTTTTTTTAAATTATTATTGTTTGAAATTTCGTGAAGGTACCGTGTTTTTGGATCTGTATTTTAGTTTTTTGCCACCGAATTCCGTAATTAAAGTTATTTTTCACTTTGTAGTGATTTTTGGAAGTCGGTTTTTTTTTTTTGTTAAAAAGTTTTTATTCCTCGCTTTTTAGTGGGTCTGTTTATAATTTGTATAAGTTACAATAGTCTAATGTCAATTGCTCATCACATGTTACAAAATATTGCTTTTCCCGATGCTGGGACGTTAATTGTTGAGGAGTTCTGCTGGTAAGAACCAGGAGAACTCCTCAACAACCACTCACCACACGCATTGTGTGACGAGTGGAAATTGCTTAGCAACCATATTAAAGTAATCGAATCGCAACCCGTGAAATATTTATCATTGAGTAGTTCCGGTAGCCATCTGTGGTCTTCATCATCAGTTCCACTTCACCAAGTGGTGCTTTCCGAGAGCAAATGCACGAGCTACTATAAAAAATACCCAAATCGCTATAGGTGTGCCTATAATATTTGAAGAGTTCCTTCGATTTCTCCAGGATCCCATCATCAGAACTGGATTTTGACAAAAATGGGACCATTTGGGAAGTATACCCTTTCCAACAAAAAAATAATTTTTCAAATCGGTTGGCAAGCGACGGACTTATGCGCGAACAAATATAAAAAAAAAAAAATATACAAACATCCGAATTGAGAACCTCCTCCTTTTTTAGAAGTCGGTAAAAAAAAAAGGTTCCGACGAATTGAGAACCTCCTCCTTTTTGAAATCGGTTAAAAAGCAACTATAAGGTGTAAAGAAGTTCGTTTAGTCTGCAATAATTTGTAGGTAATAGGCAAATTAGAAATTTTGAGGGGCTCGTGGCTGGCTTAGCAGTAACCTGCTACGATTCTGAAGACAGAGACGGGGAGAAAGAAACCCCTCTAACTGAACAGACAGCTGTGCTGCTGGACAGTTTGTAGCGCCACTTCTTCTTCCCAGCTAAAGCACTAGGAAGTGATGAAGGGCGGGCGTGCCGGGGGACTGTCTTGTGTCATTTTGACGTTCAAAAAGTGTTGATTCTCAGCCTAGTTTAAATAAATGAGTTTTGATTTATCGTTAGTAAATGGATCACTAGAACCACCCAGAGAGAGTGCACCAGAGTAACAAACTGAAATGCAAATAATAATCTATAAATACAATAACAATATGTAACGTACGAGGGGATGCATACCACCGTACAATATTTACCACTACGATTTTTTCTTCAAAAAAAAAACACGTTTCTTGTATGAGGACCTTAATTAACTACTACCTGCCTAATTAAGTTTTTTTATTATTTAAACAACTGAAATTTCAATTGTCTACGTATTACAAGAGAGATGGAGGACGGACGGATGGTCTCGGACGTACTGCCCGTCCGTCCATCGATAGGGTTCCTTTGGCACTCTTCGGGTACGGAACCCTAAAAAATGAAATGATGTTCGTTCGTAAGTGCAACACTTGAGAACCGCTGGTCCGTTTTGGCTAATAGTCAGGTTGTTACGAAAAGAAAAATTGCAAAAGTTTTTAAACTGTCATGGTCACTCGAGGAGCTCGTGGCTAAATAATAACAGCAGCACGGGTCGATTCATCAGGTTAAGCTACGCTTGCCGGGGTCGGTCCGTGGATGGGTGACCATCTTTACATATCGAGACTCCTCCGTGCCTCGGAAAGCACGTTAAGCCGTTGGTCCCGGCTGTCATTCGTGGATCTTTGACAGTCGTTACGGGTCGTCAGAAGCCCGAAAGTCTGACAACCAGTCTTACCAAGGGGTATCGTATTACCCGGTTAATGGGTTGTGGAGGTCAGATAGGCAGTCGCTCCATGTAAAATTCTGGTATTCAGCTGCATCCGGTTAGACTGGAAGCCGACCCCAACATAGTTGGGAAAAGGGTAGACAGATTGATTGCTCACTAACATGATTATTAACACAAACAGGATATTTACCATGTTTACTGTTAAATTCGAGTTCCCGATATTCCGGCACTGTTGTAAGCACCATGATCACGGATAAATTGAAATATCGGGAACTCGAATTTAACAGTAAACATGGTAAATATCCCGTTTGTGTTAATAATAATAAAAATTGTAAAAGTTGCCGGGAAAATTGGAAAATTCGGAAAAACCGTATGGGAATCTTGTATGAATTATTGAAATTTAGACATGATAACGTCTGTCGGGTCGGCTAGTAAATAATAAAGAACATGTTTACGTTCTTTTAAAATTTTAAATTAACGTTAAGAACGTAATTTGAATAAAAATAATGCTTTTAAAATTTTTGTCGACAAATCGTAAAATCACACATTTTTGTTAAAAAGAGAGCTACACTACACCAGTGCCTAAAGGTACCTATGTACTTTAGTGAAATAGACAGATAGGGTACTTATATACAAAAACGTTTAAAAAAAACACGATACTTAGTCTCAATAGGGCACAAAAACACTTATCACACACGACCCCCGATTAATCGCAATCGCAAAATCGCACATCAGGAAAATACCTTAGAGATACGATCTTCAAGACAGACGAAATGGTACTGCCGTAAGGGATGGGGTTGTTGGGCGTGGTTTGGATAGACTCCACCCTTTTGTGGGGTGTGTTTAGACCACGCCTTTCATCCCCTGTTAAAATATTTATAGGAACATAATGGAAGGGGATGTTTGTTCCCCTTTGTTTTAGGGGTGTAAGTGTGGGTAGTTATATTTAATTCGTAGAAAAAGGGGTATCATTACATTTTGTTATATTTTTATTTTCCGTGACTCTGTTTCGAGTTCCTGTGAGGAATCGAATCCAAAATTAGTCTACATAGCCCATAAAATGCATGGAGGCTGAGGATACCGTTGCGCACGTGCTCTTTGAATGCACAGGCGTCACTGAGATTAGAACAGAAACCCTCGGAATACCCAGATGTCCTTAACAGATCAGGAGACTTGATCAACTTCTGGAGGGAGGTGGGCTGGTTGGAATAACCCCTTAAGGCCGCCATGGCCCACGCACAATGGTCCACATGAAGGGCTAAGTGCGGAAACCAAATCCTCGAACATAGAACATATCCCATAAAATACGCAAGCAACATAGCTATTCCCAAGCATTCGAACATCAGTAAGAGGGACGTACCTTACCTTAGCTTAGGGATGTACGATGTCTTCACGAATTTATAATAAGCTTCCTAAACAAATAAGAAAAATTGAAAACATTACAGTTTTTAAGAAAAAATTAAATGACTTCTTGTTAAATAGATCATATTATACAGTAGGTACATGAATTTTTGTCCGACAGATTCGTGATGAGTTAGTGCCAAACTGTTTTTTATGTTTTGATGCAAAATACGAGTAAAATTAATAAAATGTCTATTTCTGAATTAATTTAATATCACATAAACTTAGGTCTAAGACATCAAATTGTTTCAAACTATTATATTGTATGCCTAACATGGTGGAGCAGTGCAAACGCACACCTAAATAACCAACAACAACTCTGTAACCACTGTCTCACAATAAAGATATTTGACTTTGACTACCGGTCGGCCGTCCATACATTTTTCTTACGGTCATTACGCTAAAAGTAGACACTCTTTGTTTAAAACGAATCATTTTATCAATTTTTTACAACGATATGTGGTCGCGATCGGCCTTTTTTAACCGACTTCAAAAAGAAGGAGGTTCTCAATTCGTCGGAACCTTTTTTTTTTTTTTTTATTATTTTTTTTTTTATATATGTTCCCCGATTACTCGAAGATGGCTGGACCGATTTAAGTATTTTTTTTTGTTTTATTCCCAAATAAAATTGATTAACTTTGCTTTGGTAGTTTTTGAGTTAGCTTCAATAATACGTATATTTTCCCCACTTTTATATGGATGATGTTCTAGTTTGTTTTGCAGATAGTGGTATTAGAATTTGTGTGGGGTAGGTACACAACTAAAAAGTGAAAAATAAAAACTTTTTTACAAAAAAATACAACCGACTTCCAAAAACAACACTACAAAGTGAAAAATAACTTTAATTTCGGAAGTCGGTGGCAAAAAACGAAAATACATTTAACTAGACACCGACTTCCGAAATTAAAGTTATTTTTCACTTTGTAGTGTTGTTTTTGGAAGTCGGTTGAATTTTTTTGTAAAAAAGTTTTTTAGGAAATAACTTACATTATTTACTGAGAAAAACTATCGTGAAATCCAGGCAGAATTTGACACTTGCGTACTTGCGGCTACGAGCCCCGAAGGAGCCCGGACAGGCGCGAGTGGATCGTCCCCATACAAGAGGTCGGACATAGAATTAAAAATTGAAAAAGTATTTAATTGAAAAAAATGAAATATGCAGTTGCATTACTCTATTAAGGAACTACAAAAAATGTTACTACAATTTTTTTATTTGACCAGTACTTTATGAGCAATTCGATGAAAAGTGTTATTTTTCTATGGAAATGGTCACAAAAATGTCTGTATCTCATGATTCCCTCCTTGTTTCGATTTGCGGTTTTCACTACTGTTATCTACCCATTTTATGCCACATTTTCTTCAAGGACACATGGTGCCCCCAGCGACCCCCTTCCGAGATATTTTGCTTTTAGTAACTTTACTTTTTATTGTATAACTGATGATATGGAGGTACATTAAGTATATTCATTACTGAGAATAAGTCATCCCTAAGTAGTTCCTTAAATAACAGGTGCATTTACGATTACTTTAATGACTTATGAACGCTTCTGTTGCCATACAACAAACGCGTTAATGAGTCCTTAAGTGAAGATTCCCAGTACTTGCTTAATCTAATTAGTTATTGTAATTACTATGTTAACAGCCCTTAATCTCTGCATTGTGATTGTCTAATGTCATCATTAGCTTAGTAATGACTGAGTCGCATTTACAATAACACATCGAAAAGAAATAGAGTTTTATGATCAATAAGAAAATATGTAGGTATAAATATATTTTTTATTTATATAATATAACACTGTAAAAATAATTTAAAAATAAAATAACTATGTACCCTAAAACAAACTAAAAAAATAAACAACTACTAAAAACTAAATTATAATAGGAAATTAATTAATTAACACGACCATGTAGTTACTAACAACAATAGAAAAGAAAGAAAAAAACCATTTATTGGCTGATGGGTGGCATAACACAAAACAAAAAAAGAATAAAATTAAAAAAAAATCACAAAAACTAGAATAGAAAAAAAGAATAGAATAAAAAAAATACACAAAAACTAGAAATTAACAAAGAAACTGCTTGTAAAATAATAATATTAGGTACTATAAGACTTAAACTATATTTTCTTCATCTTCATCAATAACGACATCATGATCATTATCATCGTCATCATCTTCTTCAACGTCACTACATGCAGCAAGTGTATCAGTTGAAACGTCAATGAACTCCAATTCACTCTGATCACGTATGAGTAAATCGTCTAGTTCTCTAAATGAAGACTTTTTGGCTTTATTTGTCATCTTCGGTCGTAAGCTGGCGAGAAGAGGATCGGAAGATAATAGCAGATTATGAAGAATGTCTTCATTAGTGGCGATGCTACTATGCTTTCGTGTATGACATTCTCTAAATTTGCGAAAGTCCTTGTTTCTTGCTTCAGATGCTTCTTCAGACAAAAAACCTATAGGCACTACTGATAAGTAGTCCACTATCTGTGATCCATGAATCAGCAATTTGTGTAAACTTGCTGGCATGTTATACCATGGATATAATTCCACGAATAAATTTGCTGTTTCATCACAATATGATTTGAATTTTTGGACTTGAATTTTTTCGCCTGAGGAAATGCATTGCAAAATAACGGCGAGTCTTCTAATTAAATTAACATCTAATTTAGTAATTTCGGCAGTCGTTTCAGGGTTTGCAAAAAATCTTCTTGCAGCATTTCCAGTGTTTGTGTTGCCACTACCCTGCTTAACAACGTCTAGAAGTAAGCCTGTTCTTCTTCGGAAAGCTTCTTGAATGGCTTCTTTCTTATCTTTAACTTTTTTTTTATTTTCGTCACCTTTTGCTTGCCATGATTTTATGTCCATTCTGTAAGAAATGTGTAATAAACATTCCATGGACCGAATCCAAGCATGCAATGAACTAAATCCATGCTTGTATAAATCTGTATTCACGGGTTTAGCTCTCACTTCTTCCAAGTTATTCATTTCGCTTGGGCGAGCTTTGCACAAATTACACACTGCTGCCGATGTACCAGATATGATTGAATGTACCTTACCATCAATCATGGTTAGCCATAGATTGTGAGTAACAGTAGCATTGCCGCAATCAGTCGGGTTCCGTTCACGAATCTCGGTCTCAAATATTTCCATTTCAGCCTTAACATTCGCTTCCGTTTCTTTCATAAATGTAAATGAAATCGGGCGACAATATGCGGTTGACGATGGCCGATCATTCTGCCACACTATACTTCCACTAGAAGTCACTAACTTAAGTGGTACAAGACTTGCCATAAATACACTGGATAAGTCTTGTTCACTTGTTGTTGTCGTTTGATGGTAAATGCTTTGACTTGAAGCTCCATCAAAACCCCATTTACTGTGAAGCACAAGTTGTTCACCAGCATCAAAATTTGATTCAAGTGAATCGATCAGCCTCCTAACGGTGAGATCAAGGAGGGCTTGGATACGTATCTTTGCGGAAGTTTCAGTCACAGTTATGTCTTCTTTTGCCGGGTAGCATTTAAGCTTTTCTTTAACTAACAAGTAGTAGCTTGGGTATTTCGCATGACCTTCTTTTAAACTAAAGTCCCGAAGTGTGATGTAACGCCACTTGGATAACTGCAAGTAAACGTAAAGAGCAAGTGCTTTGTGAGTAGGAACTTCACGAAGCGGAGGATTCTGCTTAGTTTCCAGGACATTTATAACTGTTGAGACGTGTTCAGGATTTTCCAGCAAATTTTTCATTATTCTGGCTATATCATTTTTTCCGGCAGACTTAAGTATACTTTCAACAGTATGCAAAAGCTCATCCGGACGACTGCAACTAGTAACATTTTCATTAACACGTCTTCTTTTGTGTCTAGTTGATAAATCTTCAAAGCGTTTGCGAGGAGATGTATATGTTGAAGTAGATGCATCTGATTTTGATGGACTGACTACCTCTTCTGCCTCATTTTCATTTGCTTCTTCAGTGTCAACAACATTTTCTTTAAAGCAATCTGGCCAAACGATATCGGAATTTAACCACTCTTCGTTCTTGTTAATGAACCTGTCAACTGTCCTTCTTGATTGCACCCATTTGGTGTAAACCCTATAGCAAAATCGTCGACACCAGTTCTTGAGATCCGTCACATCACTTTCACTTAACTGGACGTTAGTATTCGACTTCAATGTGTTAAATAAATGGTCATAGTCACGAAGATCTTTATGATTACGAAGAGCAACGTAAAGATCTAGGTAAGTAGAAAACCCACGGAAAGCCATAATGACAACACTTGGTAGAAGTTATAATTACAACTGAATTACATTTGCTAAACACACTCAAATATATAGGGCAGCAAGTAGGCAACTAGCAATGAATTTGATAAGCTAATGATGACATTAGACAATAACAATGCAGAGATTAAGGGCTGTTAACATAGTAATTACAATAACTAATTAGATTAAGCAAGTACTGGGAATCTTCACTTAAGGACTCATTAACGCGTTTGTTGTATGGCAACAGAAGCGTTCATAAGTCATTAAAGTAATCGTAAATGCACCTGTTATTTAAGGAACTACTTAGGGATGACTTATTCTCAGTAATGAATATACTTAATGTACCTCCATATCATCAGTTATACAATAAAAAGTAAAGTTACTAAAAGCAAAATATCTCGGAAGGGGGTCGCTGGGGGCACCATGTGTCCTTGAAGAAAATGTGGCATAAAATGGGTAGATAACAGTAGTGAAAACCGCAAATCGAAACAAGGAGGGAATCATGAGATACAGACATTTTTGTGACCATTTCCATAGAAAAATAACACTTTTCATCGGATTGCTCATAAAGTACTGGTCAAATAAAAAAATTGTAGTAACATTTTTTGTAGTTCCTTAATAGAGTAATGCAACTGCATATTTCATTTTTTTCAATTAAATACTTTTTCAATTTTTAATTCTATGTCCGACCTCTTGTATGGGGACGATCCACTGTGAGGCGCTTTACTTTGGGTAAAGAGGAAAACAACAATAACTTTTATTCTTATGATAATAGATGGCGCCACGTGTCTTTTGAACCATGATTGAATTATACAGGGTGTTTGGTGCATCGTTTGCCAAATTGAATTGGCCGAAAGAAGAGGTCATTTGCTATCGCTTCAGGCTCAAGTACTCATTTTTGGCCACACCGGTTTTTTTATTACAACTTTCTAATTTTTATTTTGAAAAAATCCAAAACTCAGCATTAAAGCTTAAATTAAAAAAAAGTTTTAAGTGTAGTCGTCAAATTTCATTTTTATTTACATATGTACTGTTGTATGGCTCTATCAAATTTGAAATTACTTGCCAGTTACATCTAGTTTTTTTTTAATAAATCACAAAGTTTTTGGAAAAATAAAAAATGAACTTAAAACTCAACTTTAAATAGCTATAAAAAAAAAACTAAAAGCGATCGGGATCTTCGAATTATTTTAAAAAGTTCTCTAGTCTATCCCCTTTCCAACGGTATGCAATGTGTTAAAAAACTCTTTTAATATCTTTAATAATTAGCTAAATGTGTAGTCGAGACACATCAGGCTGATATTGGATATTACGTTTAAAACACTAGTTTTCGCATAAATTACATGCTATTAGTAGATAGATACTGTTATCTCACGTCTTACGTAGTCTCTTATCTCGTTCTTACATAGGGAACTTTCCTCGAAATTGAAAAAAAAATACATTATTACAAAAATAATCATTTATTAATAAGTAATTTAATTACATACTAATCTTACAAGTCTTGTTCAAACTGTCTACCACTATTGCGTATGCACGCGCGACATCTTCGTCTTATCTCAACTGTAGTGGTGCGTAAACGCATTTCTGCTTTGATCGTCATGAAAGCCGCCTCAATGCGTTGGACTAAATCATCTCTTGTCTCAACTTCCGTGGCGTAGACGAGTTCTTTGGCCCGTCCCCAGACGTAAAAATCCAACGGAGTTAAGTCTGGAGAACGTGGAGGCCAAGGAATAGGGCCATCCCTCCCAATCCATGAGTCCGGGAATGCATCATTCAAGTACTCCCTGACGGTTATTCTCCAATGAGCGGGACAACCGTCATGTTGGAAAACAAAAGACCTGTCTTCACTGAAAATTGGCAAATCAGCTAATAATAAGGGCAACTCTGTTTGCAGAAATTCTAATTCTTGTAAGATTAGTATGTAATTAAATTACTTATTAATAAATGATTATTTTTGTAATAATGTATTTTTTTTTCAATTTCGAGGAAAGTTCCCTATGTAAGAACGAGATAAGAGACTACGTAAGACGTGAGATAACAGTATCTATCTACTAATAGCATGTAATTTATGCGAAAACTAGTGTTTTAAACGTAATATCCAATATCAGCCTGATGTGTCTCGACTACACATTTAGCTAATTATTAAAGATATTAAAAGAGTTTTTTAACACATTACATACCGTTGGAAAGGGGATAGACTAGAGAACTTTTTAAAATAATTCGAAGATCCCGATCGCTTTTAGTTTTTTTTTTATAGCTATTTAAAGTTGAGTTTTAAGTTCATTTTTTATTTTTCCAAAAACTTTGTGATTTATTAAAAAAAAACTAGATGTAACTGGCAAGTAATTTTAAATTTGATAGAGCCATACAACAGTACATATGTAAATAAAAATGAAATTTGACGACTACACTTAAAACTTTTTTTTAATTTAAGCTTTAATGCTGAGTTTTGGATTTTTTCAAAATAAAAATTAGAAAGTTGTAATAAAAAAACCGGTGTGGCCAAAAATGAGTACTTGAGCCTGAAGCGATAGCAAATGACCTCTTCTTTCGGCCAATTCAATTTGGCAAACGATGCACCAAACACCCTGTATTATTACAAGCAGAGTACAATCCGATTTGTTTGTCAAATTCTAAATTAACGCGAGTGAAGCCGCGGGCAAAAGCTAGTTTTATAATAGGTCTTTACCTATGAAATTGCCGTTTTGTATGAAAAAATTTAAACGAATTTTTTTCATGCATTTTTTATGTGTATTAATCGAAGTAATCACCCATGCAATCAATGCATCTTTGCCAACGCAGTGGCAGTTTATTGATGCCCTTCTTAAAGAAATCAGCTGGACGGGAGGCAACAAATTCTTCAAAGGCATTTTGTACTGCCTCTCGGGTATTGAATTTTTTTCCCGCCAAGAAGTTATCCAAATTCTGGAAAAAGTAGTAGTCTGTAGGCGCAAGGTCTGGTGAGTAGGGCGGATGACGGAGAGCTTCCAACCCCAGTTCTTGCAACTTGGAGACCGTCTGCTGTGCAGTATGAGGTCGCGCGTTGTCGTGCAGGAGCAGCGGAGACGAGCGATTGACCAATGCTGGTTGGAGATGTGCCAGCTTCTCCATCATTGTGTTCAGTTCTTCACAGTACACATCTGAAGTAATGCTCACCCCGTTTGGTAAGAAGCTGTGATGAATCACACCGGCGCTAGACCACCAAACAGTGACCATCACTTTTCTAGGGGTAAGTTTTCCTTTATGGCATTGTTTAGGTGCTGAACCAGGATCCAACCAACTTGCTGAGCGCTTGCGGTTATCAAACAGAATCCATTTTTCATCGCAGGTAACAATGCGGTTCAAAATTCCTTCATTTGTGTGTCCGTTGAGCAGTGCAAGGCACGTCTCGACGCGTACTTTGCGCTGGCGATCATTGAGTTCGTGGGGCACCCATTTGTCAAGCTTTTTTACCTTGCCAATTTGACGCAAATGGACCAATATTGTTTTGACGCTAACGTCGAAAGCTGCTGCTAATTCAGCCGTAGATTGTGTATCATCAGCTTCCACAATCGCCTTTAATTCGTCATTGTCGACCAAAGTCTTCGGACGACCGCGAGGTTCATTTTTCAGGTCGAAATTTCCAGAACGGAAGCGAGCAAACCAACAACAAGTGGTGCGTTGGTTTGTAGTGTTAGCTCCCTAAACGTCGTTGATGTTGCGTGCCGATTGTGCCGCGTTGCTGCCACGACGGTACTCATATTCCATAATTACTCGAATTTTTAACGTATCCATGATGACGAAAAAGATTGAAATGCGATGAAAATGTAACACTAATCAATAAACAAATGACTACTTTTGGAAAAAAAATCCATGTTTTTAAAATAAAATTAATTTGAAATTAGAATTCTTAGCCAAACAAAAATTATTTTGATTTGAAATGGCCAGTACTGCAGAACGGCAATTTCATAGGTAAAGACCTAATATTTGTATCACCCTTTCACACCTTAACGGCTGAACGGATTTCGATGATTTGTCACACATATACCTAGACCATGACCTGGGTTAGGACAGGATACTTTTTATTATCCTCGGAGTACGTTACCGTGAGATAATTTCCAACCTCCACGCGATGACGCGGGCAATAGTAGATAGCTTTTACTACTATAGGATACCTCAGAAATAACCACAGCTGTCATTCAAAACTTATTTAATATTCATCACAACTTACTATTATCAAAACTTATTTCTTAAATCAATCAGCACGGTACAACAATAAAACGACCGCTCGCTGCTAACTCCCATCAAAAGTTCCCGATCTATGCCGAGTTACCACCAGTGTCGCCAGTGCCATCAATTGAATCTCCCGATTTTATTTAAATACACATTTCCACCGTCAGTATGGCCAGTACAAGAATTTTAAACCGTAGGTAGATCTATTTGATTAAGTAGTAGATTTGAAACCATGCAGTTTTAGTCATTTTAATGAAACCTTACACTACAAAACAAATCTTTTGACTGCCTCGTTGGTCTAGTAGACGCTAGCGCTACAGCTGAGCATGAGGTCCTGGGTTCGATTCCCGGGTCCGGAAAACTGTTATTGGGTTGAATTCCTCAGTAGCAGCCCGGAGTCTGGATTTGTCCCCGGTTGATGGCAACAGGCTCGCCCCCTGTTACATGGGACTTGAACATAGCTGGCGAAGTGTGCGTGTACTGTAGGTACAGCTGTGCCTAATCCTTCGAGGATACAAGCGCGATGTTATATAAATATTTTCTAGAATATGTATATTAGAACTGCTATCATTAGACAGGTTTCTTCACCGCAAGCGGCAGACATGATTGTGTAGCAATCTTCTTAGAACTAATAGATAATACCTCCATACAAAGGCTGTATAAATTTACATAACTAGTTAACGTCATTATGAGCGCCAAATAGAAATACTACAGAAGGTCCGCGATATACAACAGGCGTACGCGCACAAAATCTATCTGCCTTTAACCTTTTGTCTATGTTGAGGTTTCAGACCAAATAAAAACCGGCCAAGTGCGTGTCGGACCACGCACAATAAAGGGTTCCGTAGTTGGGATGAATTTATCCCAAGAACAAACTTAACATTGTAGTTGAAAAACATGTTCTCCCATACATTCCAACTGAAAATGTAAGTTTGTACTCACAATATTGAGAGATTTACCAAGTTATTTTGAGACCACAGACTTATTATAGGTTTCCGTGTAATTTACAGGTAAAGATCCATTTTCTATATGTTTTTCAAAATTTTAGGCTCAGTAGTTTCGGAGATAAGGGGGGTAATGGTAAATTTTCGTCTATTTTCTTAAATTACTTTAAAACAATTTATTTTAAAATTATAGAAAAAATATATTTCAGACTCTTATAATAAGCCCTTTTATTTGATATGTCACACGGTATAGTGTGCAATTTTTTTTTTCTTATTTGCCCCCCAAAAGTGACCCCCATATTCAAAATTCATTTATTTACTTTACCCGTCCGTGTTTGGGTCACAGAAATTCATTATGTCTACCAAATTTCAACTTAATCGGTCCATTAGATTCGGAGCAAATTGGCTGTGACAGACGGACAGACAGACAGACAGACAGACACACGAGTGATCCTATAAGGGTTCCGTTTTTTCCTTTTGAGGTACGGAACCCTAAAAAACCAAGACATATACAGGGTTATTCGTAAAACACCAGCAATCTCTTAAGGGGTCATTGTACTCATCATTTTGAACAACTTTTACTATGGGACCAAACCTGAAATCACCAAAAAAAAAAAAACAACTGTTCAGTACATTTATCTACATCAAACTCGTCAAAACGTAGGGAACGGCTGATTTTTTTTTCGCGATTTCAGATTTGTTCCCATAGTAAAAGTTGTTCATAATGATGAGTCCTTGGTGTTTTACCAATAACCCTGTATAGCGCTGCGAACAATACAATGAATCATGTGCAATACTACACCTTGCTCTGTGCATACATGCTCACACGCACACATTTACACCAAACTACAACTAAACTACACCTCACTAATTGCACACATGTATACGAAACCGGCCTCACGTCACTGTTGACAGCGCCTGTCTTGGTTTTTTATTTGGTCTGAGGTTGGGGTCGGCTTCCAGTTTCCAGTCAAACCAGATACAGCTGAATACCAGTATTTTAAATGGAGCGACTGCCTATCTGACCTTCACAACCCAGTTACTGGGTAATACGATAAGTACCCCTTGGTAAGACTGGTTGTCAGATTTTCGGGCTTCTGAATCCACGAATGACAGCCAGGACTAACTGCTTAACTTGCTTTCCGAGCCACGGAGGAGTCTCGGCTTGTAAAGATGGTCACTCATCCACGGACCAATCCCGGCAAGCGTAGCTTAACCTGATGGATCGACCCTTGCGGCTGGTATTAGGTACTTGATTCTAGATCCTTATTTAACTCAACCAATGGTTAAACAAAGTAACTACTGGTTGAATTTTGGTTAAATGTGAAGGCTAAACATGACAACCAAAAT